>JARFXV010002021.1:0-251532 GCA_031761425.1 Cosmopolites sordidus
GTTAACGATATTACGAGAATTAAATGGAATTACTATAAAAGGTGGCAAGATAGAGCAAGGGCAAAATAACGGTGAAATTTATTGCACTTATAATTTCCAGTGTGTTATTACACTCTATGGTGTATGGCGATATGAATTTGATGTTTAGTTTTATTCGTTTTAACTATATAATAATAATAATTATTATATATTTTAACGTGTCTTAGATTGCCTAGCTTTAATAGAAATAAGAGGAGAAATATATATAAATAAAAGTGACTTAATTAATTTAAATAACGAAAATATAAATAAAAAATTTGTAAATGAAAGAAATGCAACTTCAGCTTTAATAAGAAAAAAAACTTAAATCGGTAAATATAAGATACATGTATTATCTTATTTACAGATTATTATTTAGAATTATTATTAATAATAATTATAATTATAATTATTTATAAAAATCGTTCAATGTGGGAAAAGACGTACAATTTATTCTACTTTACTCTAGTGAAGCTGTAATTAGGAAGATAATCCAAAAATTTCAAGCTAATGGTTCTAAAAAGTCCTTAATTTAATTCTCAACCCCTATGCTTGACTGACTGATGACCTTTTAGAAATTGAGAATCTTTTTGAATCAGAATTTTTCTTTGCGACATTGTTATTTTACAGCGCCATCTATCAGCTTCAAATCGAAGTGTAATATACGATCATATTATGAATATAACCTGAAAAAAAAATTGTCTCGTTTATCATGGTGTTCACATCGTGTGAGTATGTCAATAGCCGGGTTATATCCACGTACATCCTAAAATCTCTTAATAAATCTCTTATATAATATAGTGAAATCTGCATTAAGTAGAACAAGATTTAAATGCATTGAAGCCGTGAAAGAGAAAGCGGCACGCGTTCTGAAGAAACTGACAAAAGAATACTTCCAGCACTGTTTCGAACAATGGAATATTCGCATCGAACGTTATAGGGTTTGAGGAGGGGTGTATATTGGCGGTTATAATAAGTAAATATGTATTAAATCAAAATAAAATATTTTACAATACCAGTATCTTTATTTAATATTCACACCTCGTACATTAAGGTCGGTTTCCGAAAATACAATCCACTATTTGAATTTTATAATTAAAATTACTTATGCAGGTATTTCATTTTCCTTATTTGCACATTAATATAAACATTGCGTGGTTTGATAACTAATATGGTTACAAGTTAGTTAAATTAGGTACGTTTAATTCGTTTAATACCATGCTAGGGACAATGATTCTTTTTGTCCCTAGCAAAAACTGTTGAGTAGTTCTGGCATCATATTATGGAAATTTTGAATCATGCCAAAAATATAAAACAATAATTCAAATGAAATTATTGACTTACTTGATATATTTAATTTTTCGAAAATTTCTAGAGTAAGGGCATGTAGAATTTTTTCAATTTTTTGTTAATTTTTTCTCTTATTTCCTGTTAGGGCTAAATTATATCCCTATAAAAAATGTTGGTTTCGGAATTGGCGATCTATAATGTTTCGTTTATATTTCAAATTATTCATGCAGGCTTTTATTTTTCAATTTTCTTCATTAAAATAATTATTGCGTGTTCTGTTATCCTTATCGTTACTGGTTGGGTAAAGTGTAATGTACCCAATATGTTTCATATGAGTGTGGTGGCAAGAATTTTCATTGTAATACGTACATACATGATGAACTTACGAACATTTATTAATAGTAGAAAATGTAGGTGTTAAATCTGTCACATAATCTCTAGTTTCATTCTGATGAATGCCAGTCCTTGATGGCACATTCAACACCGTTTTGATTTTTAATTATATAAGACACCTCCTTATTTTCTCTATTTGAAGGAATACAGTTTTGAATTTTTGTAGTCATACAGATTGATAGTTCACATTTTTAAGATGCTCTGCTGAAATCTGAACTTTAAACTCAGCTTACGAGGAATTCACAAACCAGGTCAATTATCGATATTTTGCTTCGCGTTTGAGATATCGCGAGATTCGCGATGTATTAAAATATTTCATTAAAATAAATGGTAAAATAATTAATAAATATAATTTCAGTAATATAAAAATCATAAGATAAATCTTAGGCCCCAATCAAATAAATAGCACATACCGACTTCGAGAAAATCAAGAAATCAAACATTACACAGATATACATAGCGATATGAGAAAAAGAAGACTTAAGTTTTACGGACACATAAAACGAATGAATCCGAGTAGGCTAACTAGACAAATAGTCGAATTTTATGAAAATAGGAGTAGAGCTAAAGTAGAAATAATTAAATGGATTGCTGCAATTAAAGAGGGCCTAAGATCATATGCACAAAGTAAAATTCAGGATAGAGGCTGTTTCAGACACAAGGTTAACGTTTGGAATGTTGGCCAGAGAGAAAAATGTAGGAAGACCGGAACAACTTGGTATGATGAAAGGAAAAAAGCTCATAGCGAAAGAATAAAATTAATAGTACTTACAAAGGAATAATTATTTTATTCTTTTATTTTTTTCCTTTTTTTATTCTACAAATAATTAACTATCAAATGTGATCTATTTCAACTAATCCTCCGTCTATTCGAATACATTTTTCGATTCTTTTACTATTCTGTTTAGCTACTCGACTGTTCCGGGATGCTGACTTCTTGACAGGTTTACCTTATTCTGTCACAAAGTCCATCTCGATTCCAGGGCCTTGTATTACAAACTTAATTTATGACCAATCCCCAAAAATAAAAATCGAGGGGTATAATATCGGGAGAACTCGGAGGCCACAGTTCAAAAGGACTTTTTCTTCCTATCCAGCGCATAGGAAATTTTTGGTTTAATCATTGACGAACAATGCTTGACTTGTGGATGGATGCACCATCTAGCTACAAATACCTACGCTGTCGCACATTAAGAGGGAGATTTTCAATTACATCCCAAAATTTCCCATTGAAGAATTTAACTAAACGACCAGCATTCAAAGATCCACTAAAGAAAAAAAGGACCAATTATTCAGTTTCCTAAAATCCCACACCAGACAGGCCAGACTTTCCAGACTAGACTTTCTCGGAATATTGGCCTTTACAGTTTATAGCCCAGTGAGGATTACCTCTGGCCTAGTATCTACAGTTTTGAGACGATGCAACCCCATTAGTGGTGAATGTAACCTCATCAGTAAACATAATTTTCTTCAGGAAAGTCTGTCATTTAAAAAAATACCTTGGGCCCAATAACAATAGTCTAATCTTTTATTGTGTACCACCTTCTTTCAATATATGTAAGAACTTCGATTTATAGGGCTTGATAATAATTAAAACACTTGGTATTTGTTTAACAATATATATTCATATCGCAAGGAATAATGGATATCAGCCAAGCATCATAGATAAAATGATAAAAAACAAGATTAAGAAAAACAACACCAAACATTTTTATGCCGCAACACCCGAAAAAGATTCTAAAAATTGGCATGCTATAAACTATATTCACAAATTAAGTTCAAGAATCACAAATCAGTTAAAGAACGAAAATATTAATATTATCTCTGTTAATAAGAATAATCTTACATCGATGTTAAACAATAACAAAGAAAGAGCAAAATTTTGTGACAAATCTGGAGTATACGAAATTAAATGTAATATGTGTGACGCTATTTATATAGGCCAAACGGGCCGATCGCTCAATGATAGGCTAAAAGAACATAAATATTCAATTTTACACAATCAGAGAAAGACGGGCTTTGCCGAACATTGTATAGACCAGAACCATTTTTTTAACATTAATAATACCAAATTAATACATAGCTGCAATAAAAGCAGGCTGTTAAATTACCTGGAAATTTTCGAAATTAAAAAAGCCATATACGACGGCAAAAACCTAACAAACACCCAGCTAGACTTCGGAAATACTCCAATTATTGATAGTGTAATAAATTTAACGAGATGAAAAAACCGACTTCCATTAGACAGCACTTTGAAACTTTAGTTTAGTTTATACATAACTCTCTTTGAGAATGGTCGCGAGGCCGAAACATGTTAGAGAATATCTTGAATATATTGTGAAACAAATACCAAGTGTTTTAATTATTATCATTGTTACTATGTTTCACCAAGAGCCAACCTCGCAATCAATCAAAACTGTTATAGGGCTTGATTTTGTAACGAACGAAACATTTTCTCATTATATCCTTGGTAATATTCGGTTGAGATGATAAATTTCGAAGGATCATGTATAGATTTGCTCGATTTACCACCAATATGCTCAATCGTTATCCTCAGGATGCGGATGCATTTGGCAAGGTCGACATTTTTTATGGATTTTTAATAACACTGTCAGTTTCATTGAGAAGAGCAATTATAGCGACTGCTTTTCTATGAGTAATGGGAGTACGTTGGGTATGTCCCATGTTAAACTCTGCAGCAATTGCAACAACACCAAACAACCAGATTACTTCGATTTTTTCTCTTTAAGTCAACGACATTTTAAATCTATGATCACTGACTAGAACTTAACGCGATAAACTCAAAGGGGTGCTGTTATCTAGCTGCCCTGATAAGTCGTGATATCGCGAATGTAACAAAACGGCGGTAGGAAATGTGACCCAATATGTCAACTTAAAAAAAGATGGTCAAAGGACAATATTCCGGTAGAGAATGGACTATTTAGACACTTCTATTTTATTATTATATTATTATATTTAGAATATAAGGAGTTATCGGAAGCCAAAAACTATTGTTTGGGGGAGAGAGAGACATATTTAGAAATCGTTCTAGGGAGGATGCATTTTTTTAAATTTTTAATGGGTTTTTCTATAGTCTTTGTTCTTTTCGATATAAGAAGCTTGTCACCTTCGCTGGTCCAAATAACGTTTGCAATCATTTTTTATTTTAAAATGATCACTATTATCTAGGGAAAAACCATTATTGTTTGTCACCGCTTTGATGGCCATCTTGTAAACGGCGGCATCGTTATTGGACGTTACGATCTCAATGCCATCAGGAAACCAATGCCATTTGATTTTCGTAGACAACGTTTTAATGACGTCATCCACCGGTACATTATGACTACTAGATATTCATGTTTGTGATATTGATGCTCTATTACTTCGAGAAAGATGGAAGGCGGATGAACGAAAAACGCAACGTCAGAAATTATTTAACAGGTGATACCAGCTTGGAGGATAAATTAGAATTGGGTTGATCATAGCAACCTATGGTATGTTATTTAGCTGAAAACTATTCTTGTGATGATGTTAAAAATGTTTACGTAGCATGTGCTCGTATTCTATGGCATGTGGTTCCATGCAATTATTCGAAATTTGAAAAGGGTCGAGCTATTGATATGAAAATTCACTTAGTTAATAATTCTTAATATTTCCTTAAAAAAAAATACATTTAATTTGGGAGAAAGGTAAAAAATGGTTTATCTAAAGAATGTGACATCGGGAGTTGCACATTTTTTCCATCTTTCTGACAGTTGTGGATGCCATCCCAGAAAAACCGTACATCTTTTGACGTAGTCCACTCATACAGGTCCAGGGCGTGGTCGTCGGAAGGGGCCAAATCTTTCCGACGGTTCTGATCGCTTTCGCTGTGTGTAATGGGACTTTGTTGTGCTGTAAAATCACTTTTTCATATCTTGTAGCCCATTTTGGTCACTTTTCGGCCAACACATGGTTTCAGCTGGTTTCAAAAGCCCACTGGAACCCGACATCTTTTCTGATTCCACTAAATGCACAACATTGTCTCCTTTCCAAAGCGATTTGATCTTGTAGTCGATGTTGATGGATGTCCTGGGTCAACTCGTACTTTTCTGCTGTTTGAGTTTTCGAAATATATCAATTTTTCGTCTCCAGTCACGATCCGATGCAAAACAATCTTTCTTTCATACCGAGAAAGCAAAACTTCGCACACCATTTTTCGCTCTTTTCCATACCCATTTTTCTGCCTTCTCGATCTTTACCATAGCATGTAGATGATCACAAATCATTCTGCGATCAACATTTAACCTCTCTGTAATTTGCTGTTGAACTTTTTGGCTGTCCTGGACGCTCCTTGTCCTTTATCTCAAACTCATCATTTTTACTGTGTTTAAACCATCGTTCACGAGTTTTTTGGGTTAGAGCATGTTCACCATAACCTTCGTGAAAGAACGTTATTTAACTTCTATGAAAAACGTGTTTTTCTGGTACATAAGTTGACATATTTAAGGTTATGAAAAACTATGCTTTTTTACACAATGACAATTAATAGCGAACTGGCTTTTGGTGACGTATGTTTAGCCCTGAAAACGCAATAGATGTTTTTGTCTACATCAACAAATGTACTAGTAGCGCTATCTCTTAGCAAAATCGACATTATTAACAGGTTTAGGTTTTTTTTAAATTGATGCGAAGAATCATTGGTTAAATGTACGAAAGTATTTCCCCTTACAAGCTATAGAGTAAAGTAGAACCGTAGCAACCGTACTTTAATTTGACAATAGTCCTAATAGAAAATACAAAATCTACTATACTTAGCCTTCGTAAGTTGCTTTAATAATAATCCCTGAAAACATGCATTATGTTCAAATTTCTAATGTGATTAATACTTTCTACTCGGCTAGTTAAAAGCTACAGCTCGAAATTCACTTCAGACTAAATAGTTTCACCTGATATAATTAAGTTCTGACCACTTTTATCGCATACACGTTCACACGAAATTCCTAAACACGCTTTGAGCGTGAACGCGAATTTGGCAAAGAGCCTAAAACGTTCGAGCTGAAGCTAAATCAGAACAATTACATGTGGAATATCATAATCCGCAGCAAAGGCATGTTTCGGCCGGTCGGCACGCCCCGAAAACAAATATTTAAACGCCAAAACCGAAATTGAATTGGAGCGCAAATTCTTGTAATTCGGACCATGCGAGATTTTCGTCCGACACCGAGAAGTTTGCGTTGATATTTCGTTGGGTTTGGCGAGTGTGACATTAAAATGTTACGTGCTCAATGAAAAGGAAAATTAATTCAATCTTTTTTAAAAACTTTTTAGAATTTTGTTCTTTATTAAGAGAGGTTTCTTTAGAGAGATATATTAAGAGAGATCTTTTTTCAGTTTAATTATACTTTATTCATAAAACCTTTCATAAAATATCCATAAAAGCTTTCATCAGTGAAAGTCAAACTGTTGCAGATCGCCAATTGTCAGTTGAATGGAATTGGTCCTATATTTAGGTTCATGGTTTTCCTACATTTTTTATTTCAATATTTTTAATGCATCCAAAAACCATATAATTATTTACACGTTTATATATTTTTTAGTTCCTAGTATTTATCTTATGATCATACTCGGGTGCATGTTGGACAACACAAGATTTCTCTTTCCTCCCATATCACAGTTTTCTCAAGTAATTTTATAAATCTCCGATTTTTCATGTTGGTTTACCAATCCTTTGGATCACTCAGGACTTCTCTTAACTTCTTATATAGTTTGTAGACTACCTTAAAGACCACTTTTTTAACAATTAATTGAGCATCAAACAATATTTCTATCAATGCGTTTTTGTTCTGTTCCTTTTGAAAATTTGAGGATTCTTTGAATAACTATAATTATAGATTAATTTGCCCGTTACTTTGTGATAGTTCATTTTTTATAAAGGAAAAAAACAATTTTATACCTTGTTATCTACCACTTTTATTTTTAAATTTGTGTGATTATAGTTTCGTAAAACGATTTTACATTCTCAAACACTACCTTAAAACTAAGGTTTTACAGCTGTTTATCTATCCTAGGTACCTAATTTTATACTTTTATTGGGGTTAATTTTTTACAATATTTTAAATAGTGGGGAATTTCGAAGATCCGTCTGATCGTTTAATAGCTGTCTAGATGGGTCTTTATTATATTTACAAATTTCAATAACTTCTAAAATTTGTAATCTCGGGAAATATATGTCCGGTATCTATGAAATGGTTCGCAAAATATTAGAGTGTTGTTTCTTTAATATGTATGCAGATTTATGTTCTTTGAATCTGGTCTGAAAATTTGTGCCGGTGTGTCCCACATATCGGCTACTGCACTCGTTGCAACTTAACATAAAAACTCCAAATTTTGTATTTGCTGATGTTTTAACTTTGGCATTAAACCTTAATTTATCGGTTGACTGGGTGGTTTTAAACGCTATTTGCAAATTATGTTTCTTCAAAGAGCGAGCTATTTGTTCTGAAATTGAACCGAAATGTGAAATTTTACAGTACTTTTTATCATTTGTTTGTTTTACTTTTGGATATACTTGAATTTTTGGATATACTTGTATTTTGTGCTATTAGTTTTATTTTTTGCAGTTCTATTTTACTGTTAATTTTAGATAGTGGAATTGTGAAAGCTCGGTGAATCATAGACTTATATGCAGCATTTTTATGAGTAATGGGGTGAATTGATTGTTTTGTGATTGTTATATCTGAGTATGTGAGTTTTCTATAGATATTAAATTCTAGTTTATTATTTTGTTTGAATATTGAAAGGTCCAGAAAATTTATGGTTTGATTTTGTTCTTTTTTATGTGTAAATTTTATTTTTGGATGGATACTATTTAAATGCTTTAATGTTCCTTCTATTTGTCTGTCATTTCCAGTATAATAAACCAAAATGTCGTCTACATATCTAAACAAAAATAATATATTTTTTGCTTTATACGTTTTTAAAAAAAATATGTTCCAAGTTTAACTTAAACAGTTCTGTTAATAAAGGTACTTAGCGGGGAACCCATTGCTAGACCATCTTTTTGTTTGTAAAAAACGTTATTAAATTGAAAATAATTTTCATTAATGCATAAGTTAAAGAGTTCTAAAATATCTTGTTTAATAATTAGATTGAAGTTATTTTTTTGAGTAAATTATTTATTAATAATAGGCAATATTTGTTCGGAACCTCACGCTAGAAACACGTTTTTTGGTATAGATAGTTTGCTAAGCTTTTTTATAAGGTCCACCGAGTTTTTTATCGACTGTTTTGGCGAGAAATTCGTTACGTTTTTGAAGATTTTATTTTAGTAAAAAGCTAGGTTTCTTAAAGGGCTATTTGTGTATGAGACTACCGGTCTTATTGGAAAGTTTTCTTTATGAATTTTAATTAAACCGTACAGTTTTGGAGAAGTAGGATTCATATTGACTATTTTATATTTATCTTCGTTTGACAAAACTTATCTTCGTTGATTTTAATTTGTTTTGAATTGTTGTGGTAGGGTCATTTTTTATTTTGACGAGGTCTTCATTATCTAGAAACTTTTTAATTTTTGTTTCGTAAGTTTCTTTTTCTAGATTGATTGATTTCCCGTTTTTTTTTTAAATTATAATTATTTGTTATAATTATCTTTGTTTAAAGGAAAATTAATTCATATATTTACCATATAGTTTAAACTAGCCACCAACTGAACTCATTTCTGACTTCGGTTAATAAATAAGTTGGCTAAAAACCTTGACAATGTATTACCGTTCCTTCTTGTTCATAAAATATATCAATTCTGCTATTGGAACCTTTGGTGTGAAACACTAAACTTGCAAAAATAAAAATTAATGAAGCAAAATTAGTTATTTTGTCACATATTTTGGAAGATTTTGATATATTAACTTTAATAAAATTGGGAAATATTTTATTAGTCTGGCATGACTTAAGAAACCAAACATCTGCACCAATAAGCCTAATTTTTAGTAGTGTACTTACGATAAAGATTTAGTTCCGCTGACCGTGTAGCCATCGTGGATCAATTCTTTTATTGGGACCTTTGACGTGAAACACTAAACTTGAACTTCTCGGTGCACTTCTCGACGCACGTTTCGGTAACCATGTTAGCATCATCTGGAGATGATTTAATCTAAACTATGTTCTATTTATATGAAAACCCTACCTAATGAGGCGTGTAAAAATCATGAACCGTGAAGTTTACTAAGCCTTACATTAATAATTGAAAAAGTTGACTGAACGGAATAGGTCCTTTATCTCGGTTCATGATTGATCACATTGTTCTATTTGAATGCTTTCATATGCATCCAAAGCACTATTATTATTAACACTTTTAATTAGTCTTAAATTACTAATATCTATACTGTGGTCGTGTTCGATCGCGTGTTGGCATATCTAAAGTGGGCAATATGTTCTTTATATATTGGCAATATGGATCTTTTTGTTTGTCCAATATACCTTCGATCACAGTCACAACTAATTTCGTAAATCCCCGACTTTTCATGTTGCTCTGGTTTATCCTTTGGATTACCCAGAACTTCCCATAATTTATTATATGGTTTACTGTCCACCTTACTGTCCACTTTTTTCAAAATTTTGTCTAGCCCTCTTGTTAATTGGGCATCAAATGGTATTACCATGAATTTATTTGTGTTCTGGTCCTTTTAAAAAATCGAAGATTCTTTCAATAATTTTCTGAACTTATGTTTTCTAATTAATTTATCTACAATGTTCTTATTATAACCATTCACTTCATATACCTCCCTAATTAATTTTAATTCTTTGTTATAATTATCTTTATTTAAAGGAAAATTATAATTAATCTATTAACCATAAAATTTAAACTAGCCATCATATTTTGGAAGCTATGATTTGAATCTTTAAGTTAGATTAGGTTAGGTTAGATTTAGTCGGGCTCTGATCGAATGTTCGCAAGCACCTGAAGGATTGACCATCAGCAGAAGGATGTAAAGCACCATTCTGATACAGCTCACGCGTTACGTTGGTTCGGTTTTAAAATTACATTGAATGATCTCCTGATGATGTTAACTCAGTTAGTGAAACGCACGTTGAATCTAAAAAAAGTTAATTGGTATTTAATGGTAAATTTTCTCGATTTTAATATTTAATCTATCTATTCAATCTATCTATTTGAAGATTCATTAGAAAGGAAATGAAGGCAATGATCTATAAAACCACCAGAACGGAGATCTAACACATCTAAGACACAAATGTTTTTGATAAAGTCGGAGATAGGAATATTAAGAAGAATTACTGAAAACACTTTGAAGGAAATGTAACGTAAAAGACATAAACGAGTGGATACCGGATGGGAAAAGAAAATGGAAGGCTATATATATATATATATATATATATATATATATATATATATATATATATATATATATATATATATATATATATATATATATATATATATATATATATATCTGAAATAAAAGGTTTTTGTTGGGCCTGATATTTGTAAAATGATGTTCGATTCCAACTTTGAAGCGAAGAAGTGGTAACTAAGTTTTTACTATTAACTTATCGTTGCTAATATGATAGTTCAAAAATATGGATTGTTTGATGAGCCTTAAAATCCGCTTCTTGCACAACCATCTTAACTTTTTTCCTTAAAACTTGGGCGATGTAAGTGAAGAGCAGGGGGGACGGTTCAATCAGGACATAAAGGAGATGGTGAAACGGTACCAGGGACGAATACATAAGAATACATAAGATTTAGGTGTATTGGTTTAAAGAGTTTTATCAATTAAAAGTTATTTGAAATCCGCGCAAATTCTGTGTTATATTCAAGAATTAAAAAAAAAACGAATTTGAAAGACAATACCAAATGCGAGGTATCTATCGTTGTACTATAAAATACCAGGTCGAGCTTGTTTTCCAACGTAGTAGTTTTTTTCCAAAAAGTTCATAAAATATCCACATTAAAATTCCTGACCCATACCATTATGTTAGTTAATTTTACCGACGGTAATACGCTATAGCCTCTTTAACATATAACCGGAAAAGTTTGCACGCAAAATATCTACGAACAACAATCAAACTTTTAATTTATAAACCGGCTTAGGATTTATGTAATTGAATTTGACAAAGTTTTGCATACATAGAAACTTTAGTGTTTTCCGGCGGAGCGTTAATGTTATGCCAGCGGAATCGTTGCGGAGATTACCGATAACTTTCTTTTACTGCCGGCACTATTAAATTAATTTAATTAATCCGTAGAGAATGGAAAATTCGTCTTTAATGGGCGTTTACTAGAGAAATGTTTACCTTTTTCAGGTACTTACTTTTTATTATTTATTCACTCTTTATCTGGAGGTTATTCCTTGAAATATAGATGGTAGGTTTCGATGTCTTTAACCAAACTTTGATCCAGCAACTATATTGCTGTCATACAACCTGCAATATACAATTTCTGAGCCAACAAGAATCACGAACGTAAGTAGCACCTGTATGCAGTATGTGGAATATGAAGCCACGCGAATCGTGCCAGGAGAAAATTTAAAACAATGGATTGTTGACTCTTTCGGCAATTTCTATTCAAGAATGTAAATTGTTACTCTTCAAGAATCCAGAGTTATTTACGAGCAATAAATCTCAGATAACAAGTACAACGAGAAACCTAAATTATAGTTACCCATTACATAAGTTAATACTCACACAGCAGGAAGCATGCTATAACTGTATAATCACTTACCACATTATGTTAAGATTATCAGGGACATTGGCCAACTGAAAAAATCAATTCTTCTATTGGAACCTTTGGTGTGATGCACTAAACTTAAACATATTTACCACTAAACACTTTTTTTGAACTGCTCGACGCACGTTTCGCTAACCATGTTAGCATCATCAGGAGATTATTTAATCTACTTCTAAAACTAAACTATGTTCTATTTATATGAAAACCATACCAAACGAAGTGTGTAAAAATCATGAACCGTGAATCATGAATCCTCTCTCACCGTTCTTAGCCAACTTATTTATGAGTAAATTTGAAACCGAGGCAAAAGATGAATTCAGTTACTTTCCGAAGGTATGGTTAAGATATGTGGATGACATTTTTGCCATTTTCGATTCGAAAAATGAAAATTTAGATGATTTTATTAAGAACTTAAATAGTAAATCCGAAAATATAATATTCACGCATGAACTCGAAAACAACGATAGTTTACCATTTCTGGATGTCAGTAGAAATAAAAAAAATAGGTTAGATTTTGATATTTTCTGAAAAACCACCACCACTTCGAGATACATTCCTAACGATTCAAATCATAGCTTTCAAAATAAGATGGCTAGTTTAAATTTTATGGTAAATAGATTAATTAATTTTCCTTTAACTAAAGATAATTATAACAAAGAATTAAAATTAATTAGGGAGGTATCTGAAGTGAACGGTTATAATAAGAACATTATAGATAAACTAATTAGAAAACATAAGTTCAGAAAATTATTGAAAGAATCTTCGACTTTTCAAAAGGATCAGAACACAAAGAAATTCATGGTAATACCGTTTGATGCCCAGTTGAGAAGAGGACTAGACAAAATTTTGAAAAAAGTGGACATTAAGGTTGTGTACAAACTATATAATAAATTAAGAGAAGTTCTGGGTAATCCAAAGGATAAAGTAGAGCAGCATGAAAAGTCGGGTATTTACGAAATTAGTTGTCAAGACTGTGATCGAAGGTATATTGGGCAAACAAAAAGATCCATATTGACAAGATATAAAGAACATATTGCCCACATTAGATGTGGGAGAAATGAAAAATCTTGTGTTGCCCAACATGCAATCGAACATGACCACAATATAGATATTAGTAATTTAAGACTAATTAAAAGTGTTAATAATAATAGGGCTTTGGATGCATATGAAAGCATTCAAATAGAAAAATGTAAGAAAATCATGAACCGAGATAAAGGACCGATTCCTTTCAGTCAACTTTTTCAATTATTTATGTAAGGCTTAGTACACTTCACGGTTCATGATTTTTACACGCTTCGTTAGATATGGTTTTCATATAAATAGAACATAATTTAGTTTTAGAATTAGATTAAATCATCTCCTGATGATGCTAACATGGTTAGCGAAACGTGCGTCGAGCAGTTCAAAAAAGTGTTTAGTGGTAAATCTCTTTAAGTTTAGAACTGAAAAAATGTTTGTTTAATTTTCTATTACATTTATAACCCTATTGTATACGAATTAATTGACAGATCGACTTGAAACTTCACATATCTTCATAGCTCTTTGGTCTATCATATCCGTTCATTCGTTCAGGCATTCAGTCCGAGGCATAAATCGGTTGATCATACAGGTCAAAACTGAGTAATAATATATTTTTTTTTTTGTTAACACCTCTATCCAACAACATCTCTACCAAGAAGCCAAATACGGTATTGAGCTGCTTTTTAACTTTTTAACCTCTGAATTTTAATTTTCCTTTATTGTGGAAACTGACGAAATTTCCTTGAGCCGAACTATCGTTTAAGACCGACCCCATCTTTCTACTCCTTCTACCAAATTTTCTACAGCGCAACGAGGCATTAACAACTCTTTGGACACCCTGTATAGTATATCTCCTTTTAGTTTTGCCACAAAACATTACGGGCGATATTTTAGATAGATTTATGGTTAGGTTTTGCTTTCTTGAATATAATGAAATTAGTTGTAAAGTTGTCTTGATGGAATTAATTGCAATGTTTAAATCTTGAGGAGAAAAGCAATGTTTAAGTTGAGACATCAGTATAATCCTGTTTCGGAACTGTTGACAGTTTAGTTTAACCTATTTCCAGTAGTTTTTTTCTATATTAAAAACAATAATTATCATGCTACTGAGAAACACAATTCATTACTTCTACCAAAAAATACAACAAAAAATTGTTTTGCATAATTTATCATCGGTCAAAAAAAAATCCATGTTAATTTTTTTCTATTGGCTTATTAATTGTGGACCCGAAAAAAGAACTGCGTAGGCAAAATAAAAGATAAAAATGTCAGAGAAAAAATTCTTTAAATGCTTTTTATATTTATTCAATTCTTTTTGTTTCTTTGTTGGTGCCCTTTAGGTAGCATTAAAAATTAATTCGCCCTGAAGAGGTTATCGAGTTTAGAACGGGTCTTTGTTATTTTTAAAAGGGAAAGTTCTTGGCTGAAGTGCTAATGAAATCCCCAGCACAGGGTAGATATAAAATTACATTTTTTTATTTCATTATTGATGACTTCTTAAATTACCATAGTGTATTTTTGCGAATGTTAAAGACCAGTTAATTTCTTGTCCGGAAATAATACATGAGAAGTCGCATGGAGCCAAATCAGGCGAATATGGATGAGGTGAGAAAGCCTTAGATAGTTTAAAGGTCACACTATGGTGTAAAATTTCATTTTTTGGCATCGCTGATCCTTACTTTTTTGAATATGGCAATTATATTGCCACTACTGTTAAATCAGCCGCTGTGTTTACATAATCGAGACATTTTGGCACAACAATTAAGGAAGTTTCCTCTTGTTGTCATCATCAACAGGATATACTGCCAGCAAGGTGGGGCGACCTCTCTCACCACTAGGATATCGATAAACACCATTAGAAAGTTCTTTCTTAATCTTTCTTAATCTGACATTTCTTCTGAACAACAATCTGACGACAATCTGACAACAATCTGAACGACAATCTGACAAAATGCCTCAAAGAACAAAAGGTATCTGACTAATGGAAAAATGCAGAAGTGATCATTTTACATAAAAAGGGATCACAGGAAGATTTACAAACCTACCCTCTAATAAGTCTAGTCTATCTTAGTTTTCGCTAAGATAATTTCTAAAAGATTATTAAAAAAAACTGGATGACGTACAAACCAAGAGAATAAGCAAGATTCATAAGTAGATTCAGTACAATGGATCACATCCAGGTTGTACGGCAGGTCATAGAAACGCACAACGAATACACCATGTCACTGTGCTTGGCTTTTATCGACTACGAAAAAGCATTTGACTCCATCTCAAAGCATGCCATAATAGATGCACTGCTTAGCCAAGGGTAGATAAAGCATCTGTAAACTTATTAGAATCTATATATGATGGAGCTACAGCCACAATTGACCTTGAGGATCTTGAAGTGGGAATTAATGTAGAACGAGGTGTACTGTAGGCTGACGCAATATCGCCCGTTCTTTTCTCGGTTGGCCTTTAAGAAGTATTCCGTAAACTGGATTGGGAACAGGATGGTGTAAAGATCAATGGTGCAAACTTAAACCATCTTAGATTTGCAGATGATATCGTTCTCCTTTCACAAGATCCAGAGGAGCTGCAAAGACGCATACAAGAACTGCAAAGGGCTGGCGAACGCTTTGGCATGAAAATAAACCTGAAAAAGATTCAGGTTATGTTCAATAACTTCACTCATGACTGAAGAATTTCAGTTTTAGGAAGGGATTTGGAGATTGTGGACTGCTTTATATATCTTGAGCAGAGGATTTCAATGGAGGGGAATACCGCCCGGGAGGTGGAACGGCGTGTTAAATGTGGCTGGCAGGCATTTGGCAGGCTAAACATTTTATTTAAGAGCAGACTTCCACTTTGACTGAAAAGAAAAATCTTCGATCAATGCGTTCTACCCGTTATGACATACGGAAGCAAGCTTGGCATTACAAGACCGAAAGTCTTGCGCATGGATCAGGGAACAATCGAAAGTCTGTGACATCATTGGAAGAGTAAAGCAATTGAAGCAGGCCATATAGCGAGGCGATGGGATGACAGTTGGGACCAAGGCAATCCTGGCGTGGATGCCGTTCGATCGCAAACGTCCGCGAAGTAGACCGAAAGCACGATGAATTGATGACATCGGTAAGTATATTGGACCAGAGTGGCAAAGGAAAGCCCAGAATTGTGAAAGTTGGAACCATGCTAAAGGGGCCTTCATCCTGCAGTGGATCGACACGGGCTGATGATGTGAATATATATATAATATATATATATATATATATATATATATATATATATATATATATATATATATATATATATATATGTATATATATATATATATATATATATATATATATATATATATATATATATATATATATATATATATATATACATATATATATTATGTTCAATAACTTCACTCATGACTGAAGAATTTCAGTTTTAGGAAGGGATTTGGAGATTGTGGACTGCTTTATATATCTTGAGCAGAGGATTTCAATGGAGGGGAATACCGCCCGGGAGGTGGAACGGCGTGTTAAATGTGGCTGGCAGGCATTTGGCAGGCTAAAACATTTTATTTAAGAGCAGACTTCCACTTGACACCACTGACACACTGACTGAAAAGAAAAATCTTCGATCAATGCGTCCTACCTGTTATGACATACGGCAGTGAAACCTGGACACTCATATCGCAATCAATTTAAAAAACTTCGGGCAGCACAGCGACGAATGGAAAGATGTATGCTTGGCATTACAAGACAGAAAGTCTTGCGCATGGATCAGGGAACAATCGAAAGTCTGTGACATCATTGGAAGAGTAAAGCAATTGAAGCAGGCCATATAGCGAGGCGATGTAGCGAGGTGAGGCGATATAGCGAGGCGACAGATGGACCAAGGCAATCCTGGCGTGGATACCGTTCGATCGCAAACGTCCGCGAAGTAGACCGAAAGCACGATGGATTGATGACATCGGTAAGTATACTGGACCAGCGGACGTTTCCAGTCTTCGCGGACGTTTGCGATCAAGCGGTATCCACTCCAGGATTGCCTTGGTCCATCTGTCGTCCCATCGCCTCGCTATATGGCCTGCCCCATCTCCATTTCAACTGTTTTACTCTTCCAATGATGTCACAGACTTTTCTTTGTTCCCTGATCCATGCGCAGGACTTTCTGTCTCGTCTTGTAATGCCAAGCATACATCTTTCCATTCCCCTCTGTGCCACCCGAAGTTTTTGAATTGATTGCGATGTGAGTGTCCAGGTTTCACTTCCGTATGTCATAACGGGTAGAACGCACTGATCGAATACTTTTCTTTTCAGGCAAAGTGGGAATCTGCTCTTAAACACTATGTTGAGCCTACCAAATGCCTGCCAGCCACATTTAACACGCCGTTCCACCTCCCGGGCGGTATTCCCCTCCATGGAAATCCTCTGCCCAAGATATACAAAGCTGTCCACAATCTCTAAATCCCTTCCTAAAACTGAAATTCTTCTGTCCTGAGCGAAGTTATTGAACATAACCTGACTCTTTTTCAGGTTTATTTTCAAGCCAAATGGTTCGCCAGCTGTTCTACCCGTTATGACATACGGAAGTGAAACCTGGACACTCATATCGCAATCAATTTAAAAACTTCGGGCAGCAGAGCGGCGAATGGAAAGATGTATGCTTGGCATTACAAGACAGAAAGTCTTGCGCATGGATCAGGGAACAATCGAAAGTCTGTGACATCATTGGAAGAGTAAAGCAATTGAAGCAGGCCATATAGCGAGGCGATGGGATGACAGTTGGACCAAGGCAATCCTGGCGTGGATGCCGTTCGATCGCAAACGTCCGCGAAGTAGACCAAAAGCACGATGGATTGATGACATCGGTAAGTATATTGGACCAGAGTGGCAAAGGAAAGCCCAGGATTGTGAAAGTTGGAACCATGCTAATGTATATATATATATATATATATATATATATATATATGTATATATATATATATATATATATATATATATATATATATATATATATATATATATATATATGTATATATATATATATATATATATATATAATATATATATATATATATATATATAT
Organism: Cosmopolites sordidus; assembly: GCA_031761425.1. Lineage (NCBI taxonomy): Eukaryota > Metazoa > Arthropoda > Insecta > Coleoptera > Curculionidae > Cosmopolites > Cosmopolites sordidus. The sequence goes on from JARFXV010002021.1 coordinate 18,515, forward strand.
ATATATATATTATATATATATATATATATATATATATATAATATATATATATATATATATATATATGTATATATATATATATATATATATATATATATATATATATATATATATATATATATAATATATATATATATATGTATATATATATATATATATATATATATATATATATATATATATATATATATATATATATATATATATATATATATATTATATATATATATATATATATATATATATATATATATATATATATATATATATATATATATATATATATATATGTATATATATATATATATATATACATATACAGATACATATATGTACCCTGTTTCTTAAATGGTCCATTAAGAGATCTCCTCCAACGGAGGTAATATATGTTCAACGTTCTCTAAATGCATTATTTGCGCTTATAGATAGCACTTGCATTAACGTCCATTATATTGATAAATTAAAAACAAAGGTCAACGTCTACTTCTACGATCCACATTATAATAGGCACATTTTTGGTCCAAACTGTCTACCCCACCTTTTGTTGAATTGTAGAAATCGGCAACTTCCGGAAGACATTTTTCATTTTGAATTATTGTATCTGTATGATGCAATAAAGATAACATGGTGAAAGTAAACATGGTAAGACATAATGGTGAAATCTTTTGTAAAGTCAAATACTGTTGAAGAAACTGGGCGATCTTTATTAGGTAAAAATTCACTTGGTATTTCTCTTTTATTTTTACACGGCGTTCTTGTATATGTCAAATCGATTTTTTTTTGTTATGTTGCAAGTTTCATTGACGAAAAACCAGTTATGGCCGGTAATGTTACGGTTACTGTTTATAATTGGTTGAACAGGGTCTAAGACATTCAATGTTGGAACTGCCAATTTTCTTGGATTAGGAGATGTGTCTTTACCGGAAAATATAAATGCATTCCGTAAATAATGTGTCTTTGTATCGCAGAGACACATTATTTTTGGGGAAACGTCCAACAAGCATCTCATCAACGGTTATGTATTCACCACAAGCATAATTTGACTGAGAATTGATAATCATGAGGTTGAACAATTCTGATATAGGAACAAATTTATCACCAATTCTTATTCTTTCTTTTCTTGTGCTACTGTCATCAAATCTCAACGCTGAGAAAAAACAAAAACCTTTTAAAATCATAGTAACACGAAATATATCACGCCCCGTTAAATTCGTAGCCCACCGCGAACTTACATCTTCGTTATTGGATTTGAATGGGCCAGAGAACAGAACAAGACCTATAAAAACTTTCAGCTCAGTTTTTTTCAATGTGAGTCGTAAATTGACATGATAGAGCTTGATCGCCATAAGTACCTGCCAATTTAGTTATTCGTTCGTTTGTATGCTAAACAATGATGTCCAACATATTTGTGTTTAATATTTTGTTTAACAATATAAGATCCTTGGTTTTATTAATGGTCTTTTTGTTCATTTTCAATTGCTTTCTCACCACTGTTAAAATCCCTGTACCAGTTGAAATATTTTTCGGACAAAATTTAATGCAAATTCTTTACTCGATAAATTGATCTATATTAAAAATTGGCGTTATTTTTGTTTTTAACAAGTAATAAGAGAAATGATGTAAAATTTTTGTCAGATGCCATGAATGCAAATGGCTGTGTGCGAGAAACATGAAATGCGAGAATTTATAAAAGAAAAGTCCCCTTAGTATTTGATCGTGGTAGTAAAACAAAATCCCCTCTCTTTTGGGGCATTTTCATGTAAATCAGTTTACTGAAATCGAAAGCTTCATCCAATATTAGGACAGAAAATGTTCTAACACATATAGGCATATCTCACCCTTAGACAATAAATTCTGAATCACGTCAACTTCTGACACCCTTCGTTCCATTCCCAACTCACTTTCGATTAGGTTTATTTCCCAAATTTTACCCTCTCCTCTGCAACAAAAATAAATTTTCTCACTTCCCTATCCGGACCCCGAATAGCCAAACAATACGACAGTACGCAAGAACAGACTTTCTTAATAAAGAGATATATTGGAAAAACAATCTTTGAAGTTGAGTGAAGACGAAAGGAAAAACTGAGAAAAACCTGATAGAAGATTGTTTTTTCTTTACTTGTTCCCAATCGGCTTTGACACAGACGTTTCTTTGAGAATGTTTCGACTTATTGATCATCGTGTTTATTCGGTTTTTGGATTATGTAAATGAGTGGCTTCATTTCTTTTTATGTTAAACCGGTATATTGGATGTCATAAAAGCCCTAATAAAAATGACAATTTTTGCTTTTTCTCTTCCTGAAAGTATAAAGGATATAGTAAATTTTTGATATAACGATGTGTCGTAAGAAGATTTATTGTAAGATTTGCTCACATTACATAAAAGGGAGCATTAGTCTTGAACACACTTATATTTATTGCGATGACTTGGAATGTACTTGGAAAAAAATATGTTAAGTAATGTCTGAATGATTGTGGCGTGTTCATATATTTTTTTTCCTTTAATTTGGGTTTTTCGCCACTATCTAAAACTCAAAAAATATCAAAAATACCTGTTCTTATTTAAAGAAAGAATCACTGGATAAAAACAAAAAACCAAACGTAGACAAATTTCTCAATGATTCTTTTTTGTAATAAATTTGCCTAACGAACAAAATTTTTAAAGATATAAAAATGTTATAAAAAATTTTACAAACTTTTAACGTTAACGCTTCGGAGGGTACTCTCCTCCCGTTTTCGAAACTAAACTAAAAAATAAATTATATTAATTTGTAATATATAAAGTAACGAGTGAAAGTAAATATATTTTTTTGTATATGTCAACGATACTTACATTGACAACAATAGATTTTCATGACAGTGACATACTACCAAAAAATATATATAGGTAATGTTTACTGTGTGATTGTTTATTGTACTGATTGTGTATTCAAATATTTAAATGTGTTTAATTGTATTCTTTAGAATCGGGAACCATATTGAATTTAAATCTACCGAAGGCATAGCAATATAATTATTTTTATTTAAATTAATTATAGCGGTTTATTTTAATCTTCTGTATTTTGTTACCGATTCTTTTAATACCGTTTTGGAATTATTCCAATTGATTTTATGACCCGATTCCCATGCGTGTTGACAAATTCTAGATTTATTAAAATCGCCCTCTCTAAGTTATTTATCTAATCGCCCTTTTTATAAATAAGAACATGTATTTTTGATATTTGTTGAGTTTTAGATAGTGGCAAAAAACCCAAATAAAAGGAAAAAAAAATATGTTATTCGGTTGTGTTTTTTAAATTTTGTTAAAGCATTAAAAATGACAGAAAATAAGGAGTATTTTGGACATATATTGGGCATTTTTATTTCCAAAAAGCCAAGAATGATTTGGCGATGCAAAAAAGATATGTGCTGTGTACGGTGATTGTGCCGTTGATGATTTCCCGTGCCGTATATAGTTTAGGAAGTTTCATGAAAAGCATTTTAATCTTAGCGAAACTCTACGTTTTGGACGACTGGCTGAGAGTGCTGAGACTGGCTGAGACTCAAACATCGTATCGGCAGCCATATGAAGTGTCTCAGTGTCAGAATATTTTTCGTTTTTATCTTGACTGTTACGAGACAAATAAAAGTCAAGTCAGAAACAAGACAAACACAGATAGCGGGGGGACGGGAGTGGTGTCAAATGCTTGATGGGCTTTTTAAGTTTAGTAATAATAGATCGTTTCACGGGACTATAGCGAGCATTTTACGTGCGAGCGTTTTATAAAACAACGATTCCTACTTTATTGTTCGACGTCTCTACAGGACATCGAACATCTCTACATATTTAGCGACCATAAGAAATGAGACCATGGTGAAATGTTTGAAGAGACTCGAAATACAATGCCGGATAAATCAACTGGGCACTATCAAAAACGAGTATGAATGTTGACCGCGTTCGCCAGTCTGTTAGAGACAATCCACAGTATTATCTAAGACTCCGCGCAGCTTCCCCAAATTTTCACAGATCTACAATTCATCGCATTTTTCGCAAAGATTTACATTTCCACCCCCACAAAATTCTTATTATACAAGAGATAAAGCTCGATAATCCAACTAAACGAGTGGAATTCTGCAAGACAATGAAAAATCGTTTTAGGAGCTTCAATAATATACGGTTTTCTGATGAAATTCCACACAAAGGCCACGTAATAAACAAAATTGCAGCAAAGCAAAATTGCATTACGCTCACCTAAGGTTGTAGTTTGGGCTGCCATATCAAGTTAAGGAATTATTGGCTCCTTTTTTGAGGATAACCGTGGTCACGCGGACTGAGACTGTTAATTGACTGTCACTGAGACTGTTAATTGACTGAGACTGTTAATTGACGGTCACTGAGACTGTTAATTTCGATCGATATTGCCATATGATCCGAACTTTTTTGGCTCCAGAAATGCAAAACTCGATTTATGACCGCAACACATGTTTCTAATAAGATGGAGCAACTTTCCACGTCACGAATAATTCTTTAGCAGCTCTTCACGATTTATTCTCTCAGAGAGTGACTAGTCACCGAGGAAACATCAACAGGCCATCGGGAAGTCCAGATTTAACAACCGCTGATTTTTTCCTATAGAGCTACTTAAAAAGTAAGGTTTTCAACCCATTACCGCCCAACTTAAATGTTTTAAAGCAAAGAATAACAGACGAAATCCACGCGATTATAAGAGCGATGCTTCAGCGAGTGATTGGACATTTCAGTTCCACTAAACTCGAAGAGATTTACCATGTTTCACACCAAAGGTTCCAACAGAATAATTGATTTCAGTTCCAAGCTAAACGAGTTGTTTTCAGAAATAAAAATTCAAAAACTACTCTGTAATGTAACAGCAATTAAACAAGTATCAAAAACGAAAAACATTCTGAGACATCCTTTATATATATATATATATATATATATATATATATATATATATATATATATATATATATATATATGTTTTAGATTTCTTTGGACTGCGTCCACTGAGAAAACAGTAGCCGAGTGTTATACATCCAAAACCGTAGTTATACGAAGGGGTATTTGATTCGGTCTTGCTTTCACTCTCTTTGTCGTCGAAAATATCAGCTGCCTCATATAACGCTTCTATTTCAGACGCACAGCGAGTACGAGAATACGTGTTCATTTTGAGCTAAACAGAAACTGAAAGAAACCGATAAATAAATGTTAAAAAATTCAAAATCAAATTTTTTAATAAAAATACTATAGAAAATATATTTATGATTTACTTACCACAGATTGTGTCAAGATTGAGAAAAACACACTATTTGTTCATAATGGTCATTTAACGATTTTTACTTATTGACAGAACACTGACACAACAGCACTGGGTAGCGTATACCCATAGACCCCTCCCCCTCACCCCTCAACGTGACCATTTATAAGGGTAAAACACTTTTAATTCACCCCTTATCCAATGCTCCTCTTGAGCAGAATAAAATTTACCAAAATCATCTGAAAGCCCGCCTTCTCCCATATTCTTCGCCATTTTTGCTGTAATTTTGCCCATCCCAGATACTTTTCCATTCTTTAACTCTTTTATCCGTTATCTCTTCCATTTTTATCTGCAATGTTGTCTCGGCCATCTCCCTGTATGTCCGTGTCGTGTCTTACTTGGAGCCACCCTTCGAAATATTCTTTCAAACGCTTTATTTATTTGTTTTATCTCATATTTAATTACTACTTATTAATCATATTTTATTAACCATTAAACACCAAATATTTGTTTTTAAACTTCTCGACGCGGCTTTCACTATCTATTTTAGCATCATTATGGAATGACTTAATCCGATGATGTTAATGTGGTTAGCGAAACGCGCGTAGGAAAGTAAAAAAAACGATTTAGTATTGAGCATCAGGAGATAATTTAATCAGATGATGTTAACATAGTGAGATACATAAAATCTCTTCGAGTTTAGTGTTTTATGAAAATAATAGTTATTGAAAAGAGATTGTAAAACAAAATTGAATTAAATAGAAATGTAACTGATTTATCATTGATAAAATTTGACTTCTAGCTAATATGGATGGAAATACTATTTCAATTGGCCAGGTCACAAATCATTATTATTTAATGGTAATCGCTTAAATGGTTGCCTAATATGTAGTAAATTGTTTCAAATTATTTATCGGCAATATTGTATCAGCATTATTTGTTCGACTGATGATTTATTGCATCGTTTATCTTATTTAGACTGCAAATAATAAATTTAACATGAATATTAACATTTTTACATCAATTGAGAAATATATTTGTTCAGGTTTTTGTTATGTTACTGCTTTCTTCGCTTATATATATATATATATATATATATATATATATATATATATATATATATATATATATATATATATATATATATATATATTTGTATAAATGGTGAGCGGGACAATAGAGGTGACAGGCTAATTCAGTTTGCTGAAGGACAAGAACTCTATATTATGAATTCGTTTTACAAGAAAAAGATCAACAGAAAATGGACATGGAAAAGTCCATCTGGACTCACAAGTGAAATTGATTACATCATGTCAAACGATAAAGCAACATTTTACAATTGCACTGTCCATAACCACTTTAATGTGGGAAGTGATCACCGAATAGTACGAACAAAGATTAGGATAAACTGCCGAAAAGAGCGCTAAAGAATGTTAAGATCAAAAACGAGCAAAGTGGATTCTGGGAAGCTGCTGGAGAGGCACAGAGATTTTGAAATTGCTCTGTCAAATCGCTTTGGGGTGTTACAAGACCCGGAGGAGATGGAAATAACAGACCACTATGAAGAATTCACCAACATTGTGCTTAAAAAGGCGGCTTCAATAGTACCAGAAGATAATTGTTTCAAAGAGTCAAAAATATCCAATGAGACCATTAATTTAATGAAAAAACCCCGGACAATGAAGAATGCAGACAGCCCTTTTGGCAGGGTCGAGTACGTTGAGCTTTGCAAAACTATCAGAAAAAGTATTCGAGAGGAAACGCGCCGATCTAACATGCAGCTTGTACAAAAGACTCTGGGAGAAAACAGGGGAATTAACAAAGTTAAGCAGAAGCTAAGAAAGAATAGGACACGAATGTTTTCCTTAATGCGTGAGGATGGTACAATATGCAACAAACGGATGGAAATGTTAGAGGTTGTCCGAAGACTTCATTCAAAGTTATATAAGGACCAGAATCAAGCAAGAACAGCAATGCCCACAAGTGACAAAGGCTATAGACTCGATGAAAAATGGCAAGGCTGCAGGAAAGGATAGTATAACTGTGGAGATGTTAAAAGCTGGTGGACGGACTTTACATAAAACACTAGCAAAATTATACTCAAAATATCTCAAATATCAAAAAGTGCCCAGCTTATGGAAAATGCAGAAGCGATCCTTTTACATAAGAGAGGAGCACGGGAAGATTAAAAAAACTATGTACAAAGTTTTCACCAAGTTAATATCCAAAATAATACTAAAAAAACTTAACGACATACAACCAAGGGAGCAAGCAGGATTCAGAAGTGGATTCAGTACAATGGATCACATCCGGGTCCTACAGCAAGTCATAGAAAGACACAACGAATACACTATGCCACTATGCTTGGCTTTTATCGATTATGAAAAAGCATTTGATTTAATCTCAAAGCGGGCCATAATGGATGCATTGTTTAATCAAGGTGTAGAGAAAGCCTCTGTACATCTACTAGGATCGATATATGATGAAGCTACAGCGACAGTCCACCTCGACGATCTTGAGGTTGAAATAAATGTAGAGCGAGGCGTACGGCAGGGTGACGCAATATCGCCTCTTGTTTTCTCAGCCTGCCTGGAAGAAATGTTCCGTAATGTGGATTGGGAACAGGATGGAATAAGAATTAATAGTGCATACTTAAATCATCTTAGATTCGCAGATGATATCATTCTTCTTTCACAAGACCCAGACGAGCTGGAAAAACACGTACAAGAGCTGCAAAGGGCTGGGAGCCATTTGGCTTGAAAATAAACTAGAACAAGAGTCAGGTCATGTTCAATAAATTTGCTGAGGACAAAAGAATTTCTATTTTAGGAATGGATTTGAAAGTGCGGAAAACACGATGGATTGATGACATTATTAAATATATTGAGCTCGAATGGCAGAGGAGAGCTCAGGACCACGAGAGTTGGAAGCATGCTGAAGAGGCCTTCATCCTGCAGTGGATGATTGATACGGGGTGATGATGATTATATATATATATATATATATATATATATATATATATATATATTATATATATATATATATATATATATATATATATATATATATATAATCATATATATATATATATATATATATATATATATATATATATATATATATATATATATATATAATCATATATATAATCAGGGCCAAGGCAGAGGGTGCTAAGAATCACCGGGTTAGATCAGGCTGCCATTGGACTTTTGACATTGCAACGTTAAATATACGGACTATGAAAACAGAGGCCCGATTGCAAGAACTGTTAATCGAACTTGACAACATACATTGGGATATTATTGGGCTCTGTGAAACACGAAGGAAGGGTGAAGAGTTAATCAAACTGGAACCAACTGGACACGTACTCTACACTCGGAAAATGGCCGATGTGGCGGAATAGGATTCCTCATCAATCGAAAGCTGAAGGACAGTGTGGTAAAATTTGAAAGTACATCCGACCGATTAGCCCAATGCGTCATTCAGCTGAATAAAAAGTTTAGGCTTCAAATCGTCCAAGCTTATGCACCAACTATAAGCCATAAAGATGAGGAAATTGAGGAATTTTATGATGATGTGGCCCAGCTTTTATACAAGGAGAAATGTAGGTACAAAATCCTGATGGGTGATTTTAATGCCAGAATTGGAACAACAAGAACAGACGAAAATGCAACTGGCCCATATGGAACTGGTGAGCGAGACAATAGAGGTGACAGATTAGTTGATTTTGCTGAAGGACAAGAACTATATATTATGAATTCATTCTATAAGAAAAATATCAGCAGAAAATGGACATGGAAAAGTCCATCTGGGCTCACAAGCGAAATTGACTACATCATGACCAACGATAAAACAATATTTACCAATTGTACTATCCTTAACAATTTTAATGTTGGAAGTGACCACCGAATTGTACGAGCAAGGGTTCGGATTGACTGTCGAAAAGAGCGCGAAAAAATGGTAAGATCAAAGAAGGGCAAGGTGGATTCTGGAAAACTGCTGGAGAGAGGAAGCGATTTTGAGATTGCTTTGTCAAACCGGTTTGCTGCGTTACAAGATCCAGAGGAGGTGGAAATATCAGTTCAATATGAAGAAATCGCCAACAATGTACTTCAAACGGCTGCTTCAACAGCACGAGAGGAAAAATGTCTCAAACAAACAAAAATCTCCAGTGAGACCATTGATTTAATGAAGAAACGGCGAGCAATGAGAAATGCAGGTAATCCTTTTGGCAGGGTCGAGTACACTGAGCTCTGCAAAACTATAAGAAAACGTATCAGAGAGGACACGCGCCGATTCAATATGCAGGTAGTGCAAAAAACCCTGGAAGAAAACAAAGGAATTAACAAAGCTAAACAGAAGCTGAGAAACAAAAGAACGCAAATATATACTTTAAAGCGTGAGGATGGCACAGTGTGCAGGACGCGTACCCAAATGTTAGAGATTGTCAGAAGGTTTTATTCCCAGTTATATGAAGATCAGAGCCAGTCAGGGACAGCAATACCCACGGAAGAACAATATATAATACCAGATATCCTAGTGGAGGAAGTAACAAATGCTATAGAATTGATGAAGAACGGCAAGGCTCCAGGAAAGGATAGTGTAACTGTCGAAATGCTAAAAGCTGGTGGTCGGACGTTACATAAAACACTGGCAAAATTATACTCAAAATGCCTCAAAGAACAAAAAGTACCTGACTTATGGAAAAATGCAGAAGTGATCCTTTTACATAAAAAAGGAGCACAGGAAGATTTAAAGAACTACCGTCCAATAAGCCTCCTATCAGTGATGTACAAAGTTTTCACTAAGATAATTTCTAAAAGAATATTAAAAAAACTGAATGACGCACAACCAAGAGAACAAGCAGGATTCAGAAGTGGATTCAGTACAATGGATCACATCCAGGTTGTACAGCAGGTCATAGAAAGGCACAACGAATACACCATGCCACTGTGCTTGGCTTTTATCGACTACGAAAAAGCATTTGATTCCATCTCAAAGCATGCGATAATGGATGCACTGCTTAGCCAAGGTGTAGAGAGAGCCTATGTAAACCTATTAGAATCTATATATGATGGAGCTACAGCCACAATTCACCTTGATGATCTTGAAGTGGTATATACATATGTATGTTTGTACTCTTCAGTTGAAGCGGACAACACTTTCAAAATGCCAAATGAGATTTTGGCGAAACGTCGTGACTCTTCACATAATCAACGGATCGACATCCGGAATGATTTAGAAATATATATATATATATATATATATATATATATATATATATATATATATATATACTATATATATATATATAGATATATATATATATATATATATATATATATTATATATATATATATATATATATATATATATATATAGATATATATATATATATATATATATATATATATATATATATATATATATATATATATATATATATATATATATATATATATGTATATATATCTATATATATATATATATGTATATATATATATTATATATATATATATATATATATATATATATATATATATATATATATATCATCATCAGCCCGTATCGATCCACTGCAGGATGAAGGCCTCTTCAGCATGCTTCCAACCTTCACGGTCCTGGGCTTTCCTCTGCCACTCGGGTCCAATATACTTAACGATGTCATCAGTCCATCGTGCTTTCGGTCTTCTTCGCGGACGTTTGCGATCAAGCGGTATCCACTCCAGGATTGCCTTGGTCCATCTGTCGTCCCATCGCCTCGCTATATGGCCTGTCCATCTCCATTTCAACTGTTTTACTCTTCCAATGATGTCACAGACTTTTGTTTGTTCCCTGATCCATGCGCAGGGACTTTCTGTCTCGTCTTGTAATGCCAAGCATACATCTTTCCATTCCCCTCTGTGCCACCCGAAGTTTTTTGAATTGATTGCGATGTGAGTGTCCAGGTTTCACTTCCGTATGTCATAACGGGTAGAACGCACTGATTGAATACTTTTCTTTTCAGGCAAAGTGGGGAGTCTGCTCTTAAACACTATGTTGAGCCTACCAAATGCCTGCCAGCCACATTTAAAACGCCGTTCCACCTCCCGGGCGGTATTCCCCTCCATGGAAATCCTCTGCCCAAGATATTCGAAGCTGTCCACAATCTCTAAATCCCTTCCTAAAACTGAAATTCTTCTGTCCTGAGCGAAGTTATTGAACATAACCTGACTCTTTTTCAGGTTTATTTTCAAGCCAAATGGTTCGCCAGCCCTTTGCAGTTCTTGTATGCGTCTTTGCAGCTCCTCTGGGTCTTGTGAAATGAGAATAATATTATCTGCAAATCTAAGATTGTTTAAGTTTGCACCATTGATCTTTACCCCATCCTGTTCCCAATCCAGTTTACGGAATACTTCTTCAAGGCCAGCCGAGAAAAGAATAGGCGATATTGCGTCACCCTGCCGTACACCTCGTTCTATATTAATTCCCACTTCATATATATATATATATATATATATATATATATATATATATATATATATATATATATATATATATATATATATATATATTTATTCCAAATCTTGAAAGAACTAGATCTGAAAAACGCTGACAATTATTAAAGCCACACTAACTAACACAAGGGGGATGTGACTTCTCGATGACATCGCAGAGCCCCTCCAAATTAAAGTTGAAGTGAGACAAGGGGATGGACTCCCGCCACTCTTACTCAATTGTGTTCTAGAAAAAATAATACCCAAAAGTTTGGAATATTCAAATTCACTTTTTTTTGATATTAAGATTTTCTCTTACTCGTTTACGGAATCATCATTTTATTATAACATAATGGTATCAATTAAAACTCGACACCAAATGACTAATGTATATAAAATTTATTTTTCATTTTGGAGTCAAAAAATTGCAATCTACCAATTGCCTTTAAAAGTAATTTAAACATAAAAAATAACAACTTTCAATAAAACTAATAAGCAGTAGTTCATCCATGGGCCTGTATGCATGCCTGTAGGAGATTTGGCATGGTGTCTGTTAAATGATCAATTTGGGCTTGTGGAATTCTCTCCCATTCTTTACGACCAGCATCTTTTCGTTTTCACAGGGTAAAAAGAGGATTGTTTTCGTTTCTTGATGCGTGTTTTCAGAATACCCATAGTAAGTTCAGTGACATGTATGTCAGGGGAATTTGCTCTTCAAGAGAATTTTGTACTGCTGCTGTTCGATGACGAGGTGCGTGGTCATCCATGAAAGCAAAGCTGTCGCCTATTGCGCCTCAGAACAGGCGCACAACAGGATTTAAAACTTCCTCGATGTACAAAGCACAGACTATTCTCTTCAGATCCAGTAGAGGTGTCCGTATACCCCTCATAATACCACCACAAAACATCACGCTCCTACCTTCAAATGGGATACATGGTTGAGCTGTTTCTAGTCGGACTTGTTGACCTGGAGCTCTTCAAACTAATGTTCTTCGTGAATCAGAAACCAAGCCAATTCTCATCTCATCGAAGAAGATCACGTTATTCCAGTTAGGACTACGATCCATCATTTCTCGAGCCTACTGTAATCTTACTTTTTTTGTTGAAGTGTTAATTTGGGAACACGTAGAAGTCTTCTGCGATGTAAATTTACCGCTTTCAGTCTGCGTGTTATCGTTTATCGTAAAATATTTACCCCTTCAAGCCTAACAAGCTACCTCGATATACCACTTGTAGATTCCAGATGATTTCTTCGAGTTGGCGGTCTTGCGCAGCTGTTGTACATCTTTTTCTACCACTTCTGAGGCGATCCTTTACGTCATTTGTCTCTTATTATTTTAATACAAATTTATATTTTAACACAAACCAGCTATATCTTCTTGAATAATTGATTTTTTTTTACATATAAAATACTTTTTGTTTACTTTTAAGTTCACGTATTTTTAATATTGATACATTTTATAAATTTGTTACCTTTTTATATGTTTGATTTTTATTAATTTATTTTATTTTATATACACACTTTACAATACAAAGTTTCATTCAAAGACTGAGAAGTGTTAAGGTTTGTACATCAACTACACCACACCATACACCATAATCCCGCCAAAGGCGATAGATAATTGAGTTTCCCATGATTGTTGTTATTTTAAAACCTTTATCTCTTTCATTTGTTGTTTCCTCTGTATGACTACTAACGAAATAGGTCAAGTTATGTTAAGGGAATCACCACTCCCCTTTTGCAGGACAGAAGAAACAACCCCTTTTTGCAAGGACAGAAAAAGAGGGGTTTTCGCTTCTAAATATATCAAATTCTAACTTATTTACCGATTATACCTAAGGTGCTGCAGCAGTTTAAATATATTGTTACTTATGGTCACCATCGACGGCGCCCGTCTCGCCTGAGTATTCTCGAGACTTTTTACTTCGGTTTACCGATATGTCAGGTCTGTGCGTCTTTTGTACGTGTTGTGTCGGGTTCGTCCCTGTCAGTTTTGTTTTTTGTTGTTACGGTGTACTTCTGTTACTCTTGCCGAAGTTGTGCATCTGATATTTTTGGAAAAGAGGGTTTTTCATCCATACATTAGGTATGCATGTACATTTAAATTTATTAAAAAGTAATAACGTGGTTGGTGATAAAATTGGTAATATGATATAATTATAAACCGTGAAAAATTAATTAATTTTTTTAAAGAAGATATAAGAACGTCAATTGAAAAATTACGAATAGAGTGGTTCTCTGTCATTTCTGAAGCCTAAACTTATGATCTCTAATAAGGCTAGACGTAGTAGCGATCTTATTGTCACCCTAAGTTAAACTATCTAAATGGAATAATGACTATTTGAAGAGTTTTTTTTTCAATCTTTCGATATGTTGTCTTGACGATCTTTCTTTCTATTTTTGCTTTTTTATAAAGGGGATCTTGTTTTTAATAATCGAAAACACGTCACAAGCACACCTCTTTGATCTTATTACTTAATGTCGCTTTGGTTTGTTTTGCTTTTTGCCCTTATCGGCTCGTAATGTCCTAATGGCAGGACATTAGGCAAACATTCGAAATTCACTCTGATCTTTCCGGATCCGACTTCGTGCTATAACGTCCTCTCGGCTTCTGAAAGTCATTCATTTAGAAACCTATTTGGCTGAGAGATAGGAAATTTACTGTTGGCTGTAAAGATATCTTTTGTTCGGTATCGGTTCGAAAATAAGGTCAAACTTTTAAAGGTAATAATAGAACCTTTGAAGGAAGGGGTTTTTATATCTTGAATTGGATTTTATTTAATGTACTTGTTTTTCAAAACTTTTTGAATCCTATCAAAATTTTGCCATGAATATTTTTCTTATATACGAGGCATGACTATTAAATAACGAGACTGATTCTGTAAAACATTTTATTTTGATTTCTTAAATATTTACTTATTATCACCATCAATATACACCTACACCCCTCCTCTATCCCTATAACGCTCCATGCGAATCTTCCATTGTTCGAAATAGTGATGGAAGTATTCTTCTGTGAGCTTCTTCAGAACGCGTTCCGCTTTCTGTTCTGTTTTTGTTTCTGTAATGTTGATTAAGAGTTTGACCTTCAGGAACAGTGAAGGTATACAATCCCATGAATATCGAAAAAAACAATCATCATTGCTTTGAATTTTGATTTACTCATTCGAGCTTTTTGGCTCTCGGTGAATGTGGGCTCTTTCAGGGCATGGATTGAGTAAAGGGTCAGTTTGGCGAGCTTCTTATTGTTCAAACGAATTTTAGGCATTATTTTGGCACCCACTTTTTGCATAGAAAAATTATTATGTAAATTTTGCCATAGGCATTCTTTGTCAATTTCTACAGTTTCAGCGATCGCACGAATATTTAACTGACGGTCAGATCGAACCAGATTACCGATTTTTTCGATATTGTCGTCCGTTTTTGACGTGGAAGGTCGACCCAGGCGTGAATCATTTTCAACGTCTTCTCGGCCATCTTGAAAACGTTTAAACCACTCAAAAACACGTCCACGTGATAAACATTCATACTCATACCCTTCTTTCAATAGCGGTTCAATAGCGGTTCTTTCAATAGCAAGTTTCAGTAGCGGTTTTTCCAAGTTTCAAGTGAAATTTCACAACAATTCGTTGCTCTATTGTTAGACTTAACATTTTTCCGGCAAAACAAAGAAAAACCAACTGTGATGCGAACGAAGGCTACAGTTATATACTGAAGAGATTTACTACTAAACGTCAAATCACATCATCAGGAGATGATTCAATCTAATTCTAAAACTATGTTCTGTTTATATGAAAAACCCTACCTAACGAAGCGTGTAAAAATCATGAAGTTTATTAAGCCTTACATTAATAATTGGAAAAATTGACTGAACGGGATAGGTCCTTCATCTTTACCTACCTTTAAGGTAGGGTTTTTCATATGAATAGAACGTAGTTTAGTTTTAGAATTAGATTCAATCATCTCCTGATAATGCTAACATGGTTAGCGAAAAGTGCGTCAAGCAGTTACAAAAAAGTGATTTGATATTGTGTTTTATTTAAAAAGTCCCTGCTTTTTGATCACATAGTATATTCGACTGCAGAAGGAAACAAGGTAAGAAAATCCGTCTTTGTTCCCGCGATGCCCTATGTCTGCATTCATAGGTTATATGGAAAATATTTTGGCGTGAATCCCCACAGTCATATTGATCAGAAGGCAGCTTACCCCACTTGTACATCAGGTTGGCGGAACTGCCACGACCTGTTCTTATTCTGCTGACGGACTTCCAGAAGTGTCGTGAGCGATCGAACCCGTTAGGCTTTTGGTTAGCAGGCATGTTCACCCTCTCTTCCCAGTGGAAACACGTTTTTAAGGGATAAAACATTTGTCAGATTTTCCTATTTACACCACTATGTACATCACAATTTTCACACTATTCAAGGGTACATTAAATAGTAATTCGTCAGGAAATGTTCTGTAAAACTAGATATGACATTAGGAATATTTCAGATTTATGATTTTTTACCTTTTTTTTGTAGAAATACTTCACTTTTATAGCTCGAGGATTTTTACGTAAACATTGACGAAAACAACAAAACGAAAGATAACAAAAATAAAAGAACAATTTTACCAATTCCAATATAACATAGTCAAAAATATTTCGAATATATTCGATTAGTGGACAAAAAAATCAGAAAGGAATCGAATAAAGTTATCCCAGTTAAGAGTTTTATTTATACCTTTCTTTTTCCACCCGTTCTTAGTCCACCTCTTCGGCACAAAGGTTAACCGTCATTATAAATTAACAAGAAAACTATTGAGAGTATAGGGATACAATAAATTTGTTCGAGTTTTGGACTTAAATATTTAGATCTACTGAGACTGTTGCAATAATAGAACATTAGGAAAACCTTGGTCTGAAATGGTCTGAAATTTTCCAGTCTGATTTCAAGCAATGATTCTCGTTCTGCTCCGGAAAGTTATTCATTTACAAACCAATTTGGTTTAGAAATAGGAAATTTGCTGCCCTTGAGGTATCTCTGTTACTTTTAGACAAGAAATAATCAAACTTATAGGCAAATGCGAAAATTATAGAGAAATTACATCATCGAGTATACTAATAAGAATATTTGCTAGAAAATTAGAAAAAAGGTAAGGGATGAAATAGAAAAAACGATGGAGAATACAGTAAGTAAGTATAAAACCTAACAAAAATAAACAATAAAAAATTAAGTGAATATATAACGACAATACAAGTTAAACAAGAATGCAGTTTGAGTAGTCTATTATTTGATATGTAATTGTGTAATATGCGGAACTATAAAAGAAACGAAACAAGAGGGGAAGATCTGAACGAAATAATATTCGCAGATAACAGGATAATAGTGGCCGACACAGAAAGAAACTGACTGAAAAGCGTGTGTGCATGTGTTTTCAGTGACTGAAAAATATCACTGGAATCAATGCACCGGAATTGTGATAGTTACTTGCGTAAGTTTGAGTTTGAGAATAATATAAGAAGAGACAGAATAAGACATGAAACAGGCAGATATAACATACAAACATTATGAAGGAAACATTATAGAGCACAGAGTAGAGGAATAGAGTGGGTAGGTATTGAACAGATCACCCAGGATGGAGAAAGAAATATCTGGAAGGATAATTAGTTTAAATGAGAAGTTTTATATGTCTACATATATATATATATATATATATATATATATATATATATATATATATATATATATATATATATATATATATATATATATATATATATAGAGGGTATTAGGTAAACATACAGCAAAAATGCAAGGGGTTATTCCTTGTCCTATGATAATTTTTGAAAAACCCCTTTGTTTCGAAGATACAGGGCGAACAAAATTTACGACAACCATATTCGATATTTGTTGAAATCATTAATGTAAATAAAAGTAGGGTGTACGTCAATGAGTTTATCAAGTACAAAATTTTTTTTTTTCGATCTCGATTACTTGGAACGGCTGTTTTTTCTAGTAAGTGGATTTCGTCGGTCGCATTTGTTTACATCGATTGAGTGACGTTTGGCTGTTTGATGTGTCTTAAATAGTGAGTGAAGTCCTCTATCATAATGTATACAAACGCCGAGATGACTGACATGCACTTCATGTATGGACTTGCTGATGGCAATGCATTACAAGCTAGGTGATCGTACAGTGAACGATTTTCAGAACGATGTCCCCGACCAAAAATCTTCGAAAACATTCATCGACGTCTTCGTGAAACAGGCACATTGAAACGCACTGAAGGGTCAGAAAGATCACTGACTGTAAGAACGGTACAATTGGAACAGAATGTGCTGGACATGATAGCGAAAGAGCCTGGTAGTTCTACGCGAAAAATTGCAAATACTTTGAATTTGAGTCAGTGGACACTGTGGAAAATTCTTAATGACAATTTGTTGTATCCATACCACATTCAACGCGTTCAGGCACTACCACCTGTTGATTTTCCTCCACGTATTGCATTATGTCAATGGATATTGCAAACTTTACTTCGCATCCCTCTATTCCTGACACAAATGAACCGATGAAGCCACTTTCGCAAGAAACGCAATAAGGAATTTTCATAATAACCATGTGTGAGCAGATGAAAATCCGCATGAGGTATGCGAAGATAGTTTTCCACATCAGTTCTCGTTGAAAGTTTGGGTTGGAATTGTAGATGACTATCTAATTGGACCGGTATTTCTATCACAAAAACTTACTGACGAGGTGTATCGCAACTTTTTGGAAGCAACGCTGCCTGAGTCTCTGGAAGATGTACCATTGGCAACAAGGCATGAAATGTGGTTTATGCACGATGGTGCACCACCATATTTCAGTTTGGGTGGTCGTGATTTTTTAACAGCAACATACGGGTATCGCTGGATTGGTCGAAGTGGGCCACACGCATGGCCTGCTCGATCCCCGGACTTAAACCCCCTGGATTATTTCTTCTGGGGATATCTGAAGTCATTAGTTTACGCTACTCCCTTGAAGAATTTGGATGACTTGCGAAATCGGATAATGGCTGGGTGTAACTCAAGTAGAAACGACCCTGGTGTGTTTGAGAAAGCTCGGCAGTCAATGACGAGAATATTGAATGCTTGTATAAAGGCTGGAGGAAGTCATTTCGAACATTTATTGTAGATTGAGCAACTTTACAAATGTTGTTAATGTCGTAAATTTTGTTCACCCTTTGTCTTCGAAACAAAGGGGTTTTTCAAAAATCATCATACAACAAAATATTTTCACAATAAGTCAAGGAATAACCCCTTTAAATTTTGCCGCATATTTACCTAACACCCTGTATAACATGAATTATTATTACTTTTCGTTAAACTATCTGATGTTTCTTTTAATTGTTTCAGGTCTTTAATCGCCAAATACAAGCCCACACCGATATGACGGAGACATGATCAAAACCTTCACCCTCTTTCTTCTTGTTATAATTAGCGCCCCACCTGTCAAAACCACCAAAACAAACTGTATATATATATATATATATATATATATATATATATATATATATATATATATATATATATATATAATGAACATTTACAAGAAGCCGAAAATGACTGACCAAATTCAATGTACAAAGGGCTGGATGGTGGGGCCATATAATTTCGATTCTAAAACAATGAATTGTATAGTAGGTACTGTAAATAGAGGAAGGAAACTGGAAGTCGAAATCCCGTCAGATGGAATAGAAGTCGGCAAAACTATGGTAGTTGTAAAATTTTATCTTAATAAAATAATCGACCAGTTATTAATTTGACTTACACACATTGCCTTGGGTTGAATTTATTTTGAAAGAAGGTTATTTTGCAAAAAAAATAATAATAATCTTTATGGAAAGAAAAATGTCTATTGTATCATTTTTTTAAAATCTTCAATAAATTGGCCATCTTAAAGTTGAATGTCAATCTGTCTTTCTCTAATTCGTAGTCGAATAGCGTCACCATCATCACAATAGCTCACTCTACCACATCGGTCCATCTCACTTACACTGGTGAAGTCTATTTTTGAGCACACAAAAGTATTTTTTTATCAAGGTATGAGTTTTTTGAAATGTGATCCTTTTGCAAAAAAAATATGCAATAATATTTTCTGTGGAAAAACAATTGTTCTACTATTTTGAAATCTTGACTAAATGGGCCATCTTTTGAAATAACTTGACCAACCAAACCAAGATTCAATGAAACTTTTTATTACAAAATTAACAACGTTCATTGTTTGATTTGTGACTGCTGTTATTAGCATGGTTATTTAGGATCACGTTATAAAAAATAACACTGAAAAATTCGGTTATTTGTGATCACTGTGCCTAATGATATAGCCTACGGTATCGAATTTCGTGATTTTCAAAAATATGCCAATTAGCGCTTAACATGGTGACAGATTATTTTTGCCAGAATTGGTATAACCTGGCCGTTCGCCCGGCACTCGCTTGACGTTGAATTTCGCAACGAGACACCCTACATATATATATATATATATATATATATATATATATATATATATATATATATATATATATATCATCAGCCCGTGTCGATCCACAGCAGGATGAAGACCTCTTCAGCATGCTTCCAACTTCCACGGTCGTAGGTTTTCATCTGCCACTCTGGTCCAATATACTTAACGATGTCATCAATCCATCGTGCCTTCGGTATTCTTCGCGGACGTTTGGGATCAAGCGGTATCCACTCCAGGATTGCCTTGGTCCATCTGCAATCCAATCGCCTCGCTATATGGCCTGCCTATCTGCATTTCAATTGCTTTACTCTTCCAATGATGTCACAGACTTTCGTTTGTTCCCTGATCCATGCGCACGACTTTCTGTCTGGTCTTGTAATGCTAAGCATACATCTTTCCATTCCCCTCTGTGCTATCTGAAGTTTTTGAATTGATTGCGATATGAGTGTCCAGGTTTGACTTCCGTATGTCATAACGGCTAGAACGCACTGATCGAAGACTTTTCTTTCCAGGCAGAGTGGGAGTCTGCTCTTAAGCATAATGTTGAGCCTGCCAAATCCCTGCCAGCCACATTTAACAGGCCGTTCCACCTCCCGGGCGGTATTCCCCTCCGTTGAAATCGTCTGACCAAGATATATAAAGCTGCCCACAGTCTCCAAATCCCTTCATAAAACTAAAATTCTTCTGTCCTGAGCGAAGTTATTGAACATAACCTGACTCTTTTTCAAGTTAGGTTAGGATCTTAGTTTTATTTTCAAGCCAAATCGTTCGCCAGCACTTTGCAGTTTTTGTATGCGTCTTTACAGCTCCTCTGGATCTTGTGAAAGGAGAACGATATCATCTGTAAATCTAAGATGGTTTAGGTTTGCACCATTGATCTTTACACCATCCTGTTCCCAATCCAGTTTACGGAATACTTCTTCAATGCCAGCCGAGAAAAGAATAGGTGATATTGCGTCACCCTGTCGTACACCTCGTTCTACATTAATTCCCACTTCAAAATCATCAAGGTGAATTGTGGCTGTAGCTCCATCATATATCGATCCTAACAGGTTTACATATGCTTTATCTAGTTCTTGGCTAACTAGTGCATGCATTATTGCATGCTTTGAGATCGAGTCAAATGATTTTTCGTACTCATTAAAAGCCAATCCCAGTGGCATGGTGTATTTGTTGTGCCTTTCTATGACCTGCTGTACAACCTGGATGTGATCCATTGTACTGAATCCACTTCTGAATCCTGCTTGTTCTCTGGGTTGTGCGTCATTCGTTTTTTTAATATTAAAAAAAAAAACTTAGTGAAAACATTGTACATTACTGATAGGAAGCTTATAGGACGGTAGTTTTTTAAATCTTCCTGTGGATCATCACTTCTTAACCAAATTTCAATAAATTCACTTTCTTTAGAAAAATCGAGTATTTTCTTGATAAACATTATTTTTACCGAAGTTTCCTTAGTTCAACTATTGGTAATGACATTTAATTACTAATGTAAATGAACAGGAATCCTGTTAAGAGTATTCAAAAGAATAAATTAGTTTGAGTATCTGACTTGAATCAGATGTAACTTATTTAATTAGCGGCAGAAAGTTTGAAAAGAGTAATTAGGAAGCCGGCAAAATGTCGAGTACTTTTTCGCTTAAATGCGGGGTAAGGTAAAAAGGTCGTAATCTAGTTGCGATGGGATCCCCGACGGTTTTGTTCTTCGTAATTCCGTTTGTCGGATGTAAATTTGTCGATTTTGAGGGCTTAATAACTGTTTCTTCGCAAAATCCTTTATTAGGAAATTGTCTAAAATAAAATCAAACAATTTTCTTTTCGAAGTCTTTTTTTTTAAATATTGTTAAAGGTAAAGGTAAAGTGTTAGGGTTAGAGGCGCATCAGCAACTGGGCTATTTAGCGACTGGATCTACAGCCTACAGCGGAACGTGGGTTCCAAACCACGGTTATCAGCTTCCGACAAACCCAGGCCAGCAGCCCCCCCTATTGCCCTAGAGAAACCTACCGACTGGCGAGTGACCAATGTAGAACACTTCTCAGAAGGCATCCGGCCTTACCCAGCCTTCAACTTCAACTGGCGTGACCGAGGGGTAATTCGTAGTCGGATTTTACACTCTTGCCTAGAAACAATCACAAACATTTAGGAAGTAAACAGACAGAAGAAAGAAATAAAAACAACCATCCGAGCGCTGGAATCGAACCAACTATCACTCCAGTGCGGTTTCAGCACAGCAGCGGCAGGCAGCTGCTTTTACCGTGCGCACCAACGCGACCGGCTAAAATATTGTAATATCCAAATCCAAACTCATAATTTTAGATTGAAATGGAACAAAGAATGATAGTGACTTTTGAAATGTAACGGCAAGTGTTTATTATTTTTTTAACATCTGTGAGAAAGTGTGGATTGTGGACAAAATATTGATCGATTCTAACTCTGCAACTACATGAAAGGCCACACAACTACCTTATCGCCCTCAAGCTAAATTCTCTTTCACACCATGATCGAATGCTTAAAATTCTATTTACCATGGCATATTTCCTCAGAATTGGCTGGATTCATTCCGGAGTGAGGTATACGTGAACAGATATTCAACATTCGACAAATAATCGATACAGCCAGAAAAACCAACCATCCTGTTTCCTTGATGATCGGTGGGCGTTTACACGCCTGAAAATTATGCAAATTCTGTAGGAAAATGGAGTATCAGATGTCCTGATTGGCTTAACTTGTCATTTGGATGAAAAAATCAGAGTAGTGGTGAAAATTGATCGAATATTCAATAAGTTTTGCGTCTATAAAGAAACCAGAAAATGATGCATTTTATCATGAGTTCTTTTCAACATTTATGGCCATCGTAGGAAGGTTGCTATTTATATATCCGGAATGGAACCATAGAGTTGCTAGCCGCCATCAGACATATACATGGTAGAGTTTGACATTGTTAACTGTATACGTACTAAGAACGTTTTATCCCAAAAATGGGATTGACTCGTGAGAATTTTCGTGCAATGATTTACTACGACTTTCGACGTGGATTATCTCAACAATAATGCATCGATCAACTCACTTCGACTTTTAGTGATGAAGCACCATCTAAAACCACTGTATGTCACTGATTTAGTCAATTCAATCGTTGCCGTTACTCGCTCACGGACAGATTTAAAGAAAGTCCTCCAAAATCGGTTATTGTCCCAGGAAGAATCGATACTGTGCGCGAACTGATAAAGCAAGATCGGCATGTGACATACTGTGAGATTGAGGCATCCCTTGACATTAGTATGGTAAGCATACACAAAATTTTACATGAACATTTAGTCATGAAACAGATTTATGCTCATTAAATCGTCCAAAAAAGGCTTATGTCAATTGATGCAAAGATATGCCCAAAAATACAATCGAGGTGCGTCAAAAACCGCGTAGAACATCTACATAGATTACGAATCTTGGAGCTATGCGTACGAGCTCAAAAGTAAACAGCGGTAAACAGCGACTTCATGGGTTTTTCAAAATAAGCCAAACCCAACATAAATTATTCGCGCAAGAAGCACTCCGAAGCAAATGGTCATCTGTTTTTATAGGATAAATGGACATGTGGCTACAGTGCCACTAGCAAATCATAGTACAGTCAATTCTGAATGATTCACAACTATTTGTTTGTCAGAAGCCCCAAGAACAAATAAGAAAAAACGACCAGCGATGCAGGATCATTCTTCAGAATGATAACGCGAGCTCTCAAACATCGAACCAAACAACTCAATATATGACCGGTCAAAACATCGAATTGATGGGTCATCCGCCGTACAATCCTGACTTGGCACCGACAGATTTCTTTTTTTTTCCGTCCGTAAGGATTAAACTACTTTATCAAAGATTTTGGGCGCCAGAAGAAGCAGTTGAAAGTGTTATGAAAATTTGTTCAAACGTATGTAAAAGTGTATCGATTATCGTGGAGAGAATATTTTGAAAAACAATAAAACCATTCTCAATGATAAATATTTGTTTGCAATTATTATTCCGGATACATAAATAGTAACCTTCGTATCACGCGTAGAGCTCTCAATATTAGCGGCATTAAAATAACACTGACACTAGACTCGTAGCGAGATCGGCTAAGAAACTCACCTTAACTCTTAACTGGTACGATGGGTCAGTAGCGACCCAATTTACATTCGTCCGGTAATTAGCCCGATATATGACGTATATATATATATATATATATATATATATATATATATATATATATATATATATATATATATATATATATATATATATATATATCGGTGTTCAATGAATTCTTCTAATTCGACCTTTACATTTAGTCACTAGTTTTAAATATTTTTACACGACGGACAAATTGGTAACTTAACTGGTATGATGGGTCCAGATCCAGATCAATTTACATTCGTCCGGCAATTAGCCCGATATATGACGTCATATATATATATATATATATATATATATATATATATATATATATACACAAAGTGAAATTCAGGATAGAGGCTGTTTCAGACACAAGGTTAACGTTTGGAAGGTTGGCCAGAGAGAAAAATGTAGGAAGACTGGAACAACTTGGTCTGACGAAAGGAAACAAGTTCACAGCGAAAGAATGAAATCAGTATGGGCACAAAGGAAGGCTAACAACAACAAACGCCTCTAATTGTACTTCGCGTGGTCCACTAGGGCCCATACGTGAATAATAATTATATATATATATATATATATATATATATATATATATATATATATATATATATATATATATCGGTGTTCAATGAATTCTTCTAATTCGACCTTTACATTTAGTCACTAGTTTTAAATATTTTTACGTGACGGACAAAAACAAGCCCTTAACTGATGCAGAACTTTTGCGGGAGGCTGAAAACGCCTATATTACTGAAAATGAGTCTGGTGACAGTGAATTCAGTAGTCATGAGAGTGATTCTAAAATAGAAGAGACGAATACTGAGGAAGAGGACGATCAAAACATTATTGAAGAGGACCATAAGGAAACTGAAATCGGTCCAGGTGAAGGGAATATAAAGAATAAATACAAGTGATTCAATATATCCCCCGTTAGTAGCAAAACTCGAGCTGAAAATACAGATGTAACTGGTGAAGTATATAGGGACAAACCATGCATGGAATTTATTGTTTGACAGTCATATGTTGGGCATCATTGTTCAGCATACAAACGAACATATAATTGAATTGGCCGCTTCTTATGGCGATCAAGCTCTATCATGTCAATTTATGAATCACATTGAAAACACTGAGCTAAAAGCTTTTATAGGTATTCTCCTTTTCTCTGGCGCATTCAAATCCAATCCTAATTCTTCCTTATCATAATCCATTAGAACTACGACTAAAATTAAAAATATATACGATATTATCTACGTATACCAGGTGTGTCGGTTATTACTTTCCGGTTTTTGTAACAGATTTCATTAGCCATAAATATACAATGTTATGATTTGATACATATGTCATTTTATTCTACTGACATTAACCTCAAAACTACTACAAGTTACGTTCCGCCAAAATAACAGCGTTATAGGTATATAATTTTTTGAAAATGTCAAGTTTTGTGCCTGAAAACGTGCATTTGCAGCACGCATTAATTTTATTGTTTCATCAAAAGAAAAACGCCGCTGAAAGTCATCGTTTGCTGGTAGAGACTTACGGTGAGCATGCTCCAACCATAAGAACATGTGAAACGTGGTTTCGACTATTTAAATGTGGTGATTTCAACGTTCAAGACGAA
Organism: Cosmopolites sordidus; assembly: GCA_031761425.1. Lineage (NCBI taxonomy): Eukaryota > Metazoa > Arthropoda > Insecta > Coleoptera > Curculionidae > Cosmopolites > Cosmopolites sordidus. Next base: position 44,498 of record JARFXV010002021.1, read on the forward strand.
GAACGTCCTGGTAGGCCGAAAACGTTTGAAGATACGGAATTGCAGGAGTTATTGGATGAAGATCCAACACAAACTCAAAAACAATTGGTAGAAAAGTTGAATGTGAGCCGAATCGCAATTTGTGAACGATTACAATCGATGGGAAACATCCAAAAGATGGGAAGATGGGTGCCACATGAATTGAATGACAGAAGTAATTTTTGCATCGAATAGTAACGGGTGATGAAAAATGGATTTATTTCGAAAATCTCAAGCGACAAAAATCATGGTTATCACTTGGCGAAGCCGGCACATCGACTGCAAGGCCAAATCGCTTTCGTCGCAATACCATGCTCTGTGTCTGGTGGGACCAGGTTGGTGTCGTATATTATGAACTGCTGAAACCTGAAGTTGATCAATTTGAACTGTCCATTGATCGAGAAACGTCCACAATACGCTCAAAGACATGATAAGGTGATCTTGCATGACAACGCGCTGTCTCATACAGCAAAACCGGTCAAAGAAGTGTTGAAATCACTTGGATGGAAAGTTTTATCGTACCCGCCGTACTCTCCAGACCTGGCTCCATCCGACTATCACCTTTTCGCACCAATGGAGCACGCGCTTGCGAACAGCACTTCGTCGATTTCGAAGAATTTTAAAAATGGCTCGATGAATGGTTTAGCTCAAAGGAGAAATTGTTCTTTTGGAATGGCATCCATAAATTACCTGAGAGATGGGCAAAATGTATAGAATCAAATGGCCAACACTTTGAATAAATACATTTTAACTATCCATTTTAAATAACGTGTTTTTTTTAGCGAAAAAACCGGAAAGGAATTACAAACACACTTGGTAAGCTTTTGCCTTAGCGTTATTGCCTTGTTTAAATTCCCAAAGCATTATTTGGCGAATATGCAGTTTTCCACTCTCTATTTTAAGGGTTAGGAACAGCAATTTAGTGCAATGTGCACCACACAACACAGTTGACAGAAAACTAACTGAAGTCTTATCTATTTAGTGAACGCAAAAACTCGTTTGTAGAATAGAACTGGAACAAAAGATTTCTACTTAGCTGCATCGGGAATTATTTATGACTTGACCTAATATATAGGGTGTTTGGTGTATCGTTTGCCAAATTAAAATGACCCCCCAGCGGTCTTTTGCTATCTCCTCAGCCTCCATAAAACATTATTGGGCTCACAGGCTTTATATGTTACTTACTTAATTTTTTATTTGAAAAATTCCAAGTCAGCATTGAAACTTGAATAAAAAAAAAGTTATTGGTATAGCCTCCAAATTATTTTTTTATTTTAATGTATAATGTTGTAGGATTTTAAGTTCCGAACCCCGGTCATCACCCCCCTCGGGCTATCAACCCTTGGTTTTGTGCTTAACTGAAAGTATCTCGAGAAGCCTACCGACTGGCGAGTTACCAACGTAGAAAACCTCTCAGAAGGCATCCGGCCTTACCCAGCCTCGAACTGGCGTGACTGAGGGGTGATTCCTTGTCAGATTTTACATTCTTACCTAGAAACTTTCACAAGAATTTTAGAAAAACTATTTTCTTAGTACGGGATTCGAACCCGCTCCACATTAACTGCCGTAACGTAAGGCTGACGCTTTAAACATCACAACTAATGTGGCTCCTCAACTAAATTTACCTTTGTCCACTCTTTCCTACTCATACAAGAGAGCTTCCTCATTTCAATATTCCAATATCTGTTTCGAACACATACCTGCATGATCTTATTTCTGTAGTTCGCTTCCGCTTTGCTTTTTACCCTCATCCATTCGAATAGTTCTAATGACAGGACATTAGGCAAATATTCCAAATACGGTTTGAAATTTCCCGGCCTGACTTCGAGCTATAACTCCGGCTCGACTTCAGAAACTTAATTATTTGGTGTCCTATTTGGCTGCGAGTTAGGAAATTTATTGTTTGTTGTTGGAATATCTTTGTTAGATTTGTGGGATCCAAAGGAAACTGTATTAATATTTTTTTAGGCGCCATCTTTTAGATTTAATACGAAGTAAACTATACGAACCCACTGCGGATAAAATTTGAAAAATCAGTTGTAAACGCAAAACTAAAATTTGAGGCACCACCTCCTTTTCGCGTTTGAAATTGGAAAAAAATACTGAGTCGGCTCAGAATATAATTTTTGCGGCTTTGCGAGATAATGTTTTTTCACAGACTTACTTGTAAGAAGCGGTTTCTGCAATTTTGAGCTGGAAATTTTCACGTAAATGATGCAGAACGTCCGAGATAGTCAAAAAAAAATGTAGGATGAAGAATTCGTAACGTTTCGTTACGTACATATATAATTGTAAAATTACTGAGATATACAGGGCGTCCCATAACTTATCTGCCATAGAGCAACTAGAGCTGGTAGAGATCAAAATAAGAGAATTTACTCCAAAAATGTGTTGGAAAATTATAGTCATTAAAACTAAATTTTGGAAAAATTTAAATAATTTAAAAATGGTTGAAGATATCATGTTTAAAATCGGAGTAGTTGGGTTTTCGAAGGCAGTAAATCCGTATTACGTACTAACTTGAGCCTAGTTTCTAGAAGGCGCTTGCTACCTACTTTATGAGGAATTAACTCGCTCATATTTTTTTTACCCTACAAAGTTGGATATATTTTGACTTCAAAATAGAGAAGAGTCATAATTTCCACGTAGAAAAGGTACCCTTGATCAATATCGGTACCTCACGCCGTTTGCGAGGTATTCGTGTTCGAATAGTCCATTGTACATCTTGTCGATGGCTGAAAAAATATGTAATTTACAAAATATGCCTTGAATGTTGTGTACAAATTATTATTTCTCGATGACAACTGTCATTGTTTTTATCTCTTCTATTAAACGTAGGTGGAAACAAGTTTCTCCAATCTTGAGTTTGTATTAAATAATTTGTAAAAAATGTCCAGACTTAATCAGTTTCCTAACCGTGATTTAAAGGTATATCCTCTGCGCTTATGCACAAGTAAATTACAATAGTCGCGCTGCAGTGAGAAGGTATGAAGAGCTCTACCCAACCAGAATCATCCCTGATCGACAAATTTTTGAAACAATATTCAATCAGTTAGACGAAACAGGTTCGTGTTATTACATCAATTTTGGTGTACGACCGAAATGTATAACGTTATAACAAGAAGAGAACATTTTGGTTAGTATCGCGAAAAATCCTGAATTAAGCAATAGGTGTTTGGAGGCATCTACAGAAATGAGCAAATCTTCTGTTTCAAGAGTTATCCATAAAGAAAAATTGTTTCCTTACCATTTTTCGTCTATTCAATATGTATTGCCACAAGATTTGCCTTCTAGATCAGAATTTTGTCAAAATCTACTACATAAAAAAATGAAGACCCCTATGTTCCTGAAAAAGATATTGTTTACAGACGAGACGACTTTTACCAGACGCAGAATTATCAACTGGTGAAATAATCATTATTACACCTTGGAAAATCCACACCTATCAAGAGAGCGACATTTCCAGCACGGATTTTCAATTAACATTTGGTGCGGCATTATCGACAATTTTGTAATCGGCCCATTTGAGTTTCTGCAAAGACTGAATGGAGATTAATATGTGCAGTTTTTAGAAAATGATTTATTAGACCTTTTGGTTGATATATCTCTAAACTTAAGACAAAACATGTGGTTCATGCTAGCTGGGGCGACACCGCATTTTACTATTACAATGTGAAATAATTTGAATCCACGCTTTCCACATCCAAGATTGGGCACGGTGGTGAGTTTCCTTGGCCATCTCGTAGCCCAAACATTAACCCATTAGACTTTTATTTGTGGGTTCATATGAAGTCTTTAATTTACCACGATAAAATCAATACACGAGACGAACTTTTACAAAAAAATCAACAAGCAGCCAATGTTATTAGAAATGAAAAAAAAATCCTCTTAAATGTGATGCGTCCACCGTATTGAGGTAAACGGTGGACACCTTCAACACCTACTGAAGTAAATTTAAAAAAATTGTTAGTTTAAATAAAGTCCGTTGTATTTTTAACATCTTAATGTTTTTTCCTCGTATTCAACTTTGAGAATTGTAGATTTTTCAGCCCCGTGATACGGCATGATATATCAATTTTTTCCAAGGGTATCTTATTTACGTAGCAATTGTAGCAATTATGATTCTTTTCTATTTTAACCCTTTGTTACTCGCACTGGGTGATATAGTCACCCAGAGGTATATTTTGTTTGCTATTGTTGGCACAACTGCGAATCTAGACTTGGCCGCCCTTCTAACCTCCAATGGACATGGTTTCTATTAGATTTGATTCGCTTCATTGCATTCGTATCAGTATTTGATCAATTGTTAAACAGAAAAGTTGGTCAGTTCTGATACGGAGTACTGTATACCCCACGTGATCAAGAATGTAAGTATTTTTATCCTTGAGTTTTTTATTTATTTATTCATTTTACTACTGTTTTATGGCAGTTTCCATTCAATTTATTTATTTCTTTTAATTATATTATAATAATTGTCGAAGTAAGTTGATAGAAAGTTGAGACTAAAAACGTTTGATTTGTGTGTTTTTTTTTTATTAATTTACTTTTCTATTTCTTAGGAGTAATCTGTTACGCACAGATGAAGAAATCAGGGCTGCTTGGGATGCTCTATCGGAAGATGAGTTAGAGGATGAGTCAGAAGTACTACCTATTGGTTTCTCTGATTCTGAAGAGGAATGTGTAAATGATGAGGACAAAAATCACGACAGCGGCAGTGAACAAGGGTACTCGTCTGACCAATCCACTGATGAAGTAGGTGATGATGAAAATTATTATGTGAAACACATTTATAAAAAAATTAGAGGTGAGAATGTTCCTATAGAAACTCACAAATGGAAAAAAACTCCTATAACAAGTAAGTTTGCAAAAACGTCAAAAAAAAAAAATTTGAAAAAAAGGTTTCCTTCCACTACGTCAACTGAAATATTAAATGAATTATCAGCATTTAGAAAAATCATTGATGAGACTATGATTGATGAAATTGTGCTTGGCACTAATATTTACATTAGAGAACTGAAAAATGCTGGTACTTATTCTCGAGAACGGGATATGAAGGAAACATCTAAAAAAGAAATATTAGCCTTTGTGGGTCTGTTGTATTTGATCGGTACAAAGAAAATGAGTAAAACTGATCTTCATGACATTTTCGCAAGTGATGGGACAGGAATCGAAATTAGCAGAGGGGTGATGTATGCAAGGTTTTATTTTTTGCATAGCGCTATAAGACTTGATGACAGAACAACCAGGCAGGAGAGGAGAAAGTTAGACAAGCTTGCAGCAGTCCGGTCATTTTATGATCAATTTGTTGCAAATTGCCAAAAAGCATACTCCCTGGGTGAGTTTATAACAATTGATGAGAAATTAGAACCATTCCGTGGTAGATGTTCTTTCATACAATACATCCCAAATAAGCCGGCAAAGTATGGGATCAAAATATTTGCTGCCGTGGATGCTAAAACCTTTTATACATATAAATTGGAGGTTTATTGTGGTCTTCAGCCAGATGGGCCTTACAGAGTAAGCAATACCCCCACTGATATTGTCCTAAGATTGACTGAGAGTATGAAAGGATCCAATAGAAATATAACCGTGGACAACTGGTATACCAGTGTCCCTTTGGCAAAAAAGTTACTTGAAAACGGGATGACTCTAATTGGAACCATGAAAAAAAATAAAAGGAAAATTCCACTTGAATTTTTACCGTCAAAGACAAGGGAACTAGGGTCTACTACCTTTGGCTTTCAGGATGGGATGACTTTAGTTTCTTATGTGCCAAAACTGACGAAATCCGTTGTACTTTTATCAACTATGCACGATCAAATTGAGATAGACGAAGAAAGCAATAGGCCTGAAATAATTATGCAATATAATAGAACAAAAGGAGGTGTCGACACTGTTGACCAGATGTGTAGTTCATATACGGTAACGAGACGTACCCAAAGGTGGCCATATAACTTGTTTATGTCGTTTTTGAATGTTGCGGGGATAAATAGCTACATAATTTACTGTAAACACGGTCCTAACATGATGAGGAGAAAAGTTTTTCAAAAAAATCTAGCTCTGTCCCTGATGAAGCCACATCTGCAACAGCGTGTATTGATCAGATCTCTGCCAATAAATATTCGCTGCATTGTAGAGAATATGGTCGGGAAAGTAGAAAATCGTTCAGAGCCAACTGATCATTCACAACGCAAGAGAGGAAGATGTTATATGTGCGGCCGATCAAAGGACACCCAAACTACGGTAAAATGTTTATCCTGTGGACGGTTTACCTGTAAACAGCATTTGGACATCAAATGTAAGACCTGTGGTGGTTTACCATCGGATAATAACTCAGACGATGATTTATAAAATAATTTGCATTATGGTATTACACAATTTGAATTTAATTTTTTTTTACAATATCATTCGATATATATTTTTTTTCAATAAAAACCATATAAATATTTTTTTTTAATGTAAGATATACCTTATTATAATTATATTTTATTCATAATTCTTATTGAAATGTTCATTTATTTACCTAATTTATTGATGAAAATTGGGTGGAGTACTGTATACCCCGCGCGAGTAACCACGTCACGAAATTGAGCGCGAGTAACAAAGGGTTAAAGTCAAGATATTTCTAGCTTTGTAGGCGATTATCCCGATTTTGAACCTGATATCTTCAACCGTTTTTAAATTACCTCAACTATTCGAATATGTTTTTTCACTCTCACCGCCTTCTATCTTTTTAATAACTAACATTTACCAACACATTTATTGACTAAATTGTCTTATTTTGATCTCTACTATCACCATTAGCGGATAAATTATTTGGTGATTTTTTATGTTATTGTCTCAGAACACTTCAATATCTCTCCAGATGAAATGTTTTGCTGAGAGCAATAGTTATCCATTCACATTGAAAACATACAGAATTCAGAAAAAATACTAACATGTATAAAGCAAGCAAAACTATTTTAAATTCAAACTTTATATATAGTATAAAAAGTTTCTCTCTCTTTTACAGAACTTTCATGAACTTGACCGTATTTACTTATCAACATAAATTAACAGGAACCCCATTGAAAGTACAGAAAAGTCTAAATTTATTCGAGTATCAGGCTGAAATGAGATGTAACTTGTTTAATAAGCGGCCAAAAGTTGGAAAATGGCAATTAGGAAACCGACAGAGAGTCGAGTATTTTGTCCGTTACACGCGGGTGAGGTGGAATGATCGTAATTTAGCTGCGATGGGATCCTCAACGGTTTTGTTTCTCCTAATTCCGCTTGTCAGATATAAACTTGCCAAATTTGGTGGTCGAATCACTGCTTATTTGCATAGAATTCTCGAAATTAAAATCCGAAATCTACTTTCAAAAATAACGAACCAGGCATCTATCATACTCAAATGTTCATACCATACGCCATTAAAGATGTTACAATATAAGAAAAATCACACTATTATGAAGAAATAGTTACAAGTCATGCAAATATTTTTACAATTGAATTGTATTTCCAATGAATCGATTTCCGACACGATAGCTCGCATTTTTCCAACTAAAATTAACAAAAATAATCAAATATAAAGGTAAATACTGAAAATGAGAGATGAATCAGCAACAGAGACTATTTAATGATTAGACCTACAACTTAACGTGAGCTAACTATTATGAGCTTCATTCATAAACCGACATTCAGGTTTTCATCACTTAATTTCTAACAAACTTTTATTACAAAATTTTTTTCACAATACACCAAAACACTATTTTTATATTCTGGACGCACGTTCCGCTAACCATGTTAGCATCATCAGCAGATAATTAAAACTAAATTCTTATTACTACTGCTACTGCTTGTCCTGTGTGTCAAGTTGACCCTGAGGCCCTTACTTTTGTTCTCTTGTTATCGATTACGACTGTTTCGCATCAGTCGCAATCTGGGTTTTATGCGCCGTCCTTTTGGCGCGGTTAATACCTTACGGTACTGGTCGAGATTAATTGACCGAAGTGATAGTGATTACAGCTCCGGAAACGACCCGCGAGGGTCGAGTCCAGTGGAAGTTTATTCGTAGATCGATTGGTTGGTTCGCTGGTCATTGACGCTGGATTTTTTGAATGAACTGGTGTACTGTTCGGTTCTTCTTCGTGTCTGTGGTGTTTGGCGTATTCTTTTTTATTTTCTTGATGTTATTCTGTTCTTTTTTGTTTTATTATTCTCTTTTTTGTTTTCTTGATGTTCTCTTTTTTGTTTTCTTGATGTTATACCGGTGTTAGTGGTTTTGTTTTGATGTTGTTGGTAGCACAGAATGGACGGACTGGATATTGTTGTCGGTCCCAGTGCGTCACATCTTCACCGTCTTCGGGGCTAAGGCTTATTCTCTTGGTTAGATTTGAGGTCGCCGCGCGTCTGCGTGACGAACCTCGGGGTTGCCCGCTCCCTAATCCAGTTCGGACTCCCGCTGCTGGAACGGTCAACAGCCATGGACGTCTGCCCCCACGATGGCCAGCGCGCTCGCAACGCATCCGACCATCACAGAGTCCATCCTCTGCTTACAGTTTATTCCTTGTTAGCGAGTCCGGGCAAGAAGGATTTGGTGTTGATGCCGGTCCCGGTGCTTCGTTCTTCACCAACTTCGGGGCTAAGACTTATTCTCTTGGTTAGGGTTGAAGTGCCGTCTAGCGGAAACGACACTTCGGGGTTGTCCGCTCCCTTGGCCAGATCTGTACGTCGGCGACCGAGACTACCAACCGACACTGTTATCTGTCCCCATGGTGACCAGACAAAACACGTCCGATCACCTCAGAGTCTCGTTCCGAACTGAAATTCTTATTCTAAAAACTCCTTACTTTATATAAAGCTCGCTTAGCATTGTGGGCGGGGCGACAATGCTAATCAAGCGACCAATAGCAAGTGAGGACCTAGAGCAGCAGGAACAGAGAACTCGAAGGAATAGGACCGTTGTATCTGTTCATATTACTGGCACATTTACTGATTTTTATACTCTCATAAGCGTCTAATTGTCTATTGTTTGTTACATGTTTTATTAATCTTAAATTATTGATATCTGTGCAATGATCATTTTCAAAAATATGTTGAGCAACACAAAATTTATCGGGCCTATTGTATCTTAATTGAGCTATGTGTTCTTTGAACCTTGTTCCGATTGATCTTTTCGTTTGCCCGACATACCTTTGATCGCAATCCTTACAAGAATTTTCATAAATACCCGACCTTTCCATTGGAGGAGTTTTATCTTTAGAATTACCTAATAAATATCGTAAGTTTAAACCAGCACTGTATACCAGTTTTAGATTGACATTCTTAAAAACATTTTTTAAGCCACGCGTTAAATTATGGTGAAAAGGTAATGAAACAAATCTTGAGGTGTCTCTTTCCAATTGAAAAGTCGAGTTTTCACGAACTAAAACCTTATATCTGTGTTTTATAATCATCTTATCAACTAACGAGGGAACAAATCCATTACACTCGGCTACATTCCTAATATAATTCCCCTCTATTTCATATCTTTCGTTATTAAGCGGAAAACTGAGTAGTCTATGTATTAAGAAATTGAAACTAGCCATTTTATGACCAATACAATGATAAATATCGTTAGGAATATATCTAGTGTAGTAGATATAGAAGTGTAGTGGTATTTTTTCTATATATGTCAAACTCTAGACAATTATCCTTATTTTTAATAATCAATACATCTACAAATAGTAATCTGTCATTGTTTTCAATTTCAACAAAAGGATGATTCCTTTCGAAATCAGTTAAAAAAGAAATGACATGTGAATCAGTCCAATTTTATACTCTTGTCTGTTGACATGTATTCCACTAATTCCATTAAAAGAAGAAGATAATTTAATTCGAAATTAATCAATCGAATTGTTCAAAAATTTCAAGAAACTGGTAGTGGTCGTTCCCAAGAGCATATTGAGTTGGATTGTGAAAGTATTGCTGAAGACCCTGAAATTTCAATTAGTCGACGATTGCAACAATTTGGACTCAGTGAATCCACAACATGGCGTATTTTACGAAAGGAAAGGAGAGTCACTAGATCATTTAAAACGTGAAACCTTTACATCTGCAACGAGTTACTGTTTGGTGTGCATTATGGTCGGGAGATGTAATTGGGCTGTATCTGTGAATGGTGTTCGATATTCTGAGATGATAACTGGATTTTTGTGGGCTGAACTGAATAGTATGATATGTGTTTTCAACAGGATAGCCTTACACTTCACTCTCCGAATGCAACAATTGATTTATTGAGAGAAAATTTTCTTGGGCGAGTTATTGCAAGAAATGATGATGTTACGTGAAAAGTCTACAAGAACAATCCGCACACATTTCTAAACTAAAGGATACAATTATTCTAGTCATTGGATAGAGCCACGGTTATGATAAAATGTCACCCAAAATTTTAACAAAAGAGTTGACATTTATGTAGCTGCATGAGGTGGTGATTTGGCAGAAAATCTCTTTCTTGTTTAAATGTCATACCCTATGCTTCAATTATCAATAAAAAGTTTTGTAAAATCAACGCAAATTCTGTTATATTGCAAAAAAAGGACAAAGTTAGACTGGAAAATAATGGGGTGTATAGTATATCTTGTTCCGACTGCAACAGAACATACATAGGACAAACAAACAGATCACTTCCGCTCTGTTCCAGCACCATCTACAAACAGGACATAAAATCAATTTTGAAGGAGCCAAAGATATAGCGAATAATGAAAACTACAAGCTCCGAACAATCAGAGAAGCCCTTGAAATAGAAGAAAGGGGTGAGCTAAATACGCGAAACGACGCTCGCTACATTCCAAAAGTATGGATATCCATATACAACACACGGACGCCTGACAGCGTTGTCAAGCGGCGCAAATAGTCCCGAATTATCCCGATATAATCTGCGCAATCGCCGGCCGGCTATAAAAGCGAGCACTATATATATATAAAAAACACAACATAACATAAAAAAGGAGCACAGGAAGATTTAAAGAACTACCGTCCAATAAGCCTCCTATCAGTGATGTACAAAGTTTTCACTAAAATAATTTCTAAAAGAATATTAAAAAAACTGAATGACGCACAACCAAGAGAACAAGCAGGATTCAGAAGTGGATTCAGTACAATGGATCACATCCAGGTTGTACAGCAGGTCATAGAAAGGCACAACGAATACACCATGCCACTGAGCTTGGCTTTTATCGACTACGAAAAAGCATTTGATTCCATCTCAAAGCATGCGATAATGGATGCACTGCTTAGCCAAGGTGTAGAGAGAGCCTATGTAAACCTATTAGAATCGATATATGATGGAGCTACAGCCACAATTCACCTTGATGATCTTGAAGTGGGAATTAATATAGAACGAGGTGTACGGCAGGGTGACGCAATATCGCCTATTCTTTTATCGGCTGGCCTTGAAGAAGTATTCCGTAAACTGGATTGGGAACAGGATGGGGTAAAGATCAATGGTGCAAACTTAAACCATCTTAGATTTGCAGATGATATTATTCTCATTTCACAAGACCCAGAGGAGCTGCAAAGACGCATACAAGAACTGCAAAGGGCTGGCGAACCATTTGGCTTGAAAATAAACCTGAAAAAGAGTCAGGTTATGTTCAATAACTTCGCTCAGGACAGAAGAATTTCAGTTTTAGGAAGGGATTTAGAGATTGTGGACAGCTTTGTATATCTTGGGCAGAGGATTTCCATGGAGGGGAATACCGCCCGGGAGGTGGAACGGCTTGTTAAATGTGGCTGGCAGGCATTTGGTAGGCTCAACATAGTGTTTAAGAGCAGACTCCCACTTTGCCTGAAAAGAAAAGTATTTGATCAGTGCGTTCTACCCGTTATGACATACGGAAGTGAAACCTGGACACTCACATCGCAATCAATTCAAAAACTTCGGGTGGCACAGAGGGGAATGGAAAGATGTATGCTTGGCATTACAAGACGAGACAGAAAGTCCTGCGCATGGATCAGGGAACAAACAAAAGTCTGTGACATCATTGGAAGAGTAAAACAGTTGAAATGGAGATGGGCAGGCCATATAGCGAGGCGATGGGACGACAGATGGACCAAGGCAATCCTGGAGTGGATACCGCTTGATCGCAAACGTCCGCGAAGAAGACCGAAAGCACGATGGACTGATGACAGCGTTAAGTATATTGGACCCGAGTGGCAGAGGAAAGCCCAGGACTGTGAAGGTTGGAAGCATGCTGAAGAGGCCTTCATCCTGCAGTGGATCGATACGGGCTGATGATGATGATGATGATGATGTATATATATATATATATATATATATATATATATATATATATATATATATATATATATATATATATATATATATATGTATGTATATATATATATATATATATATATATATATATATATATATATATATATATATATATATATATATATATGTATATATATATATATGTATGTATATATATATATATATATATATATATATATATATATATATATATATATATATATATATATATATATATATATATACATGTCATCGATCCATCGTGTTTTAATTCTTCTTCGTGGACGTTTATGATCAAGCGGTATCCATCCCAGTATTGCCTTGTTCCATCTGTCGACACATCGCCTCTCTATATGGTCTGCCCCCTTCATTTCAATTCCTTCTCCTTTGCAATGATGTCATACACTTTAGTCTATTCTTTGATCCATGTGCAGGTCTTTCTGTCCCGTTTTGTAATGCCAAGCATACAACTTTCTATTCCCCTCTGTGCTACCCGAAGTCTTTGAATGAATTGTGATGTGTGTGTCTTTGGACTGCGTCCAATGAGACAACAGTAGTCAGGAGTTAAACTACCAATGCTCATTATGGCGGAGACGCACTTTGTTGTGCTTTCCACATGAGATTGTGGAACCCAACGGTCAGGGTGTATAGCTCCTGACTACTGTTGTCTCATTGGACGCAGTCCAAAGAAGTAAAAAAACTCTATGTATAAGCCATCCGACGAGAGGTCGGCGAAAATATGGGTTGTTTGATTGTGGCGAGAGAGCATATGTCGGTACCCTGATGTATCTAACCACCAACAGACGAAACATGTGCCCTCCAATGTAAGGGATGGGTGGGGCTTCCTATTAAGTTTATCTCTAGAACATTAATTCAATCCACAAATATATCAAATTTACAGTTAAATTACAAAAAAACAACATTTTAAACTTCTTGGATTTAACCACTTTACGGATCTCATACATAGTGTCACGATATTTCTCAAACCCTCTCGGACAGATACAGTAATACATTACATTAATAAAAATCATTAGCAGTTTATCACAGCCTTGTAAACGGACTGACCAATATTCCTCTATCAGATGTATATTTTAATAAGGAACTAAAACACGGTGATCCAAATACCATCAAAATTGATCAAAAATTGCAAAGCAAAAACTAATAAAATAGATATATCGGGGTATATCAACTATACTGTGGGTCCTGTTCGAAAAAGTATATAGGACAAACGGGCAGATCTTTCAAGAACAACATTAAAAACATGAACGAAGTGAAAGTGAAACGAAGACATGAAAGAAGTTTTCTTTATTAGAAACATAATTGTAATTACACCTAATATCAGTAAAATGAAAACCATGTTTTAACAATGATTATAAAATACCACATGTACAAAACAAAAGCAAATTAAATCAAACTACCTACAGGTTTTAAAAATAAACATCCTCAAAGATGAACAAAACTTTTTGAATGACCAAACACACTTAAACAAATCGCCTCTATTGAATTTGTACTGACAATAAATAGGATCTTTGTGGATTTTAAAAAAAATATATATTATTGTAGAAACTTTTTGTATTTATATCCATTTTAATATTGAAAATAGTAATTTCTGAAAAAGCTACAGTGATCGCGAAACGCCCCAAATACTATGAATAAAGTAAAAATGCAGACAATTTTTTTCAATCAAGTAAAAGCCAACAGAATCCCACAGTCTCATTACTATATTTACAAACGTCATATAATCCAGACCTTGTACTATTTGCTTCACTTTTCATCTTTCCCTTTCAGTGGTACACTTGTTAAATGATAAGACAACTTGTGCACTGAAAAAAACAAATTTTCTGTACCTGTATCTAAGATTTTCTGATTTTGTTGTTACGTATAATTGCTAGTTTTAATTCTATATCGCAGCTTTCACAAAATGTCAAAATAGCTTCTCATATGAATGTATTAAACTGTATTCTGACAGATGATAAATAACAAAAATCAAAACAATTTGTCTACTTCAAGTTGGATTATTTTTCAATGAATAAACGACAATACTTTACCGGCTAAATCTATCTTAATCCACAAGGTACAGACGTTTTCTTGTTCCGGTGTAACAAATGGTCCCCGAGGTATTTCTGTTGCCCCGGAGAACATAAAGTCGTGACAGAGAAAACGTTTCCACAAGCTGTAATCTAGAAATTATCACTTCGCTCCAAGCACCGAGGCCAGATAAGTGCACCACTGATATATCCATTACTTCCTAAACGGACTTCCATCGTTCAGAGGACTAGAATACGACGTATCATTATTTGTCATATTTTTTTAGTACTTGCTGAAAAATGAGACCGAGAGGCTCATCAAAAAATGTCTAGATTTACACATAGATGGTTCCATTTCAATTATATAAAGTATACGTGCGCTGTATTTTTTTCTTTTTCTTTTGTGTTTATTTTAAATCCTCCCATTGGATGATTAATAAAAAAATCGTCGCAAAATTTACACAAGCAAAGTAAACATGTTGAAAGGGATGACTTTTACCTCAACTCCTATACACTTTCATCAATTTATGTTTCATGTATTATACATCTCCATTCTTGAGCTGTCTTTACATGTTCATACTTAAAGTAGAATATATATGTACGTTATTTTTAGGGAATATACACTGCCGAAACCACCGTGCCGGCTAGCACCAGTTAGGGTACCATATTCGTGAAATTGAAAGGTGAGCCTGTGGAGAAAAATATGTATATACAAAGAATTTTCACCCAGTCTTCCAGTCGCCTTCCGCAAGTTTCTGCAGCTGCCATCAGAACTAGTTCTAGAAGAATTTCAACCGTCTTTTAGATTCCTCCTTCCATCCGAATTGATAGTGATGAACATGTCCATGGATTGTTTTCCATGAAAATTCTGTATTTTAAATCTTCCAAACACCTCTAAATACTTTAAACAGAACTAAATATTTACTTTTGTGTTATAGAAGGGTTTTTGATTTACTAGACTCTCAAGAGGTAGTCTAGATTGAACCGTCAGACGATACCCATCGCTCTCGAATAGCAATCTTAAAGTGTAGCAAAAGTTTGGTAAGTTTAGTATTGTTTTCAAGTTATGAATAGTGTTTGCGCAATCAGCAAAAACAAATCATATCTAAAAGATACCCAAGATTCGGGATATCCGTACCGTGAACTGGTGAAGCTCCGAGTATAGTGCGTCCAGAAGCATCAAGAAATACGAGTCCAGCAATACAACTTTATTTTTTCGAAAATTTCTTTATTTCTCTATTTTTTCGAAAATAGAGAATTGAAACCAGGAATTCAAAGACCTCAAACCAGAATCAGCTAACTAGAAGAGTTTACTTTTAAGAAAACTGACGACAATGTCAGCGGCGTTGGTATTTTATCTAAAACACTAAGCGTTGAAGAGAAAGAAAACGAAAAGACTTTGAACACCACACTACCAACCTCAGTGGTCCAAACACCAGTCATCGAGATCCAATCGGACCTCGAAGAAGGAGACAGCCATCATGTTTCTGACACAGACGGATATCAGCAGATGTCCTCCCGATCTAGAAGACGAAAGAAGGGGAAGGCATCAACTTCCAAGGCAAATCAGCGTTTGGAAGAGCCGATTACTTCCCTCCCATCCACTTCGTCCACCAAACATAAAAATCCGCCATGGCACAAGAATCAATAAAAGAGACAGCAGTACCATCTACTACTGTCACTATCAAGCCCATACCGATTATCCTGAAGGGCAAATCAGCATTCCAGGATGTCATGGGCATCCTGAAGAAATCCAAAATAGCTGTCGGGCCATCTAAAACAAGGCCGGACGGTGTCGAGTCCCCGAGACAGAACCTGATCCGAAAACCATCATAGAGGTTTTCAACAAGAGACAGAGAGTATTCTTACTCAACACCAACCTCTATCAATAGGAAACTGCGCGTCTTAATCAAGGGCGTGTTAGAAACTATTACAAATGACGACGTCAGATCGGAGCTTCCGCATCTAGGCTTCCATCCTTCTTCCTTTACGAGAT
Organism: Cosmopolites sordidus; assembly: GCA_031761425.1. Lineage (NCBI taxonomy): Eukaryota > Metazoa > Arthropoda > Insecta > Coleoptera > Curculionidae > Cosmopolites > Cosmopolites sordidus. Next base: position 60,816 of record JARFXV010002021.1, read on the forward strand.
GGCAGACTAAAGACAAGAAACCCATTGCGATCATACAAGCAATTATACCTCGCAATGAGAAAAACATCCTGAATACCAAGCACCTTTGCTTTCAGCCCGTTAGAGTAGAGTTGAAGATTAAACCAGCACGTAGTTCCGCGACAAAGAAGCAATCTCCACCACACCAAAAACAAGTGAAAAAGACCATCCCCGAATTAACTCCAAAACTAGCAAACGGAGGAAAAATCCAGAGCTCTGCCGATCACACAGACCTAACGCACCAGCAAGCTAAAGCCATGGCTGAACTTACAAACAAGGAATTAGATCCTTTCTCCAGCACAACTGTCGGTAAAAACTATTAGATTTATTTATCCAGGTTTTTAGGTTAGTCTTTTGACTCTTACCTGTTTCTATTGATGTTGCCGGCTATTCCGGTGTGTGTCAGCAGAGCTGACACGGGGGTAGGGGACTTCTATCTAGTCCTGCGGTGTCGACCTGGTCGACTTTATTCATGTTGCTGAAGATATTTTCTTCTCTGCTTTGGAAACGGACCGCAAGGCCCGATTCCGCGGAGAAATCGCGTATCTTGTAGGTGTTGCCCGTGATGGGCGTGGTCGAGGGATGGCGTAGTCGATTACTTTTGATCGGTAATTTTGAGTTAGATTTGGTTCGGTAGCGGTACATCTAGCTGCAAAAGAGCCTGATACATCGCTTGCTTGAATATTACTGCAAGTTCGGTCGTTGCTTCTTGGTTGCAGTTGGTTTTGGTTTTGCACCGATGAGGTGCTCTGTTGTTTTCCTAGCCAAGATCGGAAAACTGTGTTCAGGTTTGTGTTGTTTTCTTCAGGTTGGTGATGTGGTGTTGATTGCATCTTCGTAGCGGGGCTACGCTTCTTTTTCTTTTGCTTTTCCACTCTTACGGGCTGAGAGTGGAATTGTTTTATATTCAGGATGGTTTTTTCATTGCGAGGTACTGTAACTTGTGCGATCGCAATGGGTTTTTTATTTTTATTTTGCCATCTCGTGATGGAGAGTGGATGGAAACCTATCTGCTGGAGCTCGGTTTTAATATCCTCTGGTGATATGGTTTCTAACACGCCTTTAATAACGACGCGTAGATTTCTACTTGATGTTGGTGTTTGATAAGGATATTCATTTTTGTTGAAAAGCTCTATGATGGTTTTTCGGTCCGATTCCGTTTTAGGGGTCAGAAGGACTAGCTGGCCCGACAGCTATTTTGGCTGTTTTCAAAGCTTCCATAACGCTTAGAAACATTGATTTGTCTTTTTGGACTACTGAACTCGGTTTAGACCTTGTGGGCACTGTTGGTATATCTCCGTGTTGAAGACTTGTTGAGAGTCTTCGTTTTCGAAATCCGTTTGGATCTCTGTGCTTGTAGATTCGAACACTGTAATTTGTGTTTCGGCTACTGATGTTGGGGTTTTGAACACTACTATTTGTGTTTGTGCTATTGATGTTGTCTTGGACGCTTTTGTTTGCGTCCCGATGTCTGATGTTTTGAACACTTTTTTGTTTGTATTCCTTTAGTTGATGTTTGGGGTGTGATTTTGGGTTTTGATCTTTCTTTTTGGATAAAGCTTCGACTGATGCTTTACTTTCTTGGTAGCATCTTGTTAAACGCTTTATTTCTTTAGCTGCTTTCGCAACCTCCGTGCGGATTTCTTGATGTCATTCTTTTGGACCTCTACTTGATTTTCGAGATCCATTATAAGAATTAAATCGTCTTTATGAAGATGTGCGAGCTCGCAATCCGAAGCTTCGTAATTGCACTCTACGCATTCGTCGGAGTCGTAATCGCACATTATTGCAGGATCATTAAATAGGATCACTTTTCACAACACACGGAATCACTTTGACTTGGTATCACCCCTTTCGCTTGCTTATCAGAGAGCTTAAGAAAACGTCTTTACTCTATGAAAGCTCAGGCAAGACTCTCCGGAAAAAACTAACGCCAGAACTAACGCCGACGAAACAGAATCTACAAGAATGAACTACAAAGCCCATCCCACGTCCAGAACGTCAATTCAAGAAAAGCGATTCTCTCGTACGTTATCGCCAGATTTCGAACCTTGCGGCCCGATTCCGGACCATCGAAGTTTTTTTCGTTAACCTCCGAAATCTACAAAGATTTCAAATAATTACCGATCAAGTCGGTATTTCCTGAGCTACCAAGAAGCGCCCAAACAACAAAAAAAGTCTTAGGACTAACCTAAAACCAGGTAAATAAAATAAAAATTTCAAGAAGTACTGTTCTATTTTACGTCATTTTAAACAAACATAATATGCCAGAAAAATTAAAGAACTTTTTAAATTTAAAGAAAACTACTAGCGCCATCTATTGAAACATAAATACAAAACCAGAAAATATCTTTTGGTTACTCAATATTTAACATTTTTCTACAGTGGGTATTGGATCTTCGTTTCTCCAATGTGTCCACATGAGTAGTGTTAATGCATGTTTACAACCACCTGACGACAAATATATACAAAAGATTACTATTTATAACATTATATATTTTTTTTTGGTTGAGTATTTAATATCTGCTGAAGCTGCACAATCCTGACGTTAACTGTCTTGAACTTTTCTTAATTTCTCATTAATAATCAAGGTAACTGTATAAGCTTTACTCCGAACTTTACGTTCTGGACAAACACGTCCTTTTACCGTGCAAATACCATTTTTGCATTTAAGTTGAACAAAACCCACAGCCTTGTCATCGTAACTTTCTCGTGACACCTTACAAATAGTTTAAATTTATTTAATAGAAATATTTTGTTTCTTATTTACATTTACATTATTATTATTTTTTAAAAAACTTATATCGATGCTTTAGTACCTTGAACTTCAGCTGAATTGAATCGAATGTCATTTTTCAGAAAATCTGTGACCATAAAAATATCCACAACAGGTATATTATCACAATTAGCCTTTATGAACCCTTAGTCACACATTACTAAATTAAATTAGTAATCAACAATATTTTATTTTGCATTTAATCAACAATAATTTTGACAGTATATATATACGAATAGAACCCGTTGACAGTACTGACGTAAAAACATTTTAGTATCCTGACGTCACAAACATAGCAGCCAATCGCGGCACGTTCGTAGTCACGTGATTTTTTAAAATGTTATATATTTTAATTAATTTATAATTAATTGTAAAAAGGTCCTCGCATCGATTATCAATATTATTTTATGATAAAGTTTTAAATATATAGTTATAAAGTAAAAAAATCGATTTAAAAGGATTTTTTATTCAAAAACCCAATTCCAAAAAACGATAGAAAAAATATGTGTGAGTATTGATTGACCGTGCCCAGCCGGTGTACTGATGCGGAAGACATGTTTTTTAAATAAAAAGTTCTTTTGCCAAAATAGCCAATTGTATTTTTTTAATTGAAAAAGGTCCTGTATTTTTCCGACATACTGTGTAAGAGGTTCTAGCATTTTATAATTATGATGAAATTTGAAATATGTTATTCAACCATTCATCTATCCATTCCAAAATGGCGCAACAGCTTACTGATTTAACTCATTGTAAAATAATTAGAACACTTAATATTTTTTAAGAGTTTCACTTAAATTACCTAGAAACTAATTTGTAAAAATCCTTACGCGTGCATGTTAAATAGCTAGAGGTCACTCGAACTTCGTTTGCCAATAAAAATCCACATTTAGAACTACACAAATCCCCTTTCGGGCTAGATTAATAACAGAATAGCATTACTTTGTCCATAAATTCCCGATTTATTCCGAATTATTTTTGTATTTCAGTTTAATTTAATAAAACGCAGAGCCAGAAAGCTTTGGTTTCTTTATGATGATTAATTTATAAATTTAAAATGTGATTTCGAATCGTTGGTATATATATTTCAGAGAGACAGATATTGTTATTTCGAACAGATAATGACCAAATTAAAAAACATTGGATTCGTTTCAGTTAATTATTTTAATTAAACAAAACAAATTGAAATTTCTATGGTTAATTATTTTATGGTTCATTATTTTAATAAATGTTCTTCATAAGTCCATTATGCTTTGGAGCATCATTTTTTTTCACAGGCACATTGAGTGTTGCGAACGTTCACCGCATGATTGCATGAACTGCATTGAATTAAAGCCTACACCCGACATAACCATTGTATATGGTGCTACCTTTGGTCATTCCTTCAACTACTTTCAGCCTCAATTCTTCTATTGGAACCTTTGGTGTGATGCACTAAACTTGAAGAGATTTACCACTAAACACCAAAACACTTTTTTGAACTGCTCGACGCACGTTTCGCTAACCATGTTAGTATCATCAGGAGATGATTTAATCTAATTCTAAAACTAAACTATGTTCTATTTATATGGAAACCATATTCATAATCATTCCTGGCTTATGAATTTTTGGTAGAGCATACAATCTTGGCACTTTTGGATTAGAAACATGTAATTTGCTTTTCAGAGAAGGAGAAATAACGCTAATAATAAGGACATAATAGATAAACTAATTAGAAAACATAAGTTCAGAAAATTATTGAAAGAATCTTCAAAAGGATCAGAACACAAAGAAATTCATGGTAATACCATTTGATGCCCAGTTGACAAGAGGACTATACAAAATTTTGAAAAAAGTGGACATTAAGGTTGTGTACAAACCATATAATAAATTAAGAGAAGTTCTGGGTAATCCAAAGGATAAAGTAGAGCAGCATGAAAAGTCGGGGATTTACGAAATTAGTTGTCAAGACTGTGATCGAAGGTATATTGGGCAAACAAAAAGATCCATATTGACAAGATATAAAGAACATATTGCCCACATTAGATATGGGAGAAATGAAAAATCTTGTGTTGCCCAACATGCAATCGAACATGACCACAGTATAGATATTAGTAATTTAAGACTAATTAAAAGTGTTAATAATAATAGGGCTTTGGATGCATATGAAAGCATTCAAATAGAAAAATGTAAGAAAATCATGAACCGAGATAAAGGACCGATTCCTTTTAGTCAACTTTTTCAATTATTAATGTAAGGCTTAGTACACTTCACGGTTCATGATTTTTACACGCTTTGTTAGGTATGCTTTTCATATAAATAGAACATAGTTTAGTTTTAGAATTAGATTAAATCATCTCCTGATGATGCTAACATGGTTAGCGAAACGTGCGTCGAACAGTTCAAAAAAGTGTTTTGGTGTTTAGTGGTAAATCTCTTCAAGTTTACTTTCAGCCTGACTAATAACGGTTTAAGCCCAGAAACCGCCCTCGGGAGATAATTGGTAATGTTTTGGGAGCGGCTGAATAATATTCAGCTCTACAGGCCTAGTGGCCCTTGACTTCGAGTTCTTTCACTATACTTTTAAATCTTTTTCGGCCCAAAACATCATTCTCTCAATCGCTGATTCCTATTTTCCTTAAATCATTCATCTTCTCAACCAGCCATTTCGTCCTCGGTCGCTCTGTTCTTCTCTTTCCCCCTTCACCTCTTATCGGTACTCCTTTAACCCATGTCTCGCCGGACATCCTCTCTATGTGCCTCAGCGATCTAGCTCTTTGCGCTGTCACCACCTGAACAATGTTTGATCTTTTGAACCATTCTTTTATTTCTCTATTTGTTCTTCTTCTAAACTCGTTCAGAACTTTAATTCCTCAGAAAATCCTCCTTAATATTTTTCGTTCCTAGACTTCCACCTTACTTTCTTCCTTTTTTGTCATAGTTCATCGTATATTTCTTATTTTCTGCACAATCAATGACTAAATTAGAAGATGGTCTTCTGGTACTAAAATAAAAGCCCCCGGTGACTTTTCTCTCTTTCCTAGGCTCAAAGTTTCACTCAGACGACAGATATTTTCATCGCATGAGGAAGCCATCACATTGGTAAATGATTATTTTGCAGAACAAGGTATCAACTACTATGTGAATGGATTAAAAAGATGGAAACATCGCTGGGAAAGATTTATAAAATTCCAAGAAGACTATGTTGAGAAATAGAATTCAATTTAACAAAAAAAAACTTGTTTCTCTGTTAGGTAGAAAACTTTTTACGCTATCCTCATATAGCATAATTTAATGGCATGAATAAAAAAGGTAATAGATCTATAGTTGTTGCAGGCATTAAACTATATAACTGTAAAAAATGTACTGGTCAGCAAAGAAAACTCGTATAACCAATGATTTTGTACAAATTAAATACACAAATGTTGGAGTCTAAAACTTTTTTTATAAGCCCAAGTAAGTAAAACCACGATAGCCCATAATAAATTACGTATCTCGCAGCCGAATAGGTTTCTGGATGAATAACTTTCCCAAGTAGGAACGAGAGTTATAACTCCAAGACCAGGCAATTTCAAGCCGTGGACGCAATGTTCGCCTAATGTCTTGTCATTAGAACATTTCGAATGGAAGAGGACAAAAACCGAAACAAACCAAAGCGGAATTAAACAATAAGATGAAAGTGGCGCATGTTCGTGACAGGTATCGGAATATCGAAACGATCTTCTTTTACATAAAGGAAAAAGAAAGCAAAATAAATCAGAACGAAAAGTCGAAGATATTTAAATTTTTTTTGGGAAAATTCATTAATAATAATGCGGCCGGACTAAACAAAGCTCCAAAAAGCAGCTGTTGGTATTTTTTTCGGTTTCTTAGTGCGAGTCTCAGAAAATAATTGAGAAGGACGTTAGCGAAAATAAAATTTTATCGAAAAAAAAATATCGTGGAAATGTTTTTTAAATAAAAGTATTTGGGTTCTTCTGACTGACTGTTATTATTAGAATAAATTCATTCCAATTATTTTTTAAATACTCAGAGTATTTCAGAATATTAAAATAATTTTTTTTTGAGAAATGTTGCAGGCCAAGACTGTCTGATTTTACCATATTGGATCCATTATTGCCTGGTTCAAACAGGCAATAATTGATTGTGTAATTTTTTTATTTGATATATAAATTGTATTACTTTAGTTCAGAATGATTCGTTTATTGCTATGCCCAGTGTTGAAAGGAATACGAATTTTTTTATTACACCTAGAAATATAGTATCTGTCCATAAGGAAATTACGCTTAAAATTTGACAATGTCTAAATGACATGTATAAATCGATTCAGAAATCCAGCTGCATATATAGTTGAGGTTAATAAAATAAGAGTGATAGAAAAAAACTTTTATAACCAAGTTTCGTTTTCAAATTTATTTACCATAATAAATAATAAAATATGCTAATACTAACTGAGCTTTAAACATTTTGTTTGCAATATTACCAGCGGATTTTATTGCTGCTTATCTTCTTAAAGAATTTCTTTCCTCCTAACGGTTCGTACTAAAGTGGTACGTAAAATAAAAATGTACTAATTTTATAATTGTTATACTGATAAAATAAACTAAAATTAGTCCGTTTCTCACTATATTAAAATAAATATATGCAGCGCTGGATACAGTACTGCAGAAGAACACCTACTGCAGAATCCCAACTAGGGGAAGAAAAAAAGCACAGGAAAACAGTCGGCAGTTTTCCCGCTCATAAATGGACTAACAATAATGGTAGAAGATTGGTTGACCTATGTTCGCATTTTAATCTAAAAATAATGTCAACCCATTTTAAGAAGAAAATAACAAAAAAAAGACCTGGGGGTGCACGTACATGGGTGAATTTCAAATTGACCATGTTGCCATTTCGTACCCCAATTATAAAGAGATTTTGAATGTTCAAGTCAGGAAACGAGCTAACATAGACACGGATCACTACTTGACTAGAATCAAACTTAGCTTAAAACCTCGAAAACTTATTCAAAAGAGACTGCTAATACCAAAGTTCGACCCTACAAAAATAAAATCAACCCTAACAGAAGAACAACCAGCACAGAACTGGCAAGAATTGAAAAAACGATATTAAAACAGCTTTAAAGTTGGTCCCTTTACAAAAACGTAAAAAACATCCGTGGTGGGATGAAGTTTGCGAGCAAGCAGTATTAAGCCGAAGTAAAGCATTCAAAGATTGGTCAAAAACTGCAAAAAATTATAACATCTTTTTGGAAGTAAAAAAAGAAACATCAAAGATAATCAGACAAAATTAACAGGCTATCAACCTCAAAGTCTTTGCTTCCAAAAAGAAAACGGAAAATTTGCTCTAAATAACCAAGACAATTGTAAAGAACTTGCGAAATATTTTAAACAAATACTAAACTGTCCTGAGCCCTTAAACAAATTACCAACACTAAACCCTAAACAAACAAACCCAGATTCATTACCACCGAACGCAGATGAAATAAATAGGCAAATCAAGCGGCTTAAAAATAACAAAGCTTCTGGTGAAGATGGAATCACTGCTGAACTATTGAAATTCACTGGTCCTGGTGCAATCAAGGAAATAACCAAAATTCTGCAAGAAGTTTGGCGAACCGAATGGATTCAGGAAGATTGGAAAGATACTCTAATCTATCCACTACACAAGAAAAGAGATAGAACGGATGTAAACAACTACAGAGGGATATCTCTTCTCCCAGTTTGTTACAAGATTCTATCTCAATGTCTATTGGACAGAACACAGAGCCAGTTAGAACCTTAAATTGGTGAATATCAAGCAGGTTTTCGACCGAACAGATCCTGAATTTAAAGTTGATCCTAAGACATCAAAAACTCTACAACAAAAATCTCATATGTACATTTGTGGATTTCAAAAAAGCATATGATTCTATTAACCGCGAATCTTTATTCCGAATCTTGAAATAATAAGGACTAGATCTGAAAACGCTGGCAATTATTAAAGTAACATTAACTAACACAAGGTCAAAAGTTAAATTCATGGGTGACATCTCAGAGCCCTTCGAAATTAAAACTGGAGTGAGACAAGTGGATGGACTCTCGCCACTTTTATTTAACTATGTTATAGAAAAAGTAATACAGGAGTGGAGTGAAAAAAAAGTCGGCCCTTAATATTGACCAGCCCATTAAACTGGGGAGAAGTAACATCAAAATTGATTGTCTGACGTTTGCTGATGATCTAGCAATTTTGGCTCAACATGTATTAACGGTACAGAAATAGATTGAAATCCTAAAAGAAACAGCAGAAAAGGTAGGACTCCAAATTTCTTTTGAAAAGACACAATACGTGACCTACAACAGAATAAAAACACCATTTTTAAAAACAAAATCTGGTAACATCAGACGAGTCTTTCAGTTCAAATATTTGGGTGAAATAATCATGCAACATGGGTTGGAAAAAGCGGCCAATAAGGGTAGATGTCAAAAAATGGAAACGGCATTAAGACTTACACAAAATATTTACAACAAAAAATGCATATCTAAAAATACAAAACCAAGACATTACAACACAGTTATTAAGCCAGAATGTCTATATGGGGCAGAAACGCTCATTTTGAATAGAAAGAGAAACATCGAGGACATTGAAAAGAAAAATCATAAGAAAAATCTTACTCCCCAAAAAAATCAATAGCACAACATACCGACTTCGAGAAAACCATGAAATCAAACAATACACAGATATACATAGCGATATGAGAAAAAGAAAACTAAAGTTTTACGGACACATAAAACGGATTAATCCGAGTAGGCTAACTAGACAAATACTCGAATTTTATAAAAATGGGAGTAGAGGTAAAGTAAACATAATTAAATGTATTGTTGCAATTAAGCGGACCTAAGATCAGCAAATATTACACAAAGTGAAATACAGGATAGAGGTTGTTTCAGACACACGGTTTACGTTTGGAAGGTTGACCAGAGAGAAAAATGTAGGAAGACTGGAACAACTCCGTCTGACGAAAGGAAAATAACTCATAGCGAAAGAATGAAATTAGTGTGGGCGCAAAGGAAGGCTAACAACAACAAACTCCCCTAATTGTACTTCGCGTGGTCCACCAGGGCCCATACGTGAATAATAATAATATTATGCTAATATTAACTGAGCTTTAAACATTTTGTTTGCAATATTACCAGCGCTTATTTTATTGCTGCTTATCTTCTTAAAGAATTTGTTTCCTCCTAACGGTTCGTAGTACAGCGGTACGCAAAATACTAATGTAATGTAAAAACAAAATGTACTAATTTTATACACGTTATAACATACTGATAAAACAAACAAAAATTAGTCCGTTTCTCAATATATTAAATGAAATATATTCAGCGCTGGACACAGTACTACTGAAGAACGGCATTTAATTTTGCAACTGACAAACCAAAACAAATCTTAAGTTTCTATTGGGAATGCAATCAAATGGTCACTGTTTAATTACTACAGTTTTGTAACTACACGTGTGTAATTGCTACAGTTTTGAAAGAATCATATGTGACTCAAAAACAACCAGAAACCGTCTAAGAATAACGTAATAGACTCGAAGCTTTGAATGATTCTTTTATTACTGTAGTTATAAAAAAATTGTGACCCACGTATCCTAGAACGAAAAACTAATACGATAGAGTAGCCTGTACAGTAATATTAAGAGAATATGCTTTTACAATGGTTATACCAACAAGACGATGATCCCAAATATACGACTCATGTGGTGAAGCAGAGGTTCGAGAGGAAACCATATTAAAGTATTAGAGTGGCCTTTATAGTTCCCGGATTTAAATCTGATCGACAATGAATTGGAAAGGATAAAATAATGTCTTGCTAGCCAAAAAAATAGCAAACAATAACACTTTGTGCCAAGAAATTTAGACAGATTGGTAGTCAATACTTCGGCTTTATATAGACTAAAGTATATTAGATAATTGATGATCTTGAAGTGGGAATTAATATAGAACGAGGTGTACGGCAGGGTGACGCAATATCGCCTATTCTTTTCTCGGCTGGCCTTGAAGAAGTATTCCGTAAACTGGATTGGGAACAGGATGGTGTAAAGATCAATGGTGCAAACTTAAACCATCTTAGATTTGCAGATGATATTATTCTCATTTCACAAGACCCAGAGGAGCTGCAAAGACGCATACAAGAACTGCAAAGGGCTGGCGAACCATTTGGCTTGAAAATAAACCTGAAAATGATGATGATATATATATATATATATATATATATATATATATATATATATATATATATATATATATATATATATATATATATATATATATATATATATATATATATATATATATAGATAGCAGATTTTATGTAGCAGATTTATTTATATTTATATACTTTATATATAGTATACACATAATGATATTTGTGATCTAGTGTGGGACTGAAAAATTGATATAACTAAATTAATTTGCTGCAACAAAAGTTGGAAAAAAGTAATTAGGAAACTTGCGGAGTCGAATGATTCTTTGATTAAAAACTGAGTTAAATAAAGCTTCGTTTCTTCTAATTCTATTTGTTACACACAAATTTCTTCACTTTGATGACATAGGCACTGGCTTTCACTAAAAAAATATTAAAACAATCAAAATGCCTAACAATTTAGCTAATGAGTGATCGTATTTGTTGTTAATCTTGATCCACTTCTGTTCTGTACACTGACACATTATCGATCTCTGCTGATGAACCTAACACGACCAACGAAACGTGCATCGAGAAATTTAGAAAAGCGTTTTAGAGTAAAAATCCTTCGATTTGTATTAACATTTAATGGGTTTCGCTAGCAGTACAGCTTCGTCAGAAATAAATATTATCAATAATCAAGTGGGGATAATTATAAAACGTTTACATTTTTTTGGGGGGAAAATGAACCTAGGGGCTATTTATTGCATGCACAGTTTCAATATACCAGATAGTCGATCATTGAGAAAGGTTTTTGCATTTTTTAAACGACTTATTTCTAAATTTCCTTTCCAGAAAGTTCAGTTTTTTGCATTTATTTTATACGTGTATTATTTTGAAATTACTAGTTTAGTAATCTATGATGATGGTATACGAAAACCCAAATGGTTTCAACATTCAGATATTCGATGAAGGTTTATCTAGTCATTAAGTTTGGAACTATAATGGAGACAAAAATACTTTAAGTTATAATTATACAGTGGTGGTCAATAAAATAAGAATGACGAAATTTTATTAATATATTTTATGATTTTTAAGTTCATTTTTATGTTGTTTATAAGACAATATTAATTTTCCAGAATGCATTTATCGAGCATTTAAAAGATATACATAGTATTAGTTTAATAATTAATTTATTTATAATTATACGTCGATGAGATATTTTAGAGAATATTACGTAGTCAAAAATAAGAGTAATTTTGATGACAAATCATAAAAAAAACATAAAGTTGTAATTATCTAATATAATCATCATCATCATCGGCCCGCATCGATCCACTGCAGGATGAAGGCCTCTTCAGCATGCTTCCAACCTTCACGGTCCTGGGCTTTCCTCTGCCACTCGGGTCCAATATACTTAACGATGTCATCAATCCATCGTGCTTTCGGTCTCCTTCGCGGACGTTTGCGATCAAGCGGTATCCACTCCAGGATTGCCTTGGTCCATCTGTCGTCCCATCGCCTCGCTATATGGCCTGCCCATCTCCATTTCAACTGTTTTACTCTTCCAATGATGTCACAGACTTTTGTTTGTTCCCTGATCCATGCGCAGGACTTTCTGTCTCGTCTTGTAATGCCAAGCATACATCTTTCCATTCCCCTCTGTGCCACCCGAAGTTTTTGAATTGATTGCGATGTGAGTGTCCAGGTTTCACTTCCGTATGTCATAACGGGTAGAACGCACTGATCGAATACTTTTCTTTTCAGGCAAAGTAGGAGTCTGCTCTTAAACACTATGTTGAGCCTACCAAATGCCTGCCAGCCACATTTAACACGCCGTTCCACCTCCCGGGCGGTATTCCCCTCCATGGAAATCCTCTGCCCAAGATATACAAAGCTGTCCACAATCTCTAAATCCCTTCCTAAAACTGAAATTCTTCTGTCCTGAGCGAAGTTATTGAACATAACCTGACTCTTTTTCAGGTTTATTTTCAAGCCAAATGGTTCGCCAGCCCTTTGCAGTTCTTGTATGCGTCTTTGCAGCTCCTCTGGGTCTTGTGAAATGAGAATAATATCATCTGCAAATCTAAGATGGTTTAAGGTTGCACCATTGATCTTTACCCCATCCTGTTCCCAATCCAGTTTACGGAATACTTCTTCAAGGCCCGCTGAGAAAAGAATAGGCGATATTGCGTCACCCTGCCGTACACCTCGTTCTATATTAATTCCCACTTCAAGATCATCAAGGTGAATTGTGGCTGTAGCTCCATATATATACATATATATATATATATATATATATATATATATATATATATATATATATATATATATATATATATATATATATATATATAGTATAAATATATTTTGTTATTATTATTTATTTTACAAATTAGAATTATATCTGCAATATAAAGTTCGAAATCGATCCACTGATAACACTGTCCTTAGAAAACAAAATCGATGAAGAATAAAAACCCACTTTTGGATGAACAAAATGTTAGTGGTGGCTCGTGAAGGAGGGCGTTCGGGCCGCCGCCCCTCCAGCATTTATTACAGTAAACAATTTTTCATAGGAAAACACTATATTTTATTTCCGTTCAGTTTATTTCCTTTAACTCATTTTAAGATATTATTAAAAATTAAAATCTCCAAATGTAGAAGAACGTCTGTCGACCCACCACAGCAAATAATGCGGATAAAAATTCCATCCTCTCGCCACAATTTTTGCATCGTTGGTCGGGTGTTTACAAGCATAAAATATAACGAACATTGGTTTTGAACTGCCCCTTGATATCTAAATTGACGTGTTTTTCGTCTAGAGCTAATTTTCATTGCTAAAGGAAATAATGAGGGTGGCTACTTTTGAAATAAAAGCACTGCATGTACGAGGTATATTTTAGTAAGAAGAAAAATACTCCAAATATAATTAAAATATATTTTTTCCATATTCTACATACTTTCCACTTTTGTTGAAACATTTGTTTGTCATATCGCTGAACAAGTTTCTAAATTCCGACGCCAAAAAACACCAACCACCAAGGAACTCCTTTAAGTATCAAAACAATTAAAAATCACTGGGTACAAGGTCTGTACTGTAAGGTGGATGATCCAGTTCTTCCCATCCAAAAGACCTGATTAAACCTTGTGTTTGTGCAGAAACGTGTGGCCTTGCATTGTCTTGGAGCAATATCATCAGCAACATTTCATCTCCTTCTTGAGTGTATCGAGTCAAAAACGATAAAGCACAGCTCAATCTTTTTGTTTTGTGATCGTTAAAAAGCAGTCTTGGAATCGACCGAGAACCGTTCTCTCGAATTTTGTTGTCTACATCACGAACCAAATCTTCAAAAATCAGAGAAGGTCGGGTAGGGACTGGCTCATCATATACTTTAACCTGCCTATCCTTAAACATTCTCACCCGCTTTCAAACTTTACTGTCATTCATAGCATTATCACCGTAAACCTCACAAATCTGATGGTGAATTTCCGCTGCTGCCAAGTTTCTTGCACTCAAGAATCGAATTACAGATCGTATCTCACAGTCGGCAGGTGACTCAATTTCCTTAAACATCAAAAACTTCTACAGCTCAGCACACACACAAACGATACGATAAACACGCGCAAAGCATGCTGGGAGTGGACACGCAAGCGCACTGTAACGATTGCGCGTACTTCTCACTCTAATTCTCAAACGGACTCCATTTAAAAAATACCCCTCGTATATCCTAGTGTAAACTGAATAGTACTTGAGATATTTAGTATTTGCAGGAAACTTGAGTGTGATTTGAGTAAGCATTTTTTAATATTAGAGGAATTAACAAAGTTTTACCCCATATCTGTCAATTGAACTAAATCGAACAAATAATTCGGTAAACAATAAATTTCCTATCGCGCCAGCAAATAATTTTCCAAACGAATAAGTTTCGGAAGTGGAGCGAGAGTTATAGTTCGAAATCAGACTCGGAAATAGTATAATCCCTTTCCAGTATATGTCTAGTTTCTTGTCTTGTCATGTAAAATATTCTGAGTAAATAAATACAAAAGACCGAACGCCAAATTAAATAGTAAAGTCAAATAACAAATCTACATAAAAAGTATAACTTTGCTCCCACCGTTTTCCTACAGATAGCGTTAGCGGTAAGTATTCGTCCAAAGAAAAACATCATAGACGGCATGCAATAACTTTGGTCATCTTGTACATAACCCCATAGCACTAGTAGTCGATTTGTGTTTAGATCATAAGCGATTGTTCGGACATGCAAAAAGAATGAATGAGACAAGATGGCCACGAAAAGTGTTGGAATGGATACCTCCAGAAAGAAGAAAGAGAGGACGACCAAGAAGAAGTTGAAGAGACGGCGTTGACGAAGCCATGGAAGCAAGAGATTTGCAAGAGGACATGTGTCACGACAGAACGAACTGGAAACTGGGGACGGAGAGGCGGCGACAGCCGTAGATAATCCGTATATGATGATGATCATAAGCGATTAAAAATGTCAGTTTATGAGCCAAATTCTCGTCATTTGCGGGAGGTGATAATTTTTTTTTTTTTAATATAGAGAAATCTGCGGCAAAGGCTCGCCCAATGCTCTCAGATACTTATGGAAAAGCTGATATGAGGAAAGAACGTATCGTGAGTAGTTTCAATGCTTCAAGAGCGTTGATTTTCACGTTGAAGACCGACATAGTGGTGGAAGAGAGGAAGTTTTTTAAGATTAAGAATTAGAGGCGTTGCTTAATAAAGACTCATGTCAAAGTCAAGAAGAGTTGGCAAGATCATTAGGAGTAACTCAACAAGCAATTTCAAAACGCCTCAAAGACCTAGGAATGACCCAGAAGCGTGCCATACGAGTTGAAACCGAGAGATGTTGAACTCCGTTTGTTTGCTTGTGAACAGTTACTTGAAAGACAAAAATGGAAGGGATATCTGCATCGCATTGTAACGATACGATAATCCCAAGCGTCGAAAAGCATAGGAATATCCCGGCCACGCTTCCACGCCGACGACCAAACCGAATATTCACGGCTCCAAGGTCATGCTCTGTATTTGGTGGAACCAGCTCGATATAGTGTATTATGAACTATTAAAACCATCTGAAACAATCACAGTGAATCGTTATCGAACGGAATTAATGCGTTTGAGCTGAGCAATGAAAAACAAACCAGACACTACAGGTAATGCGATAAAGTGATTTTGCAGTATGACAATGCTCGACCCCATGTTGCGAAAGTGGCCAAAACATATTGGGAAACGTTGAAATGGGAAGTCCCAATCCATCGCCGTATTCGCCAGACGTTGCTCCCTCTAACTATCACCTGTTTTGATATATGGCACACATCCTGGCTGACCGGTCTTTTGAAGATGACCAGTTTTCAAAAGATGACCAGTTTTTGCAACGCGGGATTCGTATGTTGCCTAAAGGATGCGAGAAAGTAGTGACCAACGATGGACAATACTTTGAATCATAAATATATAACCAGTTTTTTACAGTAAAGCCTTGAATTTTGAAAAAAAACTGCGGGGGCAAAGTTGTATACCTTTTATATTCAGCAAAGGTAATTACGAATAACAAATCTTTTAAGAATATTGTGAAAACTATATAACAATCTTTTTCATCTCCATTAGACTCACAGTTATTTTTTCGCAGTTCTCAAATAGTTACTAAATAAATTACTACTGTGATATATTATAAATTAAAAATGAAGGTAACTTTTAGCTAAAATAAAAAACCAAGATTAATATCTAAATTTCCACTATATTTAAAACTTGTACGTATGACAATTGTTTCGACACACAGTGTCTTTTTCAAATACATACTAAATTAAACTAACAGTAAGAAAACCAGTTACTACCTAAACTAATCTAATAAAACCATAAATGATGATAGTGGGAGTCCCGCGTCTCAATGTCTAGAGTAATACAAATTTAACAAGGGTGAACCATTCAAGTCTACCTGATCATTAGGTAAAATACCCAAATTTTTTCTTTTATTAATTTCTAGGCTCTCTAAAAGATTTAGTTTTTTAGATTTATTTTCGTTATGGAACATTTTGAAATTATCGTTGAAAGTGTGATTTTCTAACATTAAGTGATTGGCATAATGAGAATTATTCTGTTCTTTAATATAACTTCTTTTATGTTCATTAAGCCTGGTGGAAAAGGATCTTCCTGTTTGTCCAACATAGACTTTTGGACAAGAACCGCACTCAATTGAATAAACTCCTGATTTATGAAGTTTATTTGTTTGACTTTTATTGTTTTTTATTAAGCGTTCAAGACTATGGTTTGTTCTGAATGCAATATTTATATCGCTTGTTTTTGACAAATGTTTAGAAATTAATTTGGTGACTTTTCCTGTATATGTAATGTCTGGATATATCCTGTCTGGATATATTAAATTAATGGTATTATTATAACATTTTTTATTAATTATTTTATTTATAATGTTTGGGTCATAACCATTATTCACTGTGGTCTGTTTGATGACATTCAATTCTTTGTTATAGTTATCTATTGACATTGGGGTATTTATTAATCTGTGTATGAATGAATTAAATGCTGCCATTTTTTGAGAATAAGGATGACAAGACTTGTTATGTATAACTAAATCTGTGTGAGATGGTTTATGATAAATTGCAAAATCATGTTTATTCTCTTTTCTTGTAACTGTTAAATCTAAAAAGTTAATACTGTTGTTTTGTTCTTCTTCAACTGTAAAATGAATGTTCTTATGTAAATAGTTTACATAAGTTAGGAATTGATTTCATTGTCTGTCAGTACCCTTAAAACAAATTATAATGTCATCAACATATCTATACCAGTAAAGTGATGCTTTGAATAGCTGATGTTGACATCATGCCAATCTCATTATGCCAATCACTTAATGTTAGAAAATCACATCAACGATAATTTCAAAATGTTACATAACGAAAATAAATCTAAAAAACTAAATCTTTTAGAGAGCCTAGAAATTAATAAAAGAAAAAAATTGGGTATTTTACTTAATGATCAGGTAGACTTGAATGGTTCACCCTTGTTAAACTTATATTACTCTAGACATTGAGACGCGGGACTCCCACTATCATCATTTATGGTTTTATTAGATTAGTTTAGGTAGTAACTGGTTTTCTGACTGTTAGTTTAATTTAGTGTGTATTTGAAAAAGACACTGTGTGTCGAAACAATTGTCATACGTACAAGTTTTAAATATAGTGGAAATTTAGATATTAATCTTGGTTTTTATTAAAAATGAATTTCCATCAAGTATCGGCTACCTTAGTTAAATATAACTTTTAGCTTTAAAAATTCGTGGGTTTTGCGCATTGAAGTTTTTTTGATGGTCCTTGGCATCTGAGAGAGTGTTGTAAAAATTCGGACATTTTGATATTCGGATTATACGTATTCAGAACCAAACGATATTCGTATTCATTATCCGGATACGTATCCATTTGTTAAATCTTAAATAAATAGCCCAGGCAACCATAAAAAGGTAGGGATACGAACAGATACGTATTCAAATGTTCCGTTGGTGACTGTAGCGTTACGAATTCGGATTTGTTACATACAGTATCTTTCCACCCCATAGGCGTTCTACAACCAGTATGAAAAATAATTTCTTATATTCTTTGAATTCCTGCAAAGTATATACATTATATAAAATAACTAAACATACCATTTAGTTAAATAGTAAAAACAGTTAAATAAAATATTTTTAGATTATAACAATTATATAAAAAATAAAATCTTCCTCTTTGGTTTGGTAAGAATAGCAAAAATACAAATAAATATACCACTCTTTGGTTGAATAGTAAAACAATATACAATTAAGTTACATAAGTAGAACAAATAACTGCCGGTCGCGTTGGTGCGGCGGTAAGAGCGTCTGCTTTGCCGAATCCGCGCTGGAGCGGTAGCTGGTTCGATTCCAGCGCTCGGATGGTTATTTTTCTTTCTTCTCTCCGTTTATCTTTCCTAAATGTTTGTGATTGTTTATAGGCAAGAGTGTAAAATCCGACTACGAATTACCCCTCAGTCACGCCAGTTAAAGGCTGGGTAAGGCCGGATGCCTTCTGAGAAGTGTTCTACGTTGGTCACTCGCCAGTCGGTAGGTTTCCTGATAGACTTATGGGTAGGCACATAACCAAGGGTTTATAGCCCGAGGGGGGTGCTGGCCTGGGTTTGTCGGAAGCTGATGACCGTGGTTCGGAACCCACGTTAAGCTGTAGGTCCAGTCGCTAAATAGCCTAGTTGCTGATGCGCCTCTAACCCAAACACTTTACTTTACTTTAACAAATAACTAGAAAATATAAATATCAATAACAAAAAATAACTTATAAACTGCTATTCAAAAATAACATCAAATGCACATTTTTTGGAGATATTCTATCTAGCCTGAGATTTTATAGCTATATTTTTTTCCCTTTATTTGGGTTTTTCGCCACTATCCAAAACTCAAAAAATATCAAAAATACCTATTCTTATTTAAAGAAAGAATCACTGGGTAAAAACAAAAAACCAAACGGAGACAAATTTCTCAGTGATTCTTTTTTGTAATAAATTTGCCTAACGAACAAAATTTTAAAGATATAAAAATCTTATCAAAAATTTTACAAACTTTCAACGTTAACGTTTCTGAGGGTACTCTCCCCCCGTTTTCAAAACTAAACTAAAAAATAAATTATATTAATTTGAAATATATAAAGTAACGAGTGAAAGTAAATGTCAGTGACATACTACCAAAAAATATATATAGGTAATGTTTACTGTGTGACTGTTTATTGTACTGATTGGGTATTCAAATATTTAAATGTGTTTAATTGTATTCTTTAGAATCTGGACCCATATTGAATTTAAATCTACCGAATGCATAGCAATACAGTTATTTTTATTTAAATTAATTATAGCAGTTTCTTTTAATGTTCTGTATTTTGTTACCCATTCTTTTAATACCGTTTTGGAATTATTCCAATTGATTTTATGATCCGATTCCCATGCGTGTTGACAAATTCTAGATTTATTTCAATCGCCTTTTCTAAGAAGGTTTTTTACTCTAACATCTAACGGTCTAGATGTCTCACCTATATAGAATTTGCCACATTCGCAGGGAATTTTATAAACCACATTTTTGGTATTTTGTTGTATATTGTTTGGTTTAGTCTTTGTTAATAGAGATCTAAGAGTATTTTTTGTTTTAAATGTCGTTCTTATGTTGTATTTATTTCCTACTCTTTTAATTGTGTCAGAAATACCGCAGATATAAGGAATTGTGAGGTTAATTGTTTGAGAGTTATTATTATTGTTATTAATAACTTATCTGTTTTGTCTAGTATCAAAATTTTTAAACGATTTATCTATAAAATTTTTTGGGTAATTGTTTTTTATTAAAATGTCTTTTATGTGATTTGTTTCTTTTTATAGTGTATCACTGTCGGTACAAACAAGTTTTGCTCTGTCATATAAACTTTTAATTACTCCTATTTTGACCGATTTTGGGTGATTTGAAAAGAAATTTAGATACCTATCTGTGTTTGTCGGCTTTCTGTAAACTGTAGTTTTAATGTGTTGTTTTGTTTTATTATTAAAGTGTCGAGGAATGGTAATTTATTCTCCTTCTCCATCTCTAAAGTAAACTTAATTGTAGGCTATCGAGAATTTATATCTTGTAAAAAAAATATTTAGATCGTCAATGCTATGTTGCCATATAGCAAAAATATCATCAACATACCTAAGCCATATTAATGGCTTTTTAAGAGATTTATTTAATATGTCATTTTCGAGTTCCTCCATAAAGATATTACTCATCAAAGGGGAAAGAGAAAAACCCATTGCCATTCCGAAATTTTGTTGATAATAATCATTTTCTAATTGAAAATATGTGGTTCTAAGCACAGAGTTAATAATTCAAAAATTAGTGCGGTCTTTTAATGTTGTGTCATGTTCTAATCTCTTTCTAACTATTAAAAGTGATTTATCAACTGGTACATTAGTAAATAAACTCACCACATCAAAAATAACCATTAAATTTTGGTTTGTAATTTTAATGTTCGAAATTGTATCTAAAAAATCTGAAGTATTTTTAATATATGAATTTGTTCTACCCGAAAGTGGATTTAAAATGTTTAATAAAAATTTTGCTTGTTTATAACATGGGGAATCTACACTACTAACTATAGGGCGAAGTGGTATATTAGTTTTGTGTATTTTTGGTAGACCATAGAAATAAGGTGGTTTACTATAATGTGATGTAAGTTGTTATCTTTCTAGATCTGTAAATTCACGTTTGTGTTTATATAATGTATTGTAAATTTGTCTCTCTATTTTTAATGTTGAATCTGTAGATATTTTAGTGTAATTTCCCTCATCAATTAAAGTTTTAATTTTGTTATTATATTCTGTAGTGTCCAGAATAACGGTGGCGTTACCTTTGCAATTTATCTATAGCTAACCTTTCCTCATGGTATAAATTTGATTTGATTTTAAATTGTTTTTCTAAGATAAGTTTTATAAGTTTTAAGTTTTTTTGGCGAAAAACCCAAATAAAGCAAAAAAAATATATGAACACGCCACAATCATTCAGACATTACTGACATTTGCTAGTTGACCAGCTTTAGAAAATAGTCTTTTGATGGCACTGACGTAGCGGGTACACAAGCATACTTTTCATATAATTCCCATGATTCGGCCATCATAAATTTATACCTTTTCCAAAACTCCATTGGATTACTTGCGAGATCGCAATGGGGAAGTTCGCGATATTGTCGAACGGAGAGGGTGGCAGTAGACGCGGGTGTAGCGTTTGGTTTAATAGCTTTCACCTTTTCTTTAAAATATGACCATAGTGATTTTTTACTGCTTGATTCGGAATTCTCTGATGATCCAGAATTCTTAGAACTATATTCCACGAAGTTGGTTTCAGTTATTGCATTTGAAATGGAAACTTTGGCAGCAATTTCATCCAATAATCACATTTGCGTATTGTTAGTATTTTCTTCTAGACCAAATGCGGTTTTCTTAAAACGTGGGTCAAGATATGTGCTTTTGGCCACAATTTTAGTAGATTTCAATATGCTTAAACGTTTTGAAATGGTTTCCAATAGTTTGGATTGTAACCATATACCCATGTTTGTTTCTGGTGTTATATTCCGTACATTAAGCTGTAGTCCTCTAATTAATGGTATAACTGTGGACATTGTAACATATTTTTCCTCTGACAGTTCAATTATCATTAATTCTAGCGGTTTTAATAGTGCGTTCCGAAGTGTCTATAAAATCTGGAGCTGATGGTAAATTGGCAATTGCGACGGATAAAGGATTTTTTATTAATAAAAGCCTTTTCAACATTATTAGTATTGAATTCCATCTTGTATCTACGACTTGTTCGATTTTAAGAATAGGCTCGCCCAGATTTTCTTGGCATTTTTTCAGTTTTCCGGTAGCTAAGGCACTGTGTTTGAAATAGGTCACCAGGTTTTTACATTTTATTATTAATGATGTCAATTCTGGATTTTCGTTTAAGGCCTCTTTGGATATTAGATTCAATGTATGTGCAACACAGGGATGATGATATTTGCGTAAATGTATTGTAATGGCATTTTTTATATTGACGCCACTGTCCGAAACAATAGTGACAATTTTGGCATCAAGATCCCATTCTGCTTAAATGACGGATGTATCAGCGGCAATATTTTGTCTTATATGGTGAACAGAAGTAATTTCTTTTACGCTTAGTACTCGTGAGTGTAATGTCATATCATGCACAAAATGGCAAGTTAGTGATATATATGATATGTTGCTATCTAACTGCCAAATATCTGTAGCTAATGAAACGTATTTCACTTCACGCAGTATAGATTTTAATTTCGCAACTTCGTCTAAATATTTTGTTGGCGGAAGATTGTTCATAAATATATATCTACTAGGAACTTGATAGGCTGGATTTAATGTTTTGCTATATTCCAAAAATCATGATTGTTCTACAATAGACAGAGATTGAAAATCTTTCACGATTAACTTTAAAAGACTTAAATCGCATATTTTTTTCTGATCTTCTGACAGTACATTTGAATTTTTTCCACTCACTGGTTGATGAATTACTAGCAGCTGGTAATATTTCAACTTCATATACAAGTGTGGGAACATTCGATTCAATGGTGTGACTTTAAAGTGTATTTTGGTTTAGTGTTTCCTGAATCTGATCAGCGTTTTCCGAGGTATGTTCTTTCCTCAGATGCTCGTTATACTGGATTGCATGTTTTCTTGTAATGTGTAGTTTTAAATTTCCTGTGCTGGTAAATTTTAATTTATTGTTACATATTTTACGCACAGCAAAAAGTTTATCTGGCGATTTTTCAAAAAATGACCAAACAATCGATTTTTGTGTAGGAGCAGTACACTACGCAACCTAAAAATCAAACAAAGACAAAACATACATAAGACATATATAAGAAAGAGAAGCATAGATTAACCCCCACTGGTGGCCGTTCTGCGTTCGGTTTCTGTGTCTTGGTCCCGAATCCGTGTTCGAATTTAAAGATTGATTCAGGAATATACGGATACTTTTAAGATTCGGATTCACGGATATTTTAGATACGTATTCTCACATCACTAATCTGAGATTTACACATCGCACCCTTTTTTTTCAGATGATCAAAAACGGTCTATATGCCAGTATTTAACTTATCTCCTATCTCATGGAATGGGGTACTTGCGCTACTATGACCATTATTTACCCGATATCAGTGTTTAACGGACGGCCAGAGTGATGCCGGTCAAATCTCCGACCCCTGAACCGACTAACCTACAAAAACAGGAAGCTTCTGAACTTACCTTTGTGTATAATAATATTTGTATAATATAATAATAAAAATTCCGAGTTTAGTTTTATTATTTGATCCATGGATCTTATATAAAATAGTGTAACGTAAATATTTTTTCTTAGATAGTTGAGCTCGTAGGCAAAAATTAATGCAATATTTCAATTTAGGGCATTAAATTAGTATGAAATCAACTCTAAATACCACGGCGCCAAAACAAGTGTTGGCCTGTGTAGTCATTGTACATACTTTCTAGCTTAATATGTAAAGGAATACGGCTTAGTAATACCACCAGCGTACATTCCGCACCATAAGGTGAATTTTTCTGGGTAAAACATTAATTGTTGGATTTTTTGCGGATTATTTTCACACCAAATGCGGAACTTTTGTGTATTAATGGAATCATTTAGCCAAAAATGAACTTCGTAGCCAAACAAAATTATGCAGTTAAATGCTGAGTCAAGTTGCCATTTTTTTGAACCCATTTACCGAACGTACGACGCTAACGGCCTTGAGGCTTGAGTTCTTGGACAAGGTGGATCTTGTAAGAAACCAAACCAAGATCTTTAAACAAAATTTTCCACGTAGTCGAACAATAAAGCCCAACTTCTTGCTAACGTTAATAAATTCTACCGAATGTTTGCTTCGGAACGTATATTTTTGTTCCAGTATCGAGCAGCGTGAAATACGTTCGGAATTTGTCGACAAATCAGCGAATCCATCGCTCGATTGAGCGATTATGTGCAACATAAAATACACGAAGTGCTGTATAAGTTTCGTACACAGAACACTGATTTTGGTAATAAAAGTCAACAGTTTGCGAGCGTTGCTCTGATGTTAAACGTTCCATGATGATTTGCCAGACCATACTGAATAATGTTGACACTAGAGGCGCGGAAACTCACAGTTCCTTTGAGCTGTCACAGAGACCCCTATCGGAAGTACGGACACACTAAAAACATTACTCGTTATATTAGGCTTGAAAACTTATGTATATGAAAAGTATATGAAAACAGTAATTCTGTAAGTTGAATTAAATCGAATATACAAAACAGCACATAATCAACATCATATCTCGTAGACTAATGGGGTTCCGAACGGATAACTTTTCGAAACAAAGTGAGGGTTATAATTCGAAGTAAAACCAGAAAACAGCACGCCCTATTTCGAATGTTTACCTAATGTCCTGTCATCAGAACATTCACAGCGAATGAGGGTAACAAAGCAAAACAAAACGAAACGGAATTAAATAGTAAGGTCAAAGAGGTGTGTGTCCGTGACAGGTATAAGATTATTAAAAGCAAGAAGTCCCCCTTTGAATAAAGAGAAAAGTGAAAAGAAAACACGTCAAAGAAAAATTTTAAGGGTGCTTAAAATATTCTTGGAAAAATCACCAATTTCAGGCGGGTCTTAATTAGTCAGCTATTGAATAGATGTTTATTTCCTGTTTTAACTTGAATAGATTAAATTCACGAATAATTGAAAACGAAATGATGGGGCATGAAATAAAAAAAAATGCGATTGAAAAAAACTGGTTTTTGAATTCTTGTTTTTCATTTTTGTACTGGGTTTCTTTGCATTTCACAACAATAAATATTTGTGTTTTTATTAACAGTTAAATTGAATATAATCAACATCATCTCTCACATATTTGTTTAATGCAATCATTTCTTCCATTCAAACTTTGCGCCACCAATCTCATTACATTATTTATAGACCTCGTAGACAAGTTTCAACAACCGAATTATAAGGCCGTACAATTTCTTACCAAACCAATTTTAAAATAAGTGAAGTGTGAATTAAAGGGGCTATCGTGATCGCGATAAAAAGCCTCGGCGGTGCCAGTTATTAAGCTAAAGTTTCACTGTACATTTAAAATAATTCGCTGTTAAGATCGCTTACGGTCATTACGGCAAAACTTTACGAAAAGATTAACGATACAGATAATGTGATTTTAATAGAACGAACGATAGCCCGAATAAAATTATCCCTAGATAAAATTCAATCCATTTGTAGAATTTAAAGTTTTGCGGTTGATGTTCAACGCTCGGTTAATTCTTAATTCTATCCCGTGGATAGCGTTTACGAGGGTATTCTGAAAAGTTTCCAACCTAATACAGAAGCAAGTATTTTTTTTGTTGAATTCAGTTTTATTTCTCAAAATAACCTCTTTGTAAGTCTATATACTTTTCTTCAGCAATGCTTCCATCTCTTTAATCCGTCCAAATAGTAGTTGACATATTGTTCTGTAAAATAGTCGTTTACGAATGTGATAGCCTCTTTATTTGATGAAAATTCAAGCGAAACTTTAAGCAAAACTGGTGAATACGATAGGTGCTCAATCAGTTTGAATCCCAATTCGTGAATTTTTGCCATGGTAAACGCAGAAGTTGTTATTATCTTGGTGGAACAAAACTTTCTTTTTCTTCAAATGCATCGGTTTTTCCACAATTTCTGGCTAATGCTGCATAGTAATGATGCATAGTATGCCCCTATTATAGTTTTTCCCTTTTCAAGATAGTCGATTAACACAAATCCGTGACTATCCCAAAAAAAAAACAGTCGCCATCACTTTCCCGGTCGATTCTCAGTTGATTCACCCTTTACAGTCCAGTATTTCGACTATGCCTTGGCTTCAGAAGTGCTGTTGTGTATACAAGTCTTAAATGACGCCAAAACTCCGACTTATTTCGCTTAAACAATTTCAACAGGGTTTCGGAAATGTTCATTTGGGTGTGTCTTCGGTCCTGGGTAAGCAATCGCGGCACCCAACGTGAGGTTTACTTTTTCAAGCACAAATTTCAGTATATATGTAATAAACACGTTCTTTCTAGATGTCCACAGCCGTCAAGGACCATTTGGTAAAATTTTTCAATGTTATCGGTAGTGGTTGCAGTGTTTGGCCATCCCAAATGTTCATCGTCAGCCAAGCTGATACGACAACGTTTAAATTCAGCTGCCCAAAATTTCACGGAGATAAATGATGGTGCATTCAAATACAAGGATTTAATGACGGCTCAATATTCGATTTTTTTTCATCTTTACAGAAACGCTAACGTGAACTGGCATAAATGACTACTAAATAACAACTAGGCATCTAATATGGTTAAAAGTTTATTATGGGTCAAGCTTATCTTTCAGGGCATGCGCAATTTTATTACCAAAATACTTTTGATGAGTTTAGTCATCTTCATGTTGATACTGGAGACTGTGCAGATTAATAATATTTGCAGATGCTGAAAAATAATGTTATGGAATTTTAAGAAAAAATATCAAAGGGTAATATAAAGTATTAGATTGATAGTGATTTCCATTGATTCTTCAACATACAACTTGGCGAAAAGGTTAACAAACGAGTTTGATAATCTACTAAACCAACTCCCTTCATGTTCTTTGATAAACTCAGTAACATTCATAAAAAACACACATCCACTGGAAGGTGAGGTCTTGGTTTCCTTTGACTTATCGTTTCCGAGTGTCTCGATTCCACATACCTTGAAATACCTGAGGGAGTTACTCGAATTAAACGGTTTTGATAACAAGATTGTTTTTGAGTACATCTCCTTAATAAGATTATGTATAAAGCAGAATTATTTTCAACTTGATAACAGGTTTCACGAACAACATGAAGGAATGGCAATGGGCAATCCTCTGTCACCGTTCTTGGCCAATTTATTCATGAGTAAATTTGAAAGCGAGGTGAAAGATGAATTCAGTTACTTTCCGAAGATATGTCCATGATATGTAGATGACGTTTTTGCAATTTTCGACTCAAAATATTAGATGATTTTATTAAGAAGTTACATAGTAAATCCCAAATATAGTTTTCACGCATGAACTCGAAAACAACAATAGCTTACCCTTTCTGGATGTTTTAGTCAGTAGAAACAATAAAAATTTGTTAGATTTTGATATTTTTGATTTTTTTCCAAAGTGAACGGTTATAATAAGAACATTGTAGATAAATTAATTAGAAAACATGTTTAAACAATTATTGAAAGCATTTTCGACTTTCCAAAAGGATCAGAACAAAAGTAAATTCATGGTAATACAGTTTGATGCCCAATTAACACGAGGGCTAGGTAAAATTTTAAAAAAATTGGACATTAAAGTTGTGTACAAACCATATAATATATTAAGAAAAGTCCAGGGTAATCCAAAGGATAAAGTAGATCAACATGAAAAGTAGGAATTTACGAAATTAGTCACCAAGATTGAGATCGAAGGTATATTGGGTAAACAAGAAGATCCATATAAACGAGATATAAAAAACACATTGCCCGTATTAGATATGGGAGAAATGAAAAATCTTGTGTTGCCCAACATGCAATGACATGCATGCTGGGCAACAACACAACACAAAGTTGATTTTATGTTAGCGTAGGATACACTCAATAAAAGCAAAGTCTTATGCATACAGAAATTTAACATTCAAGTTTCAAGAACGGATTGAAATAGTTAGTATGATATATACAGTATTTTTTTAAAAGATTTTTTCCTATATATGTCCATACCAGATATTTATAAAAAAATATACATTGCAATTTACGGGATGACTGAAAACACTCTGTACATAAGCAAATATATTAAAATTGTAGCTTACAATGTTTCATGTCAAACCCATATCAATGAAGATTTTTAATTGGATTCTTTGAAAGTGTTCTGCCGTAATTAGGTAAAATTTAGCTACTATTTTTAGAAAAATCATCTGCTTGTACTTTGATCCAATTGACAAATGCATGATCCAATTGCATTATGTACGCCTCTATTTTTATAAATGTCATACATTGTACTTCTGAAATAAGATTAGACCTAGACATATTTACAACGCCATCTGTGTTTTAATCAAGATTTAAAAAAACCGTCCAATTTGAAAGACCTCTTACTAGCTAGTACTAACTCAAATCCTCCCAAGTTAGCCACAAATGTTCAATTTTTATATTCTAATTTATACAAATATTCATTTTTTTATATTCCGAAACGTATTAAAATGGTTTTTTCAAACTCAAAAGTATCAAAGTCACCTTACTGGATAAATAAAATAAAGAAATTTCACTAAATTTTCTTTAAAATATCTATAATTATATAACATGCACTGCTATATTTTTAAAGGAACGAACATATTCACAATATAAATAACTTGCTTTCTGCCAGTACACATAAATGTACCGTCATCCAGATTTTCCCTGATGCAACTCCAAAGTACAGTAAATAAAATTATTTCGCTTTAAAGAGCGGCGAGTGAACCTCTTCAGAAAATGTTTAGAATGAAACGATGCGATATCTGCCGGTTAATAAAAGTCCTTTCGTTGCAGGAAGCGAACTCGATCTGCTTTCTGGCCTGTATATGCAGGAATTTTCGTTTTTGCGCTCAGTTCAAATGGTGGATGGATTCTTCGGCTTGACCAGGCTTATTTTTACGAATAGGGTCTGTTTAAAAACTATAAGAAGAAGATTTCTTAACGATCGTTCAGGAAAGAATAGCGCAACGCCTATTAACCAACAGAAAAAGTTCACATTGTAAGATATTTGGTTTTTTAAGAATGCATATTCAGTATCCAACAAATTTTATAAAGAAATTAAAGCAACATAAATTAATTCATTCTTCTCCTTATTATTATCATTTTTTTTTCTTCCTCTTATTCTTATTCTTCTTCTTTTCTTTTGTTCTTCTTCCTTTAATGACCCAACTATGGACTACGAAAGTTAATTAAAATTACTTACGTATGTAAGTACACATATATATATATATATATATATATATATATATATATATATATATATATATATATATATATATATATATATATATATATATATATATATATATATATTACATGGTTAATGAGAGGTTGTTTAAATGTTCTTGAGACTGAACAAAAAGAAAATCAACAAACGACAATATATACTTTTTTATCTCCACAAAATTAATTTTTTGTGTGGTTTTTTTAAAAATTCCTTCTAATCTCTATATGAATTATGCCCTTCCTCTTCTTCTTCTTATAGCTACTTTGTGCCCGGAATTGAAAATAATCCACTCTTAGTTTCATCAAATTTGTGTTGTTTTAAACACATTTTCCATTCAGAACAGTCTCGCCATATTTTGAAATGTCATCATACCACCGTGCAACTGATCTTCCCCTCGATCTTCTACCCAATCACAGTTTCCATCTCATCACTCTTTTGCTCCACTTAATATTCTTATTCGGGCGATGTCCTGTCTGGTCCCATGTTACCTAATCTATTATGTATGTTATTTTGATTTTATTCTTGATGTAGACATTATTTTTCTTATAATCCAGGGATAGACCTAGTATCCTTCTTTCATAGCTCTTTGTTCTATTTCGTAAATGCTGCGCATTCTAGCCTAATTCCACTTTCGATTTCAGTTATGCAAAAAATGTTATTCTGTAAAATCACTAATTAAGGCGGCGTTAGAGATAAAAATCAAGAAACGAAAATTGAAATGGATTGGACAACACTTGGAAAATCAACAAGCATCACTAAACAAATTCCAAATTAAAATTAGACTGGCAGGGGGGGGGGGGGGGGGGGGGGGGGTCTGCGAAATAAAGCAGGATACTGACAAAATATGAAAATGGCGTTCTTTGACTCATACCGAAACTAATTTAACTTAAAAATTAAGCTTTTAAACCGTCTTATAATTTTTGGTAGCATGATTGTGTCATTCTATTTAAAAATCATAGTTTTAGAAACTGAAACACGCCATTTTCACGGTTCATGTTTAACATATCACTATTATACTGCTTCAATAATGAAGCGAACGCTTGGAAGCGTTAGAGTGACCGGGCGAAGCAGCGAGGCAGGAGCGTAGATGCGTGAAAGGGTACTTAAAGAGTGGGGCGCAGTGTATATATATATATATATATATATATATATATATATATATATATATATATATATATATATATATATATATATATATATATATATATATATATATGAATATTCATTAGTTGCTTGACTGGGAGGAAGCCTAATCCATCCCTCACATTGGAGGACACATGTTTCGTGTACAACCAACCGTAACAACCCACACTTTCGCAGACTTCTCGTCCGATGGCTTATAATTGCAGTTTTTGATTTCTTTGGATTGAGTTCAATGAGACAACAGTAGTCAGGAGTGAACCGAGGATGGTTCGTTATTACACTGAAACGTCAATAAAACAATAAAAAAATTAAACTTATTAACTGACCCAAAGACCCAAGAAATAATATAATAATTATAATAATATTAAACGATCACGAACAAAATATATATATATATATATATATATATATATATATATATATATATATATATATATATATATATATATATATATACATATATATATATATACATCTTAAATCGTTATCTTAAATCTTAACGTTTTGGCTTCCACCTTGAAGCCATTATCAAGAGAATCTAGTTGATTGACCTTGAGGCCTATTCCCCAGGGTTCACAACCAAAATATAAGGTGGTCGGCGCGATCTCCGAATTAACAGGTATGATTGTGGAGCGCTCGGTTGAGGGGTGGGAGGTGACGGTTTATTGAAGGGTCTCCGATCTCGCAGTTTGGAAATAAGAGGTTTCCATGAATTTGGAACTCTAAGACCATCGTCCCTCTTGTTTAAGCAATCTGGACGAATTATGCGGGGTTTGTAAGAATATATAGGCGCGATTACTTTCGCCTTGTCGAAATCTATTTTGTGACCCATTTGGATATGATGATCTGCTAGAGTTAAGGAGAGATCCGATTTTCGGACTGATTGGAATGGGAGCAGCCAGAACAAGGAATATCATAGACACCATATGACTCTTGTGGAATATTATCCTTCACTGGTCTGAGGAAACTGCATATATTTCCTTCTGTTGTAAATACCGTTTCGATATTACGGGATCTGAATATATGGCAAATTTTATCAATAAATCCCTTGATGTATGGAGGAAGAACTTTAAGGTCTGTTACAATTATCTAGTGGATATAACTGATTGCCTGAACTTTCTATCAATATGCCTTTTTATCCGACGCCTGTCATAGCCGTTTTGAATTAGTGCCGTTTCTAGAGAATTAGGTTCTGTTTGGCTATGTTCCTTGTCCGACAATCTTTAAGATCATGTGATTAAAGCTTTGACCACCGAATTTAATTGGGATGGATGAGATGTGAATTCGACCTAAATGCGAAAAAATGGTGATTTTGGTTATGATATACCAGGCTCGGATGATCATGTTTTACCTATACATTCACATAAGTGTGTTGAAGGTAGTATATACTACAAAGGTGTAAAGTTTAAAAGAGTCCGCGAGTTTCTTATATGTCAAAGTTTGTATAGCTTAGATTATGTAGATCATGCATTATGTGTCCTGATTATCATACCATGTATTATCTCTGATGTTGTACCATTGAACATTCCCTCACTTTTAATTTGACTTGAGATTCATACATGTCTTATTCTGTGGTAAGGATATGTACATATCCTTACAACAAAATAACACATATATAAGGTTATAAATTATTTAGTTTATAAATGAAACCGCGAGGTGGCGTTACATTCAACAATAGTTTTTTTGAAGTTTTGTTCAGTTTTTTCAAATAGAATGGTACAGCTTTTACTACATGGCAAGAAAGGTAATTTAAAGAGGAATCGTCCAGTGAAAACCCGAAATCGATATCTCTGACATGTCAAGAGATATTTGGATTTTTCTGAAAAAATCAGTTATTATTTCACTACTACCTGCATAAAGTTAAAACAATATTAACCTAATGTTTGCCTTCCTTCACACTTTACCCAGGCTTAGGACTGGTCCAAATTCTTCGTGACATATTAATTTGGAGCGTGTTTAAAGGCCAACGGACAAACAACGAAGATAATAATAATAACAACAGTCAAATAAAATTAACAGCACAACAGTCTAATAATTAACAGAATAATTAACAGAAACAGAGAAGGAAGGCAAACATTAGGTTAATATTTTTTTAACTTAATGCAGGTAGTAGTGAAATAATAACTGATTTTTTCAGAAAACTCGAAATATCTCTTGACATGTCAGAGATATCGATTGCGGGTTTTCACTGGATGATTCCTCTTTAAATTACCTTTCTAGCCATGTAATAAAAGCTGTACCGTTCCATTTGAAAAAACTGAACAAAACTTCAAAAAAAACTGTTGTTAAATGTAACGCCACCTCGCGGTTTCATTTATAAACTAAATAATTTATCTCCCCGATTATCTAATTGTCCCAGCAATTGCCTTTTAAATGAATCCAAATTGAGGAAAATCGGTTAAGGCAAACGGACATTAGACGACTTTTTATCTCAATAGGTAAAACTCCCTCCCAACCCTCTATCTTGAAATTACGACAAAATGTCATAAAACAAAGTTGTAGGAGACAGTTTGCTAATTATAACTGAGAATTTTTCTTACTCGGTTAACACTTGAAAGTACACAAAAAAAAAAATTAAATTGTTTAGCTCGTCACGCCCTCTTGCGGTCTTTATAGAAGCTTAAAAATATTTTTGGTTAATTTCTCATGATCATTTTTAGTACAATTTTTTTTCCCCAAAGCTGTGGGATGAATAGTTTTCAAGATACGGTATATATATATATATATATATATATATATATATATATATATATATATATATATATATATATATATATATATATATATATACGATATATACGATATATATATATATATATATATATATATATATATATATATATATATATATATATATATATATATATATATATATATATATATATAAATATATATATATATTTTTTTTCTAGGGCTTCGTCTCTGTCTCATTGGACGGAGTCCAAGAAAATCTACCACTACATATATATCAATATATATATATATATATATATATATATATATATATATATATATATATATATATATATATATATATATATATATATATATATATATATATATGGGCCCTAGTGGACCACGCGAAGTACAGTTAGAAGCGTTTGTTGTTGTTAGCTTTCCTATGCGCCCATACTGGTTTCATTCTTTCGCTATGAGCTTTTTTTCTTTCGTTAGATCAAATTCTCGCTGGCCAACCTCCCAAACGTTAATCTTGTGTCAGAAACAGCCTCTATCCTGAATTTCACTTTGTGTAATATTTGCTGATCTTAGGTTTTCATTAATTGCAGCAATCCATTTAATTATTTTTACTTTAGCTCTACTCCTATTTTTATAAAATTCGACTATTGGTCTAGTTAGCATAGTCGGATTCATCCGTTTTATGTGTCCGTAAAACTTAAGTCTTCTTTTTCTTTATGTATCTTATTATCTTAAGATAGAGATGGAAAAACGAAGAAAAAAGGAATTATAATAAAAATGAATAACAGAAATATCCTAAAATGTGTTAAATAATATTTTAAGCATTTTATAGTGGCCGGCGTATTGTTTAATTTAATATATGAGCCGTTAAAAACAGTCATATTTCAGTCGGTATGTTTAATTAAACTTCATTCTTTATTCTGGCCTTTTCCTCCAGCTGAAAGCAATTTTAAAAACGGCAGAAAGCACGAATATTTTTATTAATTATTTCGCACCTGTTCATTTCTGCTTGGAAAAAATGTTTCCTTTGCACTTTCAACACAAATTATGACTGAACATACACGTACACGTCTTTTGTGTGTTATAACGGGTATAATATTACGGATAATTATTTATAACTTTTTAAAGGAACAAGACAATTTTTTTTTTGATAACAAGTTTATATCGTCTTTATGTTTTGTATTAATAAAGTTTTGAAAGTGTGTCCATCAAATTTGAGCAAGTAGTAGCAATGAAACTTTGTGTTCCTTCTAACACATTTTCTATAACTTTTGTTGTGTTGTTTGCATTTAAAAATTATCGGCCGCTATACGTAGTAATATTTTGAGTATATCTTACTTCAGAGCGCACCTTCTCCGGTATCAACGGCGAGAAAATTGGAATTCTCGCCTCGTGCTAAACACTTGTCTCCACGCCAAGATCGACAGCGGTCTTGTAGTCGATGTCGCTGATAGTCCCTCCATTAGAGAGGGTTTCAGGACCCGATTTGTAGACAATGGGCATTTATATCGTTAGGTGTAAAACGGCCAAAAAATGTTATGCAAAATATGTAATGAATGTATATTTAAAACAAAATTTTACATAGAGTCTTCATATATCATATTACACACACTGCTCTGTGGTCCATGGGGAGTCTTGACCTTCCTTAAACTACCTTCCACCCTACTCTATTCCCTGTAATTTCCGTCCAGTTTCGTACATCAATTTTCTTAAGATCGGTTTCCATATCATCTCGCCGCCTCGGCCTTGGTTTTTCCCATTGTTCGATTGCTATATGGGGTTTACACAATGAATTTTTTCGCAACGCGTTCATTGGGCATTATCCATATATATGTCGGATCCGTTGATGTTTTATATATATTATTAAGTCCTGTTCTAATGGCGATGTCAATTGAAGGTGGAGCCTTTAATAAGCGCCAACCTTGGGGTTGACTGTCACATACAAGTCCATATGTACGTAGTAAAAATATTTTTTAAGCAATATTTTTTATTTTAGACGAAGGTCGTAAGTCCCACTTCAATTTTAAAACTGTTACTAAAATAACTCCCCTTTTGCCCATCTGTCCAATTAAAAACAAGTTATGAAAGACTGTATGTCTTTGCTGAATATATATTTACTATGTGGGTGCACAAAAGATCGCCACACAAACTGCAAAAAAAACCTTCAGACATTTGAGTTGCCGACCTTTCTTTTTACCGACCGGTGACAGCTAATCAATCTAAAAACCGACACTGACCCCACAGCATGGAGTCGGTAAAAGGGGGCATTTTCTGTCTAACCCTTTTAAGCCGATCTTTGCAAACGAATTTTAAATTAACGTTTTGCGGCGCTGAAAGCTATTAATCGCTACTGATTGTGGTATTTTTCGCTTTGTATATCGCCAGACCCGATATAATTAATTACGGAACAGACATGTCATCCGAAACTTTGCAAAATGGGATCAAATGAGTCAGTTTCAATCTGGACGACGCGATTACCGAATTATACGAGAGTGATTCGCGAATTATCGTTTGAACTGAGAACAGTTGTGGTATTTTCTTGATGGAAATTCATACTAAATCTATCTATATAAATATAAATGAATGTTGCTAAGCGCAAAACTCGAGAACGGCTCGACCAATTCGGCTAATTTTTTTTTTCGTATGTTCCTTAAGGTACACGGAAAGTTTTAATATATATATATATATATATATATATATATATATATATATATATATATATATATATATATATATATATAAATTGTGTGGAAAATAGTAAAAACAACACTTTTCTTTTCACATAAAAACTAGCTGTCAAACAATTGACGTAAATTGTCAATGTCAATCTAAACAAAACAAATGCGCGTTTGAATTATTTATGGTATATATTCAAATTGATTAGATTGTATGAATATCAATTTATGCATGTGAAAAAAATAATCAAAGGCAATATTATAGTAATGTTATAATATAGTATATTATAATAATATTATAATGATAGTGTAATTTAAAATTAATTCTTCTGTGCGTGGCGGTTCTTGTTTTTTTTTATAATTTCACTTCTCTTGAAAACCAATTGTGTGTTCCGTGTGGTTACGTTTAGACCCATGCCGCCAAAACGTGGGCGCATTGAGTTGGGTCGAAGAACTCGAAATGCTATAAACCAGGCATACCTTTAATCTAATCGGACTACAGAACAACGTGAAGAGCGAAATGAAATTGAAAGCTTTGACCAGCTTTCAGTTACGATGTTTCAATTGACTACAGTTCCTACGAATGCATTGCTATTTGACCTATGAACTTAGTTTGCCCATATTGTAAAGCATTGATATACAAAAATGAGGCAAATGGATTGTATTGCGCAAATGGAAGAGTGAAATTAGTGCCATTGGTTCCACTATCAGAGCCATTGTCCTCATTGGTTTCAGGAACTGGAACTGATTCCATACATTTCCTTACAAACATACAAAAATATAACAACTGCTTTCAAATGACTTCCTTTGGGGCAACAAATATAATTTGTAACAATTTCATGCCAACTTTTAAGGTAACACGACTTTTTTTGGTTTTTGTCTACAAACTATAACTTTCATTTTAATTTATGTTTTTGATTACAAGCTATAACTTATAATATATCACAATAATATATCACAAAGCAGGATCGCTGTTGCCGGTGTCAGATGGCGACTACAAATTCTTGCGTTGTGCAAATAACAGATCAGCTTTTTTGATTTCATTGATTTTAGCAACAATTCGCTCACAAAATGAAATTGCACTCGCACTTGCTTCATCTGGTATTGCAACCACATTATTGGATGGCAGTCGAAAATTACCATTGAATATTTAAAGCAATGTAACTCCGACTTGCAACATTTCGAAGAACTCAGCAATGGCAAAGGTTTTGCAGCAATGTAAGTTGATAGTGTGGGATGAATGCACGATGGCACATAAAAAAGTCTTTGGAGGCATTAGGCAGAACTATGAAAGATTTGCGAAACAATCAATACCGATTTGGTGCAGCGGTGATTTTATTAGCAGGAGATTTCCGTCAAATATTACCAGTGATTCCACGGTCAACGCCAGCGGATGAACTCAATGCATGTTTAAAGTCCTCCATTTTGTGGAAATACGTCAAGATACTAAATTTAAGTAAGAATATCAGTGTCGATTTGCAAAATGATCGATCTGGAGAAATATTTTCTAAACAACTCCTTAAGCTTGGTAATGGCAAAATCCCTATTGATGATTCGACTGGCTGCATTACATTTTCTGTCGATTTTTGTCAGTTTACTGAAACACCAACCGAGTTCATACAAAACTTGTTCCCAAACGTCGCTCAAAATTACAAAGATCATTTTTGGTTGAGCGAACGTGCTATATTAGCTGCCACAGCACGGATGTAAATGAAATAAACTTCAAAATTCAAAATGAAATTGCCGGTGAATTAAAAACATACAAATCAGTTGATTGCGCAACTAATCAAGATGATGTCGTCAACTATCCACCAGAATTTTTAAACTCATGGGATTTGCCAGGATTGCCACCCCATAATCTTCAATTGAAAGTAGGATCGGTAGTCATAATGTTACGAAATATTAACCCACCGCGTCTTTGTAACGGCACACGGCTCTCAATGAAAAATTTACTTAACTATGTAATCGAAGCAACAATTCTAAAAGGAATATAAAAGGGAGAATAAGTGTTGATACCCCGCATCCCAATGATACCAACTGACGTATCATTTGAATTTAAACGACTGCAATTTCCAGTACGGCTTGCTTTTGCAATGACTTGAATAATCTTGAAAACCCATGCTTCTCTCATTGTTGAGACATAAATAACGTGATCACTCGGGAATACTTATTTAATTTTTACTGTTAACTTTTGACAGAACGAAGTCTGTCCGGGCAGCTAGTTGTATAAATAAATCCAAGTTGTTAAAAGTTGGATTAAGATTTATTTCTCCCAATTAAGTGTATATTTGTAATTGCCATGTTGGGACAGAATACTGTGAACATAAAATAATAAACATAATAAATAATTCTTAGCAAAGATAACAACAAAGAAAATAAACTCTATCAATTAATCAATAACACTGTATCACTAATAATGAATACTATTCTAATATAAAATATAAAAATGTTTTATTTAGCTATATTAAATCTGTCGGTAAAAAAATCATTTAATGGGTAATACACTTTTTTAAACAAGTATACCTTTAGGTTTTTATTTGCTGTAAATTTGGACTTTAACCGGAAATTTAGAGGAAAACTATTGTATATTTTTATAATCATAAAGTTAACATTATTTTGAATATAACTAAAATTATATCTTGATGGTAAAAGATCGGACTTATGTCGTGTCTCATACTCATGTTCATTTTAGAATAACTGAAAAAGATCTTTGTTGTTACATACAAGCATAAAAGAATCATGAATGTACTTGCTTACCAAAGTCAAAATATTTTTTTTTAACAAAGATATGCCTACAACTATCGTTATAATTCAATTTGAACATTTTTCGAATATATCTTTCTTGAAGCTGGAATATTCTATACATATCAGGTAAGTTTCCCCAAAAAATCAATCCGTATCCTATCTTAGACCAAACGAATGCGTGATACACCAAAATTGCTGCGTATATCCCTACATTTTTGGAAATAACTCTCAAGGCATACGAATATCTTGATATATCCAACGCAAGTTTTTTAATATGGGTCCTCCAATCCAATCTCCAGTCGGTCACTAATCCAAGTGCCGATGGATATACTGTCGTTTTAAATACATTGTTGTTGTAAACAAAATTGAGGTAATTACTTTTGCGATTTTCAAAAAGAATTCACTGCGATTTTTCAAATACAATTTAATCAGTTTTAAAGCATTGCCTCTTATTCCATAGTTACTCAATTTGGTATACAGTACTTCATGGTTAACACTATCAAAAGCTTTGGACAAATTAATGCACATTGTCATCGTAGTTCTTTTAGCTTTTAATGAATTGGATATATACGTGATTGCCTGAAAAATTGCCCTAGTTGTTGATTTTCCTTTTCTGAAGCTATTTTGATTATCACTAATTATATAGTACCTTTCTAAAAATACTATCAATCTTTTATAAAATGCCTTCTCTAATTTTCTATTACCCTTCTAATTCTCTGTTTTAATCTTCTTCTATTAACGTTATTTAGTAACGCTATAGGTCTCCAGGCTTTTTTCTTTATCTGATTTGTATATTGGTCTTTTGTATATTGGTTTTATAAGCGCATTTTTTCAATTAATCAGGATATGTATCATAGAAAAAACAGAGTTTCACAATAAAAGATAACGGCATATATATATATTATGTTGCGGGTGGCTGGATGTATTAGGAATCATGATATCAAGGTGAGAATGTTTATGTAAAATCATAAACGAGTAGTTATTCGAATTTTTAGAAATCGTCAGTTCCAAACAGTAGTTTATTGATTTGTTGGTCTCCTTTTTGGCTGTAGGCATGATATTTTTGTGAATGGGATTTAGATATAACAACAAAGCATCCAACTGTTTCTTAGTACCCGAGAAATATATCAAAATATCATCAACATATCGGTATCAATAAAAACAAAAGGTGTATTTATATATATATATATATATATATATATATATATATATATATATATATATATATATATATATATATATATCCACAAGGTAGCGTAACCTTTTTTTTCACCCTTTTTCCACGTGGTGCCACCGATCGCCTTCGCCCAACTGTCCACCATGCGACGTCACGTATCTCTCAGGACCGGTTTCTAGCCTTGCAGCCGTCATCAGCCGAGCTTCAGACGAACCCAAGGAACGCAGTTGGGAGATATGATCGGAGCCAGGCCATGTCAACTGGCCATTTTGATGACGGGTCGTGATAGCCGCTCGTGATAGTCGATTATTGGCCGCTTTTTCCAACCCACTTTCCATGATTATTTCACCCAAACATTTGAATTGAGGGACTTGTCTGATGTTACCATATTTTGTTTTTAGAAATGGCGTTCTTAGTCTGCTACAGGTCATGTATTGTGTCTTTTCAAAGGAAATTTGGAGTCCTACATTTTCTGCTGTTTCTTTTAGGATTTCAATCTGTTTCTGTGCCGTTAATACATCTTGAGCTAAAATTGCTAGATCATCAGCAAATGCCAGACAATCAATTTTGATGTTGGTTCTGCCCAGTTTAATGGACTGGTCAATATTCAGGGCCGACTT
Organism: Cosmopolites sordidus; assembly: GCA_031761425.1. Lineage (NCBI taxonomy): Eukaryota > Metazoa > Arthropoda > Insecta > Coleoptera > Curculionidae > Cosmopolites > Cosmopolites sordidus. Next base: position 101,376 of record JARFXV010002021.1, read on the forward strand.
TTTTTCACGCCACTCCTGTATTACTTTTTCTAGAACACAGTTAAATAAGAGTGGCGAGAGTCCATCCCCTTGTCTCACTCCAATTTTAATTTCGAAGGACTCTGAGATCTCACCCATAAATTTAACTTTTGACCTTGTCTTAGTTAATGTTGCTTTAATAATTGCCAGCGTTTTCAGATCTAGTCCTTGTTCTTTCAAGATTCGGAATAAAGATTCGCGGTCAATAGAAACATATGCTTTTTTGAAATCCACAAATGTACAGACGAGATTTTTATTGTACAGTTTTTGATGTCTTAGAATCAACTTCAGATTCAGGATCTGTTCAGGGCAGGATCTGCCCGGTCGAAAACCCGCTTGATATTCACCAATGTTAGGTTCTAACAGGTACCTGTGCCCTGTCTAGTAGACATTGAGATAGAATCTTGCAACAAACTGGGAGAAGAGATATCCCTCTATAGTTGTTTACATCCGGTCTATCTCCTTTCTTATGTAGTGGATGGATTAGAGCATCTTTCCAAACTTCCGGAATCCGTTTGGTTCGCCAAACTTCTTGTAGAATTTTGGTTATTTCTTTGATTGTACCCGGACCAGCAGATTTCAAAAGTTCAGCAGTAATTCCATCTTCACCAGAAGCCTTGTCATTTTTAAGGCGCTTGATTTGCCTAATTATTTCATCTTCATTTGGTGGTAATGAATCTGGGTTTGTTTGTTTAAGTTTTAGTGTTGCTAATTTGTTTAAGGGCTCAGGACAGTTTAGTATTTGTTCAAAATATTTCGCAAGTTCTTTGCAATTGTCCTGGTTATTTAGAGCCAATTGTCCGTTTTCCTTTTGGAAGCAAAGACTTTGCAGTTGATAGCCTGTTAATTTAGTTTTAAATGTTTTGTAAAAGTTTCGGGTGTTATTTTTTTGGAAAGCTTTTTCTATTTCATTAAGTTGATTGTTTTCATATTTTCTTTTAGTTTGTCTAATTAGCTTCGATGTTTCTTTTCTTACTTCCAAAAAGATGTTATAGTTCATTGCTGTTTTTTGACTGTTCAAATCTTCGAACGCTTTACTTCGGCTTAATACTGCTTGCTCGCAAACTTTATCCCACCACGGATGTTTTCTACGTTTTTGTAATGGTACCATATATATATATATAGATATATATATATATATATATATATATATATATATATATATATATATATATATATATATATATATATATATATATATATATATATATTTATATATGTATATTACAGAAATCTATCACCCTTTCTCCACGTGGTGCCACCGATCGCCTTCGCCCAACTGTCCACTATGCGACGTCACGTATCTCTCGGGCCCGGTTTCTAGCCTTTCAGCCCTCATCAGCCAAGCTCCAGACGAACGCAAGGAAAGCAGTTGGGAGAGACAATCGGAGCCAGGCCATGTCAACTGGCCATTTTGATAACGGGTCGTGATAGCACACAACTCACTCCATCATACGGCGAATGCTCGTAGCAGTCAGGACTGCTCGTAACATCCTACCTGGAACCTTGAGTATAGTACCAGGTATGCCCACAAGGTAGCGTAACGAAACCGTGGAGGGAAATATTACAGAAATCTTTCACCCTTTCTCCACGTGGTCCCCGATCATCTCTCCCAACTGCTTTTCTTGCGTTCGTCTGGAGCTCGGCTGAAGACGGCTGAAAGGCTAAAAACCGGTCCCGAGAGATACGTGACGTCGCATGGTGGACAGTTGGGCGAAGCGATCGGTGGCACCACGTGGGAAAAGGGTGAAAGATTTCTGTAATATTTCCCGTTTCGTTACGCTACCTTGTGGGCACACCTGGTACTATACTCGAGGTTCCATGCAGAATGGTACGAGCAGTCCTGACTGCTACGAGCATTCGCCGTGTGATGGCGTGAGTTGTGGGCTATCACGACCCGTCATCAAAATGGCCAGTTGACATGGCCTGGCCCCGATCATATCTCCCAACTGCGTTCCTTGGGTTCGTCTGAAGCTCGGCTGATGACGGCTGCAAGGCTAGAAACCGGTCCCGAGAGATACGTAACGTCGCATGGTGGACAGTTGGGCAAAGGCGATCGGTGGCACCACGTGGAAAAAGGGTGAAAAAAAAAGGTTACGCTACCTTGTGGATATATATATATATATATATATATATATATATATATATATATATATATATATATATATATATATATATATATATATATATATATATATATAGTGAGATCTATTAAAACTTATTAAAATAATATTATTGTGTAAGGCTATGCAAAAAATATGCAGAATTATCCATTTTAACTTATTGCCATCCCATACCATTCATTCATATAAAATATTCCCATCTAAGCAATCTGATTAATTAAAATATCCATGGCTATTCACCGTGTCTCCCTCAGCAGTTCCATAATTATGGATAAGCGGTGACCCATAAAACAAGAGACGGTATGCAACTGAGATAAAACGATCTAATTTAAAGTTTTCCACTAAATCATTATAAGGTTTCGTATCGTTCTGAGTTAGAATGAATTGATATGGAACTCCGTGGAAAAAAAAATAGTCCACAATTGAGAGAAAACATTTTTATTTTCATTTCGTTTGTTAACATAATAGTTAATCTATTAAAACTATTTTGGTAAGGGAAAGAGCGATAGGGGAAGATTGTCGAAATACTTACGTTAAGGAGTCAAGTCCAGTACCACTTTAAGAAAAGAAAAGAAATGAACAAACCACACTGACACCCAAACAGAAAATTTGCGATTTTTCTTATTAAACCAATCTATACATCACCATTTAAATTTAGCATGTTTAGTAATTAAATTATGTGTTGAAATGAGATAATCTAAATAAGATACATTGAACATTGGACTACTGGAACAAATGCAAGAACTAAATATAGCAAGCAAATTTACAGAAAGCGCAGTAGAAAGAATACATATGAGTAAAAATGAATGGAAGAAATATAAGTCTGGAGAAGTTTTGGCATCTGTTTAAACCACTAACTCTATCAACAGTCAAAGAAATGTACGCAGTTATTACTGTAGATCAAAATAAGAAACAGACCAGATGATGGTCAAAATTAAGAAAAAAATATCTCAGCAACAATCCAACAGCAACTCAGAAATAGAACAGAATAATGAAACAAAAATCATAGAAAGAATTCGGAAGAAATTTGAAAAAGAGAGTAAACCAAACCAGAAGCTATTTTTCAAACTCAGAAAAGAAAAACAACGAAAATTACCAAATAGTACAACAAAACTTAACAAAAAACACCAGATCGAACAATAATAGAACAACAGAAAATGATGCAATAACCTAAAAATAGAGAGCATACTTTCAAGAACTCTTAAACAGAAAAACAAGCCCATATAAGTAGCGAAGGAAGAGTATATACCCTACCGAATGAAGTTGGACAAGACAAAATATAACTGGAAGAAGTAGCAGAATCAATTAAATCCACTGAAAAGAAAAAATATGCAGTCTATGAGGGTTACGACACCTAAAATGCTAAATGATCTAGAAAGTCAAAGAATTGAACTACTAACTGATATCTTTAATGAAGCATAGGTCAAAGGAACAGTATCTGAAGATTTGAAGATAGGGATAATCGTACCACTATTTAAAAAGGGTGACACGCCGTACTACGAGAATATATAGGAAAAGTACTGGGAGAATTGCTTCATTGAATATTCATATCCATACACATATAGTGTATGAAAACTGATGTAAGGTCATTGTAGAAGAACAAATATTAAAATCAAAGAATGGTTTTTAGGAACAATCGCAGTCCACATCGTATTCTAAGTATAAAATAGTTGATATAGAAGACTACAAAGAAAAAACAAGCATATTTACTTTCTGTAAATATAAAAAAGGCTTTTAATAGAGTTTCACAAACTCAGTTTCACACCTCAGTTCTTTTTGCATGATAGTTTTCTATACATATTAGTTTCAATTGGTTGCTCTTTTATCGCTTGTAAACAAGAACCTCTGTTGAATTAGTAATGTTTATTTACATATTATTAATTTCAGTGGTAATTATAATATTTAGAGTACAATTTGGTTTGATTTACCTTCAATGAAACACTAAAACAGCTGCCCAGAAAACAAACTTCTACATATATACCAGTTTAATGCAGCCTTTCAACTGAGACATATCTCCGCGGACTGGAAAGTAGCCGAAATAATCGTGATACCAAAGCCAGGCAAACCAACGATGTCAAATCCTATAGGTCTATTTCATTGTTGCAGTTATCTCAAGGTTATTTTAAAAGCTGGTGTTAAAACGATTGAAACTACTCATGGCAGACATTAAGCTGATTATCAATTTGGCTTCGGATTTAAACATTCAAACATTGATCAAGTTCATCGCGTCACCGAGAAAATAAAACGTGCTCTGGAAGAAAAACAGAGATGCTCTGCAATCTTCCTAGACCTAACACAGTCATCTGATAAAATGTGGCACGAAGACCGGATATACAAGCTAAACAAACTGCTGCCTAAAGAATATATAAAGATATTGATATCATATATATCGGTCAGACTCTTCAGAATAAAGCAAGAAGACGAATAATCTCTTTTGGAAGAAATAAGAGTGAGAGTTCCTCAAGGAAACGGTCTTGGTCCCGTTCTTTATCTATTATATACCAGCGAACAACCAGCTTTGAAAGGCACTGCAATAGCCACATTTGCTGACTGCACTGTTCTACTAATAGTGGACCAAAACCTAGAAACATCGACTAGAAAACTACAATCAGTAAGCCAGAAAATAGTTAATTGGACCTAAAAATGGAAAATCAAGCTCAACAAACTGAAATGTAGACATGTCAACTTTACCAAAAAGTAAATAACAGAGAAGCTCCCTCTAGATATAAATGGTACAACCATTCCATACGAGTTGAATACCAAGTACCTCTGCATGACTCTTGGTGCGAAACTAAGTTGGAAAGAGCATGTAAAAAGAAAAAAAAAGCCAGTGTCCAGTCAGTTATTAAAAAAAAGCAAAATAATAAAAAACCAAAATTTGTGCCATTTTCTGATGTTTCTATTGGGAAAATGTTGCTGTAAAAGAAGATTGGTCGGTTTATGGCCGGTAACTTGGACCTGGAAGACCAACATTACTCTGGCCAGCGTTTAAGCACTAATATCGAGGAAATAAAAATCATAATAGCCGAAAATCCACGCACCACGGCCCGTGAGGCAGCAAATAAGTTAAAATAGGGCCAACGGACCATTATTGACCAGTTAAAAAAATGAATACGTCGGCTGACACGATGCGTGGGAAATCTGCTGAATCGAATATCTTCGTGCAATCTCTCGCTGAAAAAACCAACCTGAAGCTCCATTTCTGAAGCAGATAGTAACTGGTGATGAAAGGTGAATTATATAGGATAACGTGCAATGAAAAAAATCATGGAGATTGCTACTGTTTACATTTGGTGAAACTGGAAGGGATCCATACACTTTGAACTTCTTCCACGCAACCAAACCGTCAACACCGGCATCTAGAATTTAAAATTGCATCAGTTCAAGGCAGCAATTGAGAAAAAAACCGGCCAGAATTAGGAAACCAGATGGGCGTCGGGCTTCATTATGGTAATGCACAGCCACACGTTTCAATTAGATTCGGTAAAAATTGTTCAGTTGCATTTGGGGTGTTTAACCTCATCCACCTTACTCACCGGACTACCAACGATTGTGTTCCCTCCAAAATTGTTTAAAAGGGAAATCTTTTAAAACGGAAGAAGAGGTGAAAAACAACCTGTTTATTTTTTTTTTGATGACGATGCAAGTTCTAAACAGCATACACTACTTTGGTAAAACGTTGTCAGTAATGATGGTAGGAACGAATCTTATGGGCAACCCAATAATTTGAGTATGATTCCATATAACGTCATACTTTACGATGTATATGTCAGATGGCAGCAACACCATTGTTGCCAGTAAATAACCATCATATTAGTATTTTACGTTGCAAAATTGTAGCCTTTCTACAGTCGTTTATACAGAATATTTCAGCAAGATTTCTGGGACTTAACAAATTAGAGTATTCTATCTTACTTGAAGGCATTCGGTCTCCAATTATATGGGCCAGCAGTTTACCGCAATTATGAACTATGGAAATAAATCTCGCCAATGTCTGAAAATTTTAAATAAAGTCTATTATTTCTTATTGCTACCGGTCTGAATAATATCCCATTAATCTTTACGTGTCTTCTGTTGCTCTTTCCTTCATCAAAAGTCTTTTCAATTGATTAATTCCTGTAGCCACGAATGAAACAAAAAGAATCTTTTCTTAGTCGCGAAAAAAAAAATTCACGACATATAAAAACGAATCCATTCCGGCTAAAACTGAGATGAAACGTTATAATGGAAAACTTTAAATTAGAGTGTTTTATCTCAATTAGTTGCATTCCGTCCCTCAATTTATGGGTCAGTGCTTAACCGTAATTAACTATGGACGGAGATCTTCGGTGAATGGCCCCAGATATTATAATTCAAGAAAATTTAAAATATTGAAACTTATTTTAATTTATCAACATTATTTGTATATATTTATCGATTTTTTTCAGAAATTATAGGAGTTCCTTTAGCATCTGACCTTCAGTTTTGAAAATACCTTTGATCAAGCCTTGGTTTAGGACAGTTCAGTGGATCTACAATACTTTCATTGCAATGAATACCATTCCTTTAAAACCAAGCTGCAGTAATTTGAGTAAAATAAGTGAATTGCTAGTATGACTCGTATATTAAAGCAAATTTATGCATAATTCTACAGTTGAAAATATTCGATTCCTATTACAAATTATATTGAACTAATATTACTAACAGTGAATATACTCCTCAATTTTCATGATACTTCACCATCAAAAATATTTAAAAAACTTCTTCCGTGCTCTACGCAAAAATTTGCCCAGTTCGTCGTCGAAATCAAACGTCAGCAGATGTCTCCCAAAAATGATTTCTGGTCCTAAGAGGTAGTCATTGGGGCTCGAACTGGAACGTTCTAAAATAAGTGAAGGAGTGTCCAACGGTAAGACCATATCGATCGGCCATGTCGAATGCAGGCTGTAATTAAATGTAGCCCACGCCATCTTGTAATTCATTACATTACTATGTGAGCATTACATCAATGTGCTATTGTGCCCTTACATCAGAATGTACAAAGTTTGAGAAACAAAATCGATCACTTTGAATATATAATAAAGATAGATTAAGGTAGATTGATGTGGTCTGCATAACGGAACATTGGTTAACAGACAGTGAAATGAACTTGTACAAAATGAATAATTATCAAATGGGTACTGCTTATTATAGAGAAAATTCAAATGGTGGTGGGGTCATGATACTTGTTAGTGATAAGCTGAGTTCATGCATTAAAGAGATAGAGAGAGCAAATAAATATAGTAGTGATAGTATATCTGAAATTTGCGGCATTTATATTGAGTCTGAGAATGACTTAATTTTTATATTGCATTTGTATCGGGCTCCAAATACTAATATTGATATTTTTTTCAAAAATTGAATAGCTTTCTTTATGAGTTACGCCTTCCAATAAATTGCAAATGTGTTTTATGTGGGGATTTAAATATCGATTATAAGGAAAATGCTAATATTAGTAAGTAACCTAGAGGACGTACCACTTAGTTATGGGTTATGTAATACAGTAAAGGAACCAACTCGTACCACAGAATGATCGGCTACTTTTATAGATTACATATATACGAGTTATGAATTAGATGTTTTGTCTTGTATTGGAGTAATTGTCTGTCTGATCATTCGGCTCAGTTGACAGAGATTCCAATTAAATCAAATCTGCATGAAATTACAAAATTTAAAGACATTATAGTGAAACTAATATGAAACCATTTCAGCTGTATCTGAGCGGGGAAGATTGGTATGATGTATTTCAGACTGAAAGTTTGGATCGGGGATTTGAGGCATTTTCATATTGTTTGGAGTATTACATTGATATGCTTTCCCCTTAGAAAAGTAAGAATGTCCAATGAGGGTCAATTTAAACCTTGGTTTACAAGAGGTATCAGAATGTCATCTATTACTTTAAAAGAATTGTATCGAACGAAACTATTATCCGGAGCCGAACAAGATGCTACACATTATAGGGTGTACAAAAGAATTTATAGAAAGGTTATAAGAAAGGCTAAACTGCTCTACAATGTGAAACAATATTTTGAATTGGAGAACAAGTCAAAAACGGCTTGGAAAATAATAAACAATAACATTCAAAAAAACCGCAATACAAGAACTAATAAGGGATGAAGATGGAATTACTTTGAAAGACAAGTATGAAATTGCTAGTTGTTTTAATAAACACTTTGTTAATCTTCCTAAGAACGTGTTGGTGAGTTCAATGGCTTCTACTAGGTGTGACTCCAATTCAAAACTCTATAATATTACGGCCAGTTAACCAATATGACATAATTAAAACAGTAAGGAAACTAAAAAATACAGATTCTGTGCAGAATTACATACATTATTGGATGAAGACTTAACTCATACGTTGAAACAATTGGCAGAAACATTGACTGTTACCAAATCTACTATTTCCGAACATCTACACGCATTGGGAAAGATCCAGAAGGAAGGAAAGGGGATTCTATATGAATTGAAGGAAAAACATTGACAGCCGTAAAACCACTTGTGAAATTTTGCTTGCCAGGCTGAAAAAAAGGCTTTTTGCGTTGAGTGACAGGTGATGAATAGTGGATCTATTTTGACAATTCAAAGTGCAAAAAATCATGGGTAGACCCAGGCCAGCCTGCAACATCACAACCAGTGCGCACTATGCATGGAAAGAATGCTTTGCTGTGTTTTTGGTGGAAGCGTAGGGGCGCTGAGTATTAAGAACTGCTGAAACTTAGTGAAATGATTACTAGCGATCTATACCGACAATAATTGATAAAACTGAACCAAGCATTGAAGGAAAAACGACCAGAATACACCCAAAGACACAATAAAGTCCTTGTTCAACATGACAATACTCGTGTCCATATTGCAAAATGTGTAAAAAACAATTTGAAAAACGATAAATGAGACGTCCTACCCGACCCGCCATATTCAACGGACTTAGCCCCTTCGGACCTCTGTTTATTTCGATCGATACAGCACGGACTTTCAGAACAACACTTACGTTCTTAGTGAAGATTTGGCGTTTACGTTCTTAGTGAAGTTCGAAGAAGTGAAGATTTGGCTTGATATATGATGGCCTCAAAAAAGAAAAGTTCTTTTGGTGTGGAATCCATTATTTGACAGAAAGATGGGAAAAAGTAACAGCTAACGTTGGTCAATACTTTGATTATTTTGTCATGGAAATAAACGCTCAAATTTTGCGAAAAAATAGACATTATTAATCGAAACATCTATTATATGGTCGTGCCCTAGATTATTCCTGCACTTGCTTACATCAGTCGAGTTCGAGGTGAACAGTTTGAGCCCGATTGATGACGTTTTAAGTTCAGAAACAGGCCTAGGGAGGCCCTTATTTGTGGAACACGATATAAATTTCCTTATGTTTTGATTATGTTGAATATTATACGCCATTCCACTATACAGCGTTATATGCAGTTCGTCATTATATTCAAAACTTAAAGAGATCGAAGAGAAAACCTGATTTTTATAAACCGAGAGAGAAAGGGAAGTTTCCTTATGGGTATGATATGAAAAGCCTAAAAATATTTTTAGAAAAATTAAACACATAAACATTTGATCAATTCTTCTATTAGAACCTTTGGTGTGAAATATTAAACTTGAAGAGATTTACCACTAAACACCAAATAACTTTTTTTAAACTGCTCGACACACGTTTCGCTAACCATGTTAGCATCATCAGGAGATTAAGAGAAGTTCTGAGTAATCCAAAGGATAAAGTAGAGCAACATGAAAAGTCGGGGATTTACGAAATTAGTTGTCAAGACTGTGATTGAAGGTATATTGGGCAAACAAAAAGATCCTTGTTGACAAGATATAAAGAACATATTGCCCACATTAGATATGAGAGAAATGAAAAATGTTGTGTTGCCCAACATGCAATCGAACACGACCACAGTATAGATATTAGTAATTTAAGACTAATTAAAAGTGTTAATAATAATAGGGCTTTGGATGCATATGAAAGCATTCAAATAGAAAAATCATTGAATCGAGGTAAAGGGCCTATCCCGTTCAGTCAACTTTTTCAATTACTAATGTAAGACCTAGTAAACTTCACGGTTCATGATTTTTACACGCTTCGTTAGGTAGGGTTTTTCATATAAATAGTACATAGTTTAGTTTTAGAATTAGATTAAATCATCTCGTGATGATACTAACATGGTTAGCGAAACGTGCGTCGAGCAGTTCAAAAAAGGTGATTTGGTGTTTAGTAGTAAATGTCTTCAAGTTTAACATAAACATTTGGCTTATATTTTGATTCATTTCCTCAAACGCTTTGATACAGTACTACTCTTCATACGAAATAGCCTAGACGATTGCAGACCATGTCACAGATATTTCAATATTATTCAAAATATCTTTAATGATGCTACTGCAGTAAAGCTGCATGATATAACCGAAAAAAAAATGATTCAAAAGAGGCATCAGATAGGGAAATTCATCACTAAAATTCTAAAAAAAAACAGTTCTAGAGCATGAAGTTAAAATACTAAATTCTAGAGAATATGACTTAAATATCGATAAAGAATGATGAGTCACCTCCGCTTTATAGACAACATCGTTTTCCTGTCTTCAGCTTAGTAGAAATCAAAGATATCCTTAGAAGTTGGCGTCAAGCTACACGGAATTTTACAATAAATTTTGAAAAAAATTAGACCTTAGATCTTCATCCTCTTGCAACCACATATCCTCCAGATCAAGATTATTCAATTCAGCCGACAAAAATCCAGTTTTCATCTTACGATATCGAATACCATTCACAGTTACAGCTTCACCAGAAGCATTCTGAATCAAGATCTGACCTTGATCAAGATATCAAGATCTTGAACCACTTCATATTTTAGACAAAATTTAATATAATTTCCTTGCTCAATAAATTTATCCATTTTTATTGTCGAAAAAAATGTTTAACAATTATAAAAGACACTATAAGGTCTAACTTAACAAGTGAAACTTTTGTCAGATGTCTAGGAAAGTCATATCAACCTAAAACATTAAATTGTATCCATACACAACGAACGCAAATTTTTAAAACAAAAATAACAGATGAGTTTTTTTATTTTATCGTTTCAATAATGTTTATTTCCACTATGTCCCATTAATCTTCTCTTCCTCTATCGTTCATTCGTCCATCAAAAATCGTTAGTTCTGATTTATTCCTGTAGCCACAAATAAAGCGAAAAAAAACTTTTCTTTTCCCACGCGAACAAAAATATTTAATTTTTTTTTTCCACGATGTGAAAACGAATGCATTCTGACTCGAAACGAGACGAAAACTCACAATGATTTAGCGGAAAACTTTAAATTAGAGTATTTTATCTCAGTTAGTGGTATTCAGTGTGCAATTTTATGGGTCAGTGCTTACCGTAATTATAAAACTATGGGAGGAAGCCCGATGAATGACCTTAGCGATCATAAATCATTAAAACGTTTGATTACGAATTATTTTACATGGATGATATGTGATGGTCTTAATTACACTGGCCAACAAGATTTTTACTCAACGATAATGAGTTGTATTATCAAGAAGTACGGGGTAACTACTCATCAACAATATAAGTTTCACAGCAGGCTTAGCTCAACTTTACCAAGTCATGGAGATCAATTCTTCTATTGGAACCTTTGGCGTGAAACACTAAACTTGAAGAGATTTACCACTAAACACCAAAACACTTTTTTGAACTGCTCGACGCACGTTTCGCTAACCCTGTTAGCATTATCAGGAGATGATTTAATCTAATTCTAAAACTAAACTATGTTCTATTTATATGAAAAGCATACCTAACGAAGCATGTAAAAATCATGAACCGTGAAGTGTACTAAGCCTTACATTAATAATTGAAAAAGTTGACTGAAAGGAATCGGTCCTTTATCTCTTATCTCTTAATTTTAATTCTTTGTTATAATTATCTTTATTTAAAGGAAAATTAATTAATATATTTACCATAAAATTTAAAGTAGCCATCTTATTTTGGAAGCTATGATTTGAATCGTTAGGAATGTATCTCGAAGTGGTGGTGGTTTTTCTGAAAATATCAAAATCTAACCTATTTTTATTATTTCTACTGATTAACATATCCAGAAATGGTAAACTATCGTTGTTTTCGAGTTCATACGTGAATATTATATTTTCGGATTTACTATTTAAGTTCTTAATAAAATCATCTAAATTTTCATTTTTCGAATCGAAAATGGCAAACATGTCATCCACATATCTTAGTCATACCTTCGGAAAGTAAGTGTTTTCAAATTTACTCATAAATAAGTTGGCTAAGAACGGTGACAGAGGATTGCCCATTGCCGTTCCTTCTTGTTACTCATAAAACCTGTTATTAAGCTGAAAACAATTTTGTTTCATACATAATCTTGTTAAGGAGATGTACTCAGAAACAATCTTGTTATTAAAACCGTTTAACTCGAGTAACTCCCTTAGGTATTTCAAGATATGTGGAATCGGGACATTCGGAAACAACGATGAAACGTCAAAGGAAACCAAAAACCTCACCTTCCTGTAGATGTGTATTTTTGACTTTTTCTATGAATTTGGTTGAATTTGTCACAGAACAGGAAGGTAGTTGGTTTGGTAGATTTTTCAAATTCCTTTGTTAACCACTTTGCTAAGTTGTATGTTGGAGAATCATTTTTGACAATGGATTCCTAGGTAATCGTTTATAAGGACCATCTTGAATTAATTTTTCATCGCGTTCAAAGTAATCAGGTTTATCCATTACTACAACCTTATTTCCCTTATCAGTTTTTAAATAAAAACAATCTTTCTCTCGCAGACACTTGACAATCTTAGAAATATTTGGCATTTTTTGATTTTTATTTGAAATATTTTTTGCAATTTTGCTTTTACATGACTCTCTGATGAAAGCCTTGGAAGACTTCGGTAAGTGTTTAATACCAGTTTCAATACCGGCTACCATATCCTCCAAAGCACTGCGGGATGCCGGCAATTCAAAATTGAGGCCTTTATTTAAAAGATCTAGTTCTGGATTGTCGAACGTCAGAGTTGTTCTTTCGACTGCTCAATTTTGAGTTTTTTTAATTTTTTATTTAAAGATGACATCTTTTTAATAAATTTACTATTTACTACTGTGAACATATTCCTTTGAAAATTGCACCAATATTCATGTTCTACATTACTTAATTTAAATGTTAATTTCTTGTAAAGATTGTACGCCTGAATTTCAAGCATACTCCTTTTACTCTACAAATGTTTGATTTCTAAGTCAAGCCATTTCTGTTTTGCAAAATTAGTTATTTTGTCACATATTTTGGAAGATTTTGAAATATTAACTTTAATAAAATTGGGAAATATTTTATTAGTCTGGCATGACTTAAGAAACCAAATATCTCCTCCAATAAGCTTAATTTTAGTAGTGTACTTACGATAAAGATTTAGTTCCGCTGACAGTGTAGCCATCGTAGATCAATTCTTCTATTGAAACCTTTGGTGTGAAACACTAAACTTGAAGAGATTTACCACTAAACACCAAAACACTTTTTTGAACTGCTCGACGCACGTTACGCTAACCATGTTAGCATCATCAGGAGATGATTTAAGATAATTCTAAAACTAAGCTATGTTCTATTTATATGAAAACCATACCTAACGAAGCGTGTAAAAATCATGAACCGTGAAGTGTACTAAGCCTTACATTAATAATTGAAAAAGTTGACTGAAAGGAATCGGTCCTTTATCTCGGTTCATGATTTTCTTACATTTTTCTATTTGAAGTCATGGAGGTTGAAACATATGTCGGGTACATTTTTGAACTTTACATGCTATTGCTATTTCTGGTGAGTGTGACATAAGAACAAATTAATAGAGCACTCTTGAGCCAGTATATTGTAATATCTTTTGCCAACAAACAGTTTAAATAATATATTAAGTCAATTCTTCTATTGGAACCTTTGGTGAGACACACTAAACTTGAAGAGATTTACCACTAAACACCAAATCACTTTTTTTGAACTGCTCGACGCGCGTTTCGCATCATCTCCTGATGATACTAACAACATCTATGCTAACATAATCAGGAGATGATTAAATCATCTCCTGATGATGCTAACATTGTTAGCGAAACGTGCATCGAGCATTTAAAAAGGAAGTGATTTGGTGTTTAGTGGTATATCTCTTCAAGTTTATCATATTAAGTGTATTTTTAAACAATTTATTATTTACTTTCTTCCATTCATTTATATTAATTTACTTCTAAGTATTTTTGTATTTACGTCATAATATTGTCATCGTAATAATAAGGTACAGTCGCCAAATTTCATCCCCGAACCTAATTTCGTCCCCGTCGATTTCTTTTCTTTTTTGACTAAAGTTAGTGACCTCAATCGGTCATTGTAAACAATTCGCGGTGAGACGCCACTTCTTTGACAAGATATTTAAAAAAGGAAAAAACTGTTCAAGGTGAGTTTTTAATTGAAATATTGTCGGAATTGTTTAATTATTGATATGTTTGACATACTGAAATGATTTTCTTGTCAAAATAAATTGTTATTGCATAGATTCAAATTGATAGGAAAACGTTTAGGTTACGACATGTATTTTTTGTTGAATGGATCTTATTAATACGACTAGCTAATTCTTAATACCGCCCCACCTGGACCTAATATCGTCCACCTCCCCGCCACCCTGGACCTAATATTGTCCCCGGCTTGATATTTGGAACTTCGTCTTACTTACAATAATAGTCGGCCGCGGTGGTATGGTGGGTTAGTCGCCTGCCTGGCAATCCAAAGGTAACTGGTTCGATTCTAGCGCTCGGATGAGTGTTTTTCTTTAATGCTTCTGTCCGTCTTACTCCCTACCCTACACACACACGTATATACACTCACATATATACACATACATGCCCACACATATCCACACCTAAATGTCTGTGATTGTTTCTAGGCAAGAGTATAAAATCCGATAACAAATTACCCCTCAGTCACGCCAGTTAAAGGCTGGGTAAGGCCGGATGCCTTCTGGAAAGTGTTCTACGTTGGTCACTCGCCTTCCTGATAGACTTAAGGGTAGGCACATAACCAAGGGTATATATATATATATATATATATATATATATATATATATATATATATATATATATATATATATATATATATATATGGTGCTGGTCTGAGTTTGTCGGTAGCTGATGACAGTGGTTCCACCCATGTTAAGCTGTAGGTCCAGTCGCTAAATAGCCTTAGATGCTGATGCGTCTCTAACCGTAAATCCTTAATCAGTAAAACCGTAGAAGAATATTTTCTGGAACCTTTTTTGTATATTTAATTAGTTTATTTCTAGATGCCAAGAAGAAACCTGTGGGATCCTGAAGCAATGAAAAAAATTGTTGAAGCTATACGAATGAAAAAAATGGTGAAGCTTTTGCTTACAAATGGTGAAGCATTAGTATGGTGTCACCGCTTCTGATTTAAAACGAATGACTTGGCGAATGGAAACGAATGGAATGGCCAATTGGCTATCAGGAATAATATTCCTCACCCATTTTCACAGACCATATATATATATATATATATATATATATATATATATATATATATATATATATATATATCATCATCATCATCATCATCATCATCAGCCCGTATCGATCCACTGCAGGATGAAGGCCTCTTCAGCATGCTTCCAACCTTCACGGTCCTGGGCTTTCCTCTGCCACTCGGGTCCAATATACTTAACGATGTCATCAGTCCATCGTGCTTTCGGTCTTCTTCGCGGACGTTTGCGATCAAGCGGTATCCACTCCAGGATTGCCTTGGTCCATCTGTCGTCCCATCGCCTCGCTATATGGCCTGCCCATCTCCATTTCAACTGTTTTACTCTTCCAATAATGTCACAGACTTTTGTTTGTTCCCTGATCCATGCGCAGGACTTTCTGTCTCGTCTTGTAATGCCAAGCATACATCTTTCCATTCCCCTCTGTGCCACCCGAAGTTTTTGAATTGATTGCGATGTGAGTGTCCAGGTTTCACTTCCGTATGTCATAACGGGTAGAACGCACTGATCGAATACTTTTCTTTTCAGGCAAAGTGGGAGTCTGCTCTTAAACACTATGTTGAGCCTACCAAATGCCTGCCAGCCACACATTTAACACGCCGTTCCACCTCCCGGGCGGTATTCCCCTCCATGGAAATCCTCTGCCCAAGATATACAAAGCTGTCCACAATCTCTAAATCCCTTCCTAATACTGAAATTCTTCTGTCCTGAGTGAAGTTATTGAACATAACCTGACTCTTTTTCAGGTTTATTTTCAAGCCAAATGGTTCGCCAGCCCTTTGCAGTTCTTGTATGCGTCTTTGCAGCTCCTCTGGGTCTTGTGAAATGAGAATAATATCATCTGCAGATCTAAGATGGTTTAAGTTTGCACCATTGATCTTTACCCCATCCTGTTCCCAATCCAGTTTACGGAATACTTCTTCAAGGCCAGCCGAGAAAAGAATAGGCGATATTGCGTCACCCTGCCGTACACCTCGTTCTATATTAATTCCCACTTCAAGATCATCAAGGTGAATTGTGGCTGTAGCTCTATCATATATCGATTCTAATAGGTTTACATAGGCTCCCTCTACACCTTGGCTAAGCAGTGCATCCATTATCGCATGCTTTGAGATGGAATCAAATGCTTTTTCGTAGTCGATAAAAGCCAAGCACAGTGGCATGGTGTATTCGTTGTGCCTTTCTATGACCTGCTGTACAACCTGGATGTGATCCATTGTACTGAATCCACTTCTGAATCCTGCTTGTTCTCTTGGTTGTGCGTCATTCAGTTTTTTAAATATTCTTTTAGAAATTATCTTAGTATCTTATATATATATATATATATATATATATATATATATATATATATATATATATATATATATATATATATATATATATACACACAATTTTTGTTATATGTGTGGTAAGATTATGAAAGAAAAGAGTGAAAAATGAACTCCACGAATTTGTCGGGTATATAAACTTTATTTTAGAGTCGCCAGTTAAAATCATGATAAACCGTAGGTTCCGCAAGTAATATACTCGAGTAGTGTTTATCTTTCGTAACACCAATGTCATGGAAAGAACAGAAGAACCATGTTGAAAATTGTTATTTTTGAATAAATACTACTGCAGGACTCAATGCCCGTAAAAAAAGAAAATATCATTACATTGACACAATATCAGTCACCCAATCCCTACACCGACTTTTGACGATTCTGACAATAATACTGAAAACGATGATACAAATCAAGACTTTGTTATTCCCCAGTAATTAAAACCTCATTTAGTCACCCAACTTGAATTAAATTACTTGGTTAGAAACTTAGATCAATCAAAAGCACAAGCAAAACTTATTGGCTCGCGTCTCAAGTAATAGAAACTGTTAGCAATAGGCACAAAGGTTGCTATTTTTCGAAACCGTCACAGTGATCTTTGTACATTATTTTTTTGGTAATAGCGATCTCCTTTATTGCAACAATATAAATGTACTATTTGAATCTTTCGATATTAATTACGACCCACACGCTTGAAGATTATTCATAGATTCATCTAAAATTATTTTAAAAGCAATATTGTTACACAACGGTAATAAAGATCCTTCCATTCCCGTAGGTCATGCCGTTTCCATTAAAGAAACCTACGACCTTTTACTTGAAAAAATAAAATATTCTTGGAAGATCCGCGCAGATTTGCAGATATTGCTGTAATTTTGGGTATTCAACACTAAATACAGTGTCTGTACTATGTATAGTAAAAAAAGAACAAAATTAAACCTTACATTATCTGGACCTTTCAATGTCCAAATAAAATAATAAACTAGATTTTCAAAATCTATGGAAAGCACACATACTCAGATATAACAATTACAAAACAATTAATCCACCTCATTAACATAAATATGCTGTATATAAGTCTATGATCCACCGAACTTTCACAATTGAGTGTAATAGCTGTTATGTGGGACAAATGGGTCGAAATGTTCAGATCAAATTCATAGATACCGAATATATATTTCCCGAGATTATAAATTTAAAAATTTTACAATCAGCGCCAAAAAGCAAAAAATTAAACATTTTAGATGCGATTGAAATTTATACATATATTAAAGACCGGTCTATACACTCATTAAACGATTAGACATATCTCCGAAATTCCCCACTATTTAAAATATTGTTAAAAATTAAGCCCATTAAAAGTGTAAATTTATGAACACAGGATAACGAGCTGTAATTATGTAATACCTTAGTTTTAAACTAGTGTTTGATAATGTAACATTGTTTAAAGTTAAAAAATAAAAGTCATAGATAACAAAATAAAAAAAAATGTTTTATTCGGTAATAAAAACTGTTTTTTGTGCTTTTGGGATAGTCGCGATAGAGATAATTATTACGTCAGAAAAGTCTAGCCACCTAGGACAAGTTTCACCCCAGGAATAGAAAACATACTTCATCCACGTTAGTGCAACAAAAAAAACAATATTATATCGCCTTTATGCCTAAAATTGGTAATAATGAAAAATTTCTTAATCGCGAATGTGAAACTTTTCAATATTTAAAGAAAAGCTCCCAAAAATTACAGATGCAAATTTAAATGAAGGGATTTTTATAGAGCTTCAAATACGCTAGTTGATTTGAAAGTTTTTTTTTAAGACTAAACTTAACTAAAATAATATAATAATAAAAAAATTCTTGAAGAAATCGAAGATTTAAATAAAGGCACCGAAATAACTATCGACGCAATCCTGTACAGCTATTACATATTCTTTCCGCATAAAGTGGATAACATTAAATATTTCTTGAATATTGAAAACCCATTTTATCGTCTTATCACATATGGAATAGCCGCGTTCCCAACCTGTAGCATCCTCGGGCAATTTGCATGCAGACAGTGTTTCATCAGTTAAACATTAGCAATTTTCCGAATGTACATGGCAACACACGAGTATGCGTTATAAATACACAAGGGCATTACAAAAGCCAATGAAATTTATATTAACGATTTTGCTAATTGATTGGGTGATGTTGCAAATACAGCGTTATAATTAGCTTTTATCAATTATTCCATAAAGGTTTTACCTAAAACCTAATCTTTTAATTCATTTTGAGATGTAGTGTGCAGCTTTTAATCCAATTAGTATATTAGTACAATATATATATATATATATATATATATATATATATATATATATATATATATATATATATATATATATATATATATATACCCAGTATACCTCGCCTAAGGTACAGGACGGGTCACGGGTGGTGGATAGTGAAAGTTCCATTAGATATTAATGGACAGCTGCGAATATCTCAAAATAAGCAGCCCCGAACCAAGGCAAAAAAAAACAAAATCAACTTAGCGTCTGACTTGTGTGGAGCGGCTAATATTTAAATTCTGGAACTAACCCCTCCAGTCCTAACCTCTGAACCGTCATGGTTCAAACCTTTAATTCAAAGTACAAGATGAAGCGTTCTAGTAATTACAAAATTACCCCAAGAGGTAGACAATCCTCTGCCAGCTTTGCTGGTACAACCGGACTTTCCGATTCTGGGGTGTCCGGGCTTAAACGCAAAATCTTTCAGAGGGAGTCGGAGACCTCTGGCCAACGTCTGAAACCGAAAACAAGAACTTTCTTTGGAACGGTAAATATCAATTCTCTCCTGCGTCCAGGAAAACTACACGAATTGGGGCGAACATTAAATCAGCAAAAAATCCAAATTTTAGCTTTTGCAAGAAACCAGATTGACAGATGATAACACCTTGGAATTCGGCAACTACAGGCTTTTTAAAAGTAAAACGAACAAAAGAATACTCAAAAATACACCACATCTCGGTGTTGCTGTCGCTGTCTCAAGAAACATTTTTGGTTCTATAACAAATGTCCAGCCAGTAAATAATCGACTTATGACACTATCCCTCAAGTGTGCTAACAAAAACTATACATTAATCAAAGCACACCTCCCAGTTAATGAATACATTAATCAAAGCACACCTCCCAGTTAATGAAGAAAATAAATCTAAGCCTGAAAAAGTAAATAAGTCCTGGGAAATTCTAGAAAAGACTATCTCTAAAATTCCCTCTAACCATGTAAAAATCCTATTGGGTGATTTCAACGCCCAGCTAGGGAAAGAAAAAAAGTACAGGAAAACAGTCGGCAATTTTCCCGCTCATAAATGGACTAACCATAATGGTAGAAGATTGGTTGAACTATGTTCGCAGTTTAATCTAAAAATAATGTCCACTCATTTTAAAAAGAAAATATCAAAACAAAAGACCTGGAGGTGCCCAAACACGTACATGGGTGAATTTCAAATTGACCATGTTGCCATTTCGTACCCCAATTATAAAGAGATTTGAATGTTCAAGTCAGGAAAGGAGCAAATATAGACACGGATCACTACTTGACTAGAATCAAACTTAGTTTAAAACCTCGAAAACTTATTCAAAAGAGGCTGCTAATACCAAAGTTTGACCCAACGAAAATAAAACCAGCCCTAACAGAAGAGCTTGATAAACAACCAGTGCAGAACTGGCAAGAATTGAAACAAAAAATTATTAAAACGGCCTTAAAGTTGGTCCCTTTACAAAAATGTAGAAAACATCCGTGGTGGGATGAAGTTTGCGAGCAAGCAGTATTAAGCCGAAGTAAAGCATTCACAGATTGGAACAGTCAAAAAACAGCAATAAACTATAACATCTTTTTGGAAGTAAGAAAAGAAACATCGAAGCTAATTAGACAAACTAAAAGAAAATATGAAAACAATCAACTTAATGAAATAGAAAAAGATTTCCAAAAAAAATAACACCCGAAACTTTTACAAATCATTTAAAACTAAATTAACGGGCTATCAACCGCAAAGTCTTTGCTTCCAAAAGGATAACGGACAATTAGCTCTAAATAACCAAGACAATTGCAAAGAACTTGCGAAATATTTTGAACAAATACTAAACTGTCCTGAACCCTTAAACAAATTAACAACACTAAAACCTAAACAAACAAATCCAGATTCATTACCACCGAATGAAGATGAAATAATTAAGCAAATCAAGCGGCTTAAAAATGACAAGGCTTCTGGTGAAGATGGAATCACTGCGGAACTTTTTAAATCCGCTGGTCCCGGTACAATCAGGGAAATAACCAAAATTCTACAAGAAGTTTGGCGAATCGAACGGATTCCGGAAGATTGGAAAGATGCTCTTATCCATCCACTACATAAGAAAGGAGATAGAACGGATGTAAACAACTATAGAGGGATATCTCTTCTCCCAGTTTGTTACAAGATTCTATCTCAATGTCTACTAGACAGAGCACAGGGACAGTTAGAACCTAACATTGGTGAATATCAAGCATGTTTTCGACCGGGTAGATCCTGCCCTGAACAGATCCTGAATCTGAAGTTGATTCTAAGACATCAAAAACTGTACAATAAAAATTTCGTCTGTACATTTATGGATTTCAAAAAAGCATATGATTCTATTGACCGTGAATCTTTATTCCGAATCTTGAAAGAACAAGGACTAGATCTGAAAACGCTGGCAATTATTAAAGCAACGTTAACTAACACAAGGTCAAAAGTTAAATTCATGGGTGAGATCTCAGAGCCCTTCGAAAATAAAACTGGAGTGAGACAAAGAGATGGACTCTTGCCACTCTTATTTAACTGTGTTCTAGAAAAAGTAATACAGGACTGGCGTGAAAAAAAATCAGCTCTGAGTATTGACCAGCCCATTAAACTGGGGAGAACCAACAACAAAATTGATTGTCTGGCATTTGCTGATGATCTAGCAATTTTAGCTCAAGATGTATTAAAGGCACAGAAACAGATTGAAATTCTAAAAGAAACAGCAGAAAATGTAGGACTTCAAATTTCCTTTGAAAAGACACAATACATGACCTGCAACAGACTAAGAACGCCATTTCTAAAACACCAGACGAGTCTCTCAATTCAAATATTTGGGTGAAATAATCATGGAAAATGGGTTAGAAAAAGCGGCCAATAAGGGTAGATGTCAAAAAATGGAAACGGCATTGAGACTTACACAAAATATTTACAACAAAAAATACCTATCTAAAAACACAAAACTGAGACATTACAACACAGTTATTAAGCCAGAATATCTATCTAAAAGAAGGAAAGAAAAATCGTAAGAAAGATCTTAGGCCCCAAACAAATAAATAGCACAACATACCGACTTCGAGAAAACAAAGAAATCAAACAATACACAGATATACATAGCGATATGAGAAAAAGAAGACTTAAGTTTTACGGACACATAAAACAGATGAATCCGAGTAGGTTAACTAGAAAAATAGTCGAATTTTATGAAAACAAGAGTAGAGCTAAAGTAGAAATAATTAAATGCATTGCTGCAACTAAAGAGGACCTAAGATCAGCAAATATTACACAAAGTGAAATTCAGGATAGAGGCTGTTTCAGACACAAGGTTAATGTGTGGAAGTTTGGCCAGAGTGAAAAATGTAGGAAGACCGGAACAACTTGGTCTGACGACAGGAAAAAAGTTCATAGCGAAAGAATGAAATTAGTATGGGCACAAAGGAAGGCTAACAACAACAAACGCCTCTATTTGTACTTCGCGTGGTCCACTAGGACCCATACGTGAATAATATATATATATATATATATTATTATTCACGTATGGGCCCTAGTGTATATATATATATATATATATATATATATATATATATATATATATATATATATATATATATATATATATATATATATATATATATATATATATATATATCTTCATCATCATCATCAGCCCATGTCTATCCACTGCAGGACGAAGGCCTCTTCAGCATGCTTCCAACTTTCACGGACCTAGGCTTTCCTCTGCCACTCTGGTCCAATATACTTAAGGATGTCATCAATCCATCGGGCTTTGGGTTTTCTTCACGGACGTTTGCGATCAAGCGGTATCCACTTTGTGGATACCGACCACCCACCCAACACCCCTTTGTGGATCAGACTTTGACATGATAAAGGGGTTTGAGTAGGGTAATGAAGTTGTGAGCTATGCCGTCTGGAGTCTATGCTCCCGGGAGGGTCAGCCCTGGCGGACAGGTCAAGGCAGAGGCCTCAGACTAACATGATCCAAAATCTGTCAACCCGCATTGGACCAGCGTGGCAGATTACGGTCCATACCTTCAACATGGTATTTCAATATATTTTCAATTTCAATATATATATATATATATATATATATATATATATATATATATATATATATATATATATATATATATATATATCCAGGTCATCCGGTGAAGATGGTATCCCCGCGGAACTATTGAAAAACCTCAGACCAAATTCACTGAGGGAACTTACGCAAATTATCACAACATTTGGCAAACCATTAAATTACCAGATGAATGGAAATGTGCTCTTATCTACCCGCTGCACAAGAAGGGAGAGAGAACAGATGTGAACAACTACAGATGTGAACAACTACATGTGAACAACTACAACTCTCCTTACTACAAGTCACTTACAAAATCCTTTCAGCATGCCTTCTCCAGAAAACACAAGAACAATTAGAACACAAAATTGGCGAGTACCAGGCAGGCTTTCGCCCTGGTCGCTCATGCACTGAACAAATATTTAAACTAAAAACTATACTGAAATACAAAGCTATCAGGAATGTCCCAATCATCTGCACGTTCGTGGACTTTAAGAAAGCATACGACTGCATCGACCGAAAATCTTTGTTCAACATCCTAGAAGCATACGGACTCGACCCCAAAACACTAAGATTGATCAAGCAAACACTGACTGACACAACCTCTAAAGTAAAAATTATGGGAGAAATTTCTGAACCCTTCCTGATTAAAACTGGAGTACGCCAAGGAGATGGATTATCCCCACTCCTCTTCATCCTGGTCCTGGACAAAATCATAAGGAATGGGAAAAAGAACTGAAAAATCAAGTACACTGGAAACCAATACTACTCGGACGATCTAAAAACAACATAGAAATATCATGTCTGGCTTTCGCAGACGACCTAGCCATACTGTCAGACAATGATAAAAGGGCAAACAAACAGATCAAAGTCCTCAAGGAATGTGCAGAGAAAGTTGGCCTTCAAATCTCCTTTCAAAAAATTGAATTATTTTGCTCAAAATTAGATGTCCAAAATTTGAACACCAAAAACTGCAAAATAAATAGGGTCAGTCAGTTCAAATACCTGGGCGAGATACTCGAACCCACAGGAGGAGAGAAAATAGCACAGAAGGCTCGATTACAGAAGATGAAGAGGGCATACGGTAGGACACACAATGTCTACAATAAGAAATTCCTATCGACACACGCAAAAATAAGACACTACAACACAGTAATCAAACCAGAAGTACTATACGCAAGCGAGACACTTACACTTCATATAAAAAGTGGCATAGAAAACATATTAAAAGAAGAATGCAAAATTATGAGGAAAATTCTCGGCCCAAAACTGACAGAGGAAGGATACAGACTATATTCTTGAAAGACCACAGAGAGAATGTCCAACGCAGCGGCGGACATAAGAAAAAAAAAGTTGAAATTCTATAGACATATCAGTAGACTCCCACCAATAAGACTCACCAACAGAATTCTTACATACATACAAGGCGTCAAGTCAATAGTACCATGGATCACACAAGTCAGAGCTGATCTGGGAAAGGCACAAATGGGTCCGATAGAGATTGAGGATAGAAGAACGTACAGAAAGAAAATAAATATGTGGAGAGCGAAGTTTTGAGGAGATCGGGAGCAAAGTGGACGGAAGAAAGAAAGAGAATCCACAGAGAAAGGATGAGAGAGGTTGTGGAGGATCAGAAAGAACACTCGAAAATGAGTTAGAATGCTTTGCGTAATCCAATCGGGTCTATACGCACCTAATAATATATATATATATATATATATATATATATATATATATATATATATATATATATATATATATATATATATCATCATCATCATCATCATCATCAGCCCGTATCGATCCACTGCAGGATGAAGGCCTCTTCAGCATGCTTCCAACCTTCACGGTCCTGGGCTTTCCTCTGCCACTCGGGTCCAATATACTTAACGATCTCATCAGTCCATCGTGCTTTCGGTCTTCTTCGCGGACGTTTGCGATCAAGCGGTATCCCTCCAGGATTGCCTTGGTCCATCTGTCGTCCCATCGCCTCGCTATATGGCCTGCCCATCTCCATTTCAACTGTTTTACTCTTCCAATGATGTCACAGACTTTTGTTTGTTCCCTGATCCATG
Organism: Cosmopolites sordidus; assembly: GCA_031761425.1. Classification (NCBI taxonomy): domain Eukaryota; kingdom Metazoa; phylum Arthropoda; class Insecta; order Coleoptera; family Curculionidae; genus Cosmopolites; species Cosmopolites sordidus. Next base: position 126,837 of record JARFXV010002021.1, read on the forward strand.
CGCAGGACTTTCTGTCTCGTCTTGTAATGCCAAGCATATATCTTTCCATTCCCCTCTGTGCCACCCGAAGTTTTTGAATTGATTGCGATGTGAGTGTCCAGGTTTCACTTCCGTATGTCATAACGGGTAGAACGCACTGATCGAATACTTTTCTTTTCAGGCAAAGTGGGAGTCTGCTCTTAAACACTATGTTGAGCCTACCAAATGCCTGCCATCCACATTTAACACGCCGTTCCACCTCCCGGGCGGTATTCCCCTCCATGGAAATCCTCTGTCCAAGATATACAAAGTTGTCCACAATCTCTAAATCCCTTCCTAAAACTGAAATTCTTCTATCCTGAGCGAAGTTATTGAACATAACCTGACTCTTTTTCAGGTTTATTTTCAAGCCAAATGGTTCGCCAGCCCTTTGCAGTTCTTGTATGCGTCTTTGCAGCTCCTCTGGGTCTTGTGAAATGAGAATAATATCATCTGCAAATCTAAGATGGTTTAAGTTTGCACCATTGATCTTTACCCCATCCTGTTCCCAATCCAGTTTACGGAATACTTCTTCAAGGCCAGCCGAGAAAAGAATAGGCGATATTGCGTCACCCTGCCGTACACCTCGTTCTATATTAATTCTCACTTCAAGATCATCAAGGTGAATTGTGGCTGTAGCTCCATCATATATCGATTCTAATAGGTTTACATAGGCTCTCTCTACACCTTGGCTAAGCAGTGCATCCATTATCGCATGCTTTGAGATGGAATCAAATGCTTTTTCGTAGTCGATAAAAGCCAAGCACAGTGGCATGGTGTATTCGTTGTGCCTTTCTATGACCTGCTGTACAACCTGGATGTGATCCATTGTACTGAATCCACTTCTGAATCCTGCTTGTTCTCTTGGTTTTGCGTCATTCAGTTTTTTTAATATTCTTTTAGAAATTATCTTAGTGAAAACTTTGTACATCACTGATAGGAGGCTTATTGGACGGTAGTTCTTTAAATCTTCCTGTGCTCCTTTTTTATGTAAAAGGATCACTTCTGCATTTTTCCATAAGTCAGGTACTTTTTGTTCTTTGAGGCATTTTGAGTATAATTTTGCCAGTGTTTTATGCAACGTCCGACCACCAGCTTTTAGCATTTCGACAGTTACACTATCCTTTCCTGGAGCCTTGCCGTTCTTCATCAATTCTATAGCATTTGTTACTTCCTCCACTAGGATATCTGGTATTATATATTGTTCTTCCGTGGGTATTGCTGTCCCTGACTGGCTCTGATCTTCATATAACTGGGAATAAAACCTTCTGACAATCTCTAACATTTGGGTACGCGTCCTGCACACTGTGCCATCCTCACGCTTTAAAGCATATATTTGCGTTCTTTTGTTTCTCAGCTTCTGTTTAGCTTTGTTAATTCCTTTGTTTTCTTCCAGGGTTTTTTGCACTAGCTGCATATTGAATCGGCGCGTGTCCTCTCTGATACGTTGTCTTATAGTTTTGCAGAGCTCAGTGTACTCGACCCTGCCAAAAGGACTACCTGCATTTCTCATTGCTCGCCGTTTCTTCATTAAATCAATGGTCTCACTGGAGATTTTTGTTTGTTTGAGACATTTTTCCTCTGGTGCTATTGAAGCAGCCGTTTGAAGTACATTGTTGGCGATTTCTTCATATTGAACTGATATTTCCACCTCCTCTGGATCTTGTAACGCAGCAAACCGGTTTGACAAAGCAATCTCAAAATCGCTTCCTCTCTCCAGCAGTTTTCCAGAATCCACCTTGCCCTTCTTTGATCTTACCATTTTTTCGCGCTCTTTTCGACAGTCAATCCGAACCCTTGCTCGTACAATTCGGTGGTCACTTCCAACATTCAAATTGTTAAGGACAGTACAATTGGTAAATATTGTTTTATCGTTGGTCATGATGTAGTCAATTTCGCTTGTGAGCCCAGATGGACTTTTCCATGTCCATTTTCTGCTGATATTTTTCTTATAGAATGAATTCATAATATATAGTTCTTGTCCTTCAGCAAAATCAACTAATCTGTCACCTCTATTATCTCGCTCACCAGTTCCATATGGGCCAGTTGCATTTTCGTCTGTTCTTGTTGTTCCAATTCTGGCATTAAAATCACCCATCAGGATTTTGTACCTACATTTCTCCTTGTATAAAAGCTGGGCCACATCATCATAAAATTCCTCAATTTCCTCATCGTTATGGCTTATAGTTGGTGCATAAGCTTGGACGATTTGAAGCCTAAACTTTTTATTCAGTTGAATGACGCATTGGGCTAATCGGTCGGATGTACTTTCAAATTTTACCACACTGTCCTTCAGCTTTCGATTGATGAGGAATCCTATTCCGCCACATCGGCCATTTTCCGTACCTCGAGTGTAGAGTACGTGTTCAGTTGGTTCCAGTTTGATTAACTCTTCACCCTTCCTTCGTGTTTCACAGAGCCCAATAATATCCCAATGTATGTTGTCAAGTTCGATTAACAGTTCTTGCAATCGGGCCTCTGTTTTCATAGTCCGTATATTTAACGTTGCAATGTCAAAAGTCCAATGGCAGCCTGATCTAACCCGGTGATTCTTAGCACCCTCTGCCTTGGGGCAGGTCTTCCCGCTGCCGTAGGTAGTTGCCCCTTGGCCTCCGGGGAATGAGGGCCGTGTTTGAGGTTGTACTGTCATAGTTCAACATACTGAAATACCATGTTGAAGGTATGGACCGTAATCTGCCACGCTGGTCCAATGCGGGTTGGCAGATTTTGCGCCAGGGGTGACCCTCCCAGGAGCATAGACTCCAGACGGCATAACTCAAAGCTTCATTGCCCTACTCAAACCCCTTTACCACGTCAAGGTCTGATCCACAAAGGGGTATATATATATATATATATATATATATATATATATATATATATATATATATATATATATATATATATATATATATATATATATATATACCAGGTGTGATTATTAGGTAACGAGACAGACGCTGCAGAAACAGTTTATTTGGATTTCATACATATTTACTTATTAGTACCTTCAATATACACCCCTAATGTATCCCTACAATGCTCAATACAAATTTTCCATTGTTCGAAACAGTCTTCTTTTGTCAGCTCCTTTAGAACGCGTGCCGCTTTCTCTTTCACATATTCAACAGACTCAAATTTTGTTTATTTAATGCAGATTTCACCTTAGGAAACAGATAGAACTCGAATTCGGCAAAAACGTGAAGGCAGTAATGTTGATTAATAGTGTGACCTTTAGAAAGCCACAGGATCATTTAAAACGTCGTGCATTTGGCAATTGGATCAAAGAACAAATAGATTACACTGGGGAACAGCAATTTTGTTGACTTGGATCTGTGACTTATTTTTGACTAATTTTTCATCTCTGAATTCAAAAATATTCACAGTTTTTCTCTATCACGTCAAGTTCTTAAGCTACAGCATACCCTTCATTTTACCTTAATAGTGTACATACGAAAGGAAATAAGGTGAGATCTGACCAACTAGATTAGAATATTTTATTCATACAGAAGTTAACATATTATTAAAAGTTAAGTTGTGTTTAAATTTGTATTTGTGTAATAAATAAAAGATATTATGGTAAAAATTTCTTCTTATAGCTTTTCCTGGAGTGTTCAGTTTGTGGACATTCTCGCTTGATGCCTCAACAGTAGTCAGCCATCATACTGACATCCCATCTAGCTTGATACCGCGCTTCCATAACCTTTAGATCTTGGTGGAATCGCTCGCCCTGTTCATCACTAACAGCACCAAGATTTTCTGGGAAGTTAGCAAGATGACTATGTAAGAAATGTAGTTTGATGCTCATGTTGCAACCAAGCTTTTTAAAGCTCTCCAAGAGTTGTTGAACAATTTCGATGTAATTCGGGGCTCGTCTATTTCCAAGAAAGCCTTTAACAATATTTTTAAAAGCCAACCAAGCATTTCTTTCAAGATCGGTCATTGTTTCAGTGAAATTTTCATCTTTAACGAGTTGCCGAATCTGTGGACCACCAAACACATCAGCCATTATATTTTCATATGACAGGCTTGAAAATGCCGAAATGATATACTTAAAGCAGTCTCCATTAATTGACAAACCCTTAACAAATTGCTTCATGAGACCTAGTTTTATATGCAAAGGCGGAAATACAATATTTTTTCTGTCGACAAGTGGCTGATTTAAAATGTTTGGATCACCAGGTCTTAGATCAGATCTTGACAGCCAGTTCGATTACACCCAATGCTTCTCACGAGCTCTGCTGTCACACATGCACAAAAAACAGGGATACTTGGTATACCCGCGTTGCTAGCCAAGAAGGAAACAGACCATTTTAAGGTCAACAACAGATGATCCATTGGTGCATGTTATATTGCAACAAGTCAATGACTTTCTTTATGTCGCCATATTCTTCACGCAAAGGAGGAGAATGTAGGAGAACACACTTCAAGCTACGCTTTGAGCTATCTATAAATAATCGCCATTCAGTTGCGTTATAGTTAGAAACGACCAATTCTTTCATTAAACCTTTTACGTTCTGGCAATATACAAATCCGTCATTATTTCTGAAGGACTGCCTAAATTCGCTTTCTCTGGATCGATAGTAAGTGACTTTAGCTCCTTTGTCAAGCAAATTTTTTTGTGTGCAGTCTTGATGCTAATAATTCCGATGCTTTTTTGGATAGTCCCATATCTCGTGCTAAATCGTTTAATTCATGTTGACTGAATCCTTTACGAACAGAATCATTGGAAACTCTGAATTCTTCGTCGGTGGAGTCACTTCGATCTTCACTTGATTCACATTCTTTATTTCACTTTATTTCTAAAGAAGGTAAATCTTGAAAAACTGGCACTGAAATTTCAGCTGAATGAGGCACAGGGCGTATAGCTGACGATAAATATTGAATCCTGATGTTTTCACTATGGAAAAGTAGCAATCACTTAAGTGTTCTTTGGGCTCTCGCCAAACCATTGGTATACCAAACGAAAGTTTATTACATGTTCTCTTCGTCCACGTAAACTCTCTACACACTGCTTGGACACTTTATGAGGGGCCCATGATTTATCTTGGTCACCTATTTTCACTTTAAAATAAGCAAAATAGGCTTGCCTGACAAATGTACTAATATTAGTCCGTTGAATGGGGATGGTAAAACTGCCACATATATAACAAAATAAATCAGGCCTGTTTAAGCAGTTACGTCGAGAACTACCAGAGGCAGACATAACGAATATCTGTAGTTGTGTATGTATACTTTGACTTCACTATATCAGAGCGACACAGACCCGCATACTGTAGCATCTCATGCGTAACTGACCAAACTAGTTTTGGATGACGCAACGTCACTCACGCCCCCTCTCCTAGGTCGAAGAAGGTTCGCCGGTAGGAGAGCAGTAGTGACTTCTGTGATTCGCCAAGCTTAGTCGGATGCGCAACAACTGTAGAGAAAAAACTTGATGTGATAGAAAAAAACTAAATAAAGTTTTGGAGTTTGCATGTCAATTTACGTATAAAACAGCTTAAATATCGAACTCAACAGAAATTATTTTTCAAATTGTTTCCCAGTGTTATTTTTCTTCAAAAATAATCTCTTCTGATAAAGCAAATTTTGAAGCTGACGGCTAAATTAATAAACAAAATTGCCGCATTTATTGTGAAGAAAATCAACGAGTGATTCATGGGAAACCTTTACATCCTAAAGGAGTCATTGCTTGGTGTGCATTATAATCAGGAAGTGTAATTGGGCCGTATATTTTCCAGAATGCTGCTGGTGAAGCTGTAACTGCGATTGGTATTAGATATCGGGAGATGATAACTGGATTTTTGAGGGCTGAGTTGGATAATACTGAACTGGAGGATATGTTGTTCTAACAGGAGGGCATTACACACCACTCTGCTAATGAAATAATTGATTTATAGGGAGAAAAACTTCCTGGGCCAATTATTGCAAGAAACTCTGATGTTAATTGGCCACCAATATCAGCTGTGAAGCTGCAAGAGGTGATCATTTAGGCAGATATTGTTTTTCGAATTTAAATATAATACACTATGCTTCAATCGTCAATAAACAGTTTTTTTTAATCAACGTAAATTCTGTGTTATTCAAGAACTAAAAAAAAACTCGTTCAATTTGAAAACTCTTTTATAAACAATAAAATTATTTTAATTAAAAAGTTATCTTACTTTTTGATTATAGTAGTATATTCTGAATTTGTTTCAATAAAAGAAATATTATCTCAATTTTTCCACTAACAAACAACGTTTATCGTTTATTTCTTCAAACGAACGCTCTCTTTTGCCTCCTAATGGAAAATAACATAGAATTATTATAATTTATTATGTTGACTTGGTGAGTTCGAGTTCTGATATTTAATTTAAACAAGCTTTTAACATTTATTATATCTCCTGGTTCTGCTTTCGAGTATAATCTTGGATACAACATTCGAGAAAATATTAGATTTTCATAATTATGTTTTCTTCGCGAAGCGTAATTAAGATTCGTCTCGTGAAACTATAATATCAAAAATAGTGTCTATCTGATGAAGTTTATTTGAAAGTGACTTTAGATTAAAGAACTATTTATTTTACGTTCTTTTAAAGTTCATTAAATGCATTTAAAAAATGTAAATATTATAAATACCAACAATAATAATAATAAGGATACCAGTATACCAGTATACCTCGCTTAAGGTACTGGACGGGTTGCGGGTGGTGGATAGTGAAAGTTACGTTAGATATTAATGGACAGCTGCAAATATCTCAAAATAAGCAGCCCCGAATCAAGGCAAAAAAAAAACTAAATCCAATTAGCGTCTGAATTGTATCAAGCGGTTGAGTGGTCAGTGTCTGTTCACCGGTGGTGAGGCTGATATTTAAATTCTGGGACTAAATCCTCCAGTCATAGCATCTGAACCGTCATGGTTCAAACCTTTAATTCAAAGTCAAGATGAAGCCTTCTAGTAATTACAAAATCTCAACTGTCTCCTGCGCCCAGGAAAACTACACGAATTAGGGCAAACATTGAATCAGCAAGACATACAAATTTTAGCATTGCAAGAAACCAGATTGACAGATGATAACACCTTGGAATTCGGCAACTACAGATTTTTTAAAAGAAAAACGGACAACAGAATATTCAAAAATACACTGCATCTAGGTGTTGCTTTCCCTATCTCAAGAAACATTCCGGATTCTATAACTAATGTCCAGCCAATAAATAATCGACTTATGACACTATCCCTTAAGTGTGCTAACAAAAACTATATACTAATCAATGAACACCTCCCAGTGAATTTTAAATTGACCATGTTGCCATTTCGTACCCCAATTATAAAGAGATTTTGAATGTTCAAGTGAGGAAAGGTGTTAACATAGACACGGATCACTACTTGACTAGAATCAAACTTAACTTAAAACCTCGAAAACGTATTCAAAAGAGACCACTAATACCGAAGTTCGACCCTACGAAAATAAAACCAATCCTAACAGAAGAGCTTGATAAACAACCAGCATAGAACTGACAAGGATTGAAATAAACCATTATTAAAACAGCCTTAATGTCGGGCCCGTTACAAAAACGCAGAAAACATCCGTGGTGGGTTAAAATGTGCGAGCAAGCAGTATTAAGCCGAAGTAAAGCAGTCAAAGATTGGAACAATAAAAAAACAGCAATAAATTATAGCATATTTTAGGAAGTAAGAAAAGGAACATAGAGCTAATTAGACAAACTAAAAGAAAATATGAAAACAATCAACTTAGTGAAAAGATTTCCAAAAAAATAACACCCGAAACTTTTACAAAACATTTAAAACTAAATGAACAGGCTATCAACCCCAAAGTATTTGCTTCCAAAACGAAAACGGACAATTAGCTCTAAATAACCAAGACAATTGCAAAGAACTTGCGAAAAATGTTGAACAACTATTAAACTGTCCTGAGCCCTTAAACAAATTACCACACTAAACACTAAACCCTATACACACAAACCCAGATTTATTACCACCGAACGAAGATGAAATAATTAGGCAAATCAAGCAACTTAAAAATAACAAAGGTTCTGGTGAAGATGGTCTCATTGCTGAACTTTTAAAATCCGCTGGTCCAGCTACAATCAGGGAAATAACCAAAATTATACAAGAAGTTTGGCGAACCGAACTGATTCCGGAAGATTGGAAAGAAGCTTGAATCTACCTCCTATACAAAAAAGGAGATAGAACGGATGTGAAGGAACAACTACAGAGGGATATCTCTTCTTCTAGTTTGTTACAAGATTCTATCTCAATGTCTACTAGACAGAACACAGGGACAGTTAGAACCTAAACTTAGTGAATGTCAAGCAAGTTTTCGACAGGACAGATCCTGCCCTGAACATGATCCTGAATCTAAAGTTGATCCTAAGACATCAAAAATTGTACAATAAAAATATCTTCCGTAGATTTGTAGATTTCAAAAAAGCATATGATTCTATTGACCGCGAATCTTTATTCCAAATCTTGAAAGAACAAGTACTAGATCTAAAAAGGCTGGCAATTATTAAAGCAATATTAACTAACACTTAGGTCAAAAATTAAAATCACGGATGACATCTCAGAACCCTTCGAAATTAAAACTGCAGTGACTCAAAGGGATGGACTCTCGCCACTCTTATTTAACTTTGTTCTAGGAAAAGTAATACAGAAGTTGCGTGAAAAAAAGTCGGTTCTGAATATTGACCAGCCCATTAAACTGTGGAGAACCAACATCAACATTAATTCTCTGGTGTTTGCTGATGATCTAGCAATTTTGACTCAAGATATATTAACGGCACAAAAACAGATTGAAATCCTAAAAGAAACAGTAGAAAAAGTAGGACTCCAAATTTCCTTTGAAAAGACACAATACATGACCTGCAACAGACTAAGAACACCATTTCTAAAAATAAAATATGGTTACATCAGACGAGTCTCTCAAATCAAATATTTGAGTGAACTAATCATGGGTTGGAAAAAGCGACTAATAAGGGTAGATGCCAAAAAATGGAAACGACATTAAGACTTACACAAAATATTTACAACAAAAAATGCATATCTAAAAACACAAAACTGAGACATTGCAACACAGTTATTCAGCCAGAATGTCTATATGGGGCAAAAACGCTCCTTTTGAATAGAAAGAGAGACATCGAGGACATTGAAAAGAAGGGAAGAAAAATCATAAGAAAAATCTTAGGCCCCAAACAAATAAATAGCACAACATACCGACTTCAAGAAAACCCAGAAATCAAACAATACACAGATATACATAGCGATATGAGAAAAAGAAGACTTAAGTTTTACGGACATATAAAACGGATGAATCCGAGTAGAGTAACTAGACAAATAGTCAAATTTTATGACAATAGGAGTAGAGCTAAAGTAGAAATAACTAAATGGATTGCTACAATTAAAGACGACCTAAGATCAGCAAATATTACACAAACTGAAATTCAGGATAGAGGCTGTTTCATGCACAAGGTTGACGTTTGGAAGGTTGGCCAGGCAGAAAAATGTAGGAAGACTGGAACAACTTGGTCTGACGAAAAAGCTCATTGTGAAAGAATGAAATTAGTATAGGCGCAAAGGAAGGCTAACAACAAACGTCTCTAATTGTACTTCACATAGTCCACCTGGGCCCATACGTGAATAATAATATTAATAATAGATTTTCAAAGAGATTTTCAAAGAACCTCGAGAGCCTCGGTATCTCGAGATCGATTGCCATAATGGGACAGCGTGCCGTGCTCTTGCAGACGTATCCATTGTCCGTAAAATATTATGCTAGGATGAGAGGAGCTGAATTGCTTTTTCATCTTGGCATTGGAATATCGGCTGAGATTCTACAGTAAGGATGAGCAGAATAATAATAAATTCAAAGGGATTTACCACTAAAGACCAAATTACTTATTTTATTTATAAACACATGTTTAGTTAACCATTTTGGCATCATCAGGAAATAATTTAATGTTTTAAATTGATTGAAGATCTATCTTTGATTGAAAATCTATGAGAATTGTTAAAAACATTTAATTTTCCACCAAGTGTTACCTACAATATGGATGAGACTGGTATTTCAACCGTTCCTAACAAAATACCAAAAATTATTAGCACGAATGGCAAGAAATTTGTGGGAAAAATATCTTCAGCTGAGCGTGCGGAATTAGTCGCAATTGTTGGCGCTATGAGTGCGGCGGGTAATTTTGTTCCTCTCGCGGTAATGTTTCCTCGAAACAGAATGAAAAACAAGGATAGATCGAGATAGATAGATTTTATCGAGTGGCCTAAATATTTTCGCTCTAAAGTTAGACCTGAGAAAGAACATCCTGTTCTTATACTCGACAAGCATTCTTCCCACGAGAGTCTAGAAGCTGTAGATTATTGCAGAGACCACTTTACTCAACTATTGGAATATAGAATCCAACTACATAGAATCCAGCCTTTGGATCGCTGTTATTTTAAGGTATTAAAAACATTTTATGCAAACAAATGCAATAAATGGTTGTCAACAAATGCCGGTAGAAATATTACTCACTTTCATGTTACCAAATTATTAGGTAAAGCTTATGAACATTGCTCAGCTATGGACAGAAGAGTAAAAGCCTTTGAAGTGTGTGGAATGTATCCAATAAATAAACATGTGTTCTCTGAAGAGGATTTTTCCCCGTCAAAGGTCACAGATAAGAATATAAATGTATTCAATACCCAATTAAATAACAGCGATTCTGTTCACCTAGCGTCAATACCAGAAGAAACCTCTTTAACAAGAAACATCACAGTATCAAACACCTTTAACACCAGAGAAGTTGGGGCCTGCATTAGCTCAGCAACATGCAGATGTAACACTAATATCACCTAAGGATATAATTTCACTTCCAAAACAAAAAGATGAACAAAAAAGAAGAAGAGAAGGAAATTAATTGCTAATACATTCTAGCACGCCTAATAAATGAAAACTGAAAGGTCTGGCCGAAGAGAAGTTGAGAAAGTCAACATGTGCCAAAATAAAAAGAAAAATAACAGAGGAAGTTACGAGTGAATCAAAAAAAAGAGAGTTAAGGTAAAGGGAAACTATCTGATGATGTGTGTCCACGATGCCATGAACTCTATGAAGACCCTCCCATTGAAGAATTGATTCAGTGTAAGATCTGCAAAAAGTGGTGGCATGAAGAGCGTACGTCTTCTAGAGCGTAGTATTTATTTATCTGATGCATCAAAGCTATCTTGAACTCAAACAAAATTAGTATTGTTGAATAGGTCTATTTAATACCTTTCAGGCGAGGTATCACTTGCCATAGGATCCTATTGAAAATTATTGGTCACAATGGCAATGTGAGGCAATCTATGATGATTACGTCATCAGTTATCACTAGAAAAGGAGTTTACGTGCCGTAATTTTCACATTCCAAATTTTATTAGTTTAAGTATAACCGTTCAAAATATAAAGGTGCGGGGGAGGTGACTTTTGGCAAGACTGTACATTAAAATTTTTTGTCGGGTTTGTTGTTTGTTTGTGTCGGGTTGAAAATTAGTTTCAATTTAATAACGTTTTTTACAAACAAAAGGATGGTCTAGCAATGGGTTCCCCACTAAGCCCTTTATTATCAGAACTGTTTATGTCAAACTTGGAACATATTTTTTTAAAAACGGATAAAGCAATAATATATTGTTTTGGTTTAAATATGTAGACGACATTTTGGTTTATTATACTGGAAATATCAGACAAATAGACGGAACATTAAAGCATTTAAATAGTATCCATCCAAAAATAAAATTTACACTAGAAAAAGAACAAAATCAAACCATACATTTTCTGGACCTTTCAATATCCAAACAAAATAATAAACTAGAATTTAATATCTATAGAAAACCCACATACTCAGATATAACAATTACAAAACAATCAATCCATCCCATTACAAATAAATATGCTGCATATACTTCACTATCTGAAAATAATAGAAAAATAGAACTGCGAAAAATGAAACTAATAGCACAAAATAACGGTTTCAAAGAAAAATAAATTAGTTACTTAATAAATAAAAAACAAAAACAATTACTAATTCATCGAGTATATCCAAAAGTAAAACAAACAAATGATAAAAAGTACTGTAAAATTGCATATTTCGGTCCAATTTCAGAACAGATAGCTCGCTCTTTGAGGAAACATAATTTGCAAATAGCGTTTAAAACCACCCAGTCAACCAGTAAATTAAGTTTTAATGCCAAAGATAAAATATCAGCAAATACAAAATCTGGAGTTTATATGTTAAGTTGCAACGAGTGTAGTAGCTGCTATGTTAGACAAACCGGCAGAAATTTTCCGACCAGATACAAAGAACATAACTCTGCATACATATTAAAGAAACAATACTCTAATTTTGCGAACCATTTCATAGATACCGGACATATATTTCCCGAGATTACAAATTTTAAAATTTTACATATAGCGCCAAAAAGCATAAAACTAAACATTTTAGAGGCTATTGAAATTTATAAATATAATAAAGTCCCGTTTAGGCAGCTATTAAACGATCAGGCGGATCTCCGAAATTCCCCACTATTTAAAATATTGTAAAAAATTAACCCCAATAAAAGTATAAAATTAGGTACATAGAATAAATAAACAGCTGTAAAACCTTAGTTTTAAAGCAGTGTTTGAGAAGTCGTTTACAAAACTATAGTTACACAAATTTTGTTTAAAAATAAAAGTGATAGACAACAAAATAAAAAATTGTTTTATTCCTTTTTAAAAATGAACTATCACAAAGTAACGGACAAATCAATCAATAGTTTTTATAATCATTTAACCCTTAAGTGCGTCATTTTGCCACACTCTACGCCACTTTTAACATGATCGCAAAAATACTGCTTAATTTAGCAGCATACGAAAAATCCTTACCTTTAACAATAACAGGGTTACAAAATATTTTAAACCTTACTTTGTCACAGTTTTTATAAACGGATTCACAATATATGGTATACAGTATGTTCTCAGATTGATTTAAATATATTTTTGTTCCCTCTCATTTTTTTGTTCTCTCAGTATAGTTGAAGGAGGCCACACTGAAATCTATAAACCAAAACGATGCGACGTATGGAAAAAAAGCAAAAATAGAATTTTTATTAGAGTTAGTATTGAATCTGTCACGTCTAATATTGGAAATATTCTCATATATTTTTGAGGCTGACGTGTGCTGATTTGGGGGATGTAACCCTGTTCATATCGTTCAGATAAGAACGTACATGGAAAATCTGTCACGTTTCCAAGAAATATTTTAAATGTTGGATTATTCGGAATAGTTTTACGCGTTTTAGATATAAATAAAACAAAGAGTCTTCTATTGAAATCCATCCAGGATTTATTGTCCTCAATCCAAGTCATGTATCTTAGTTGTGCCCTCTGTATTATTATAGGTATTCATAAGTAACGCCTTTTTTGAGATGTACAACTTTATATTTTAATTTTTGCTATTATCAGTCTTCGCTCATCTCTTTTGTACTTTTGCAGTTTTGATAGCTAACGCAATAGACAACTCGTTCCATGTAGATCCACTAAAAACATAGTAATCTGACGGTAGGACATCAGGAGAATACGATGGGTGAGGAAGTACTTTCCAGTCTGACTCGTTGATTTTTTCTTGTCATATTGCAGAATAACACATTTTCGATTAATCATTGCTGAATATTTTTAAAACAAACCCATAGTTAAACCATAACCATATTTAGTATATTCATGTTCTTATGTGTCTTCATGTGTTTATTGTTTCACTAGGATTTAGAACATTATAATAAATCAGGTGGTTGTCTTGGATCATAACAATATACATATATATATATATATATATATATATATATATATATATATATATATATATATATATATATATATATATATATATATATTATTATTATTTTCATTGACGTATTTGCCCTAGTGGGCCACGCAAAGTACAGTTAGGGGCATTTGCTGCTGATAGTATTCCTTTGCGCCCATACTGATTTCATTCTTTCGCTATGAGTTTTTTTCTTTCTCAGACCAAGTTGTTCCAGTCTTCTTACATTTTTCTCTCTGGCCAACCTTCTAAATGTTTACCTTGTGTCTGAAACAGCCTCTCCCCTGAATTTCACTTTGTGTAATATTTGCTGATCTTAGGTCCTCTTTAATTGCAGCAATCCATTTAATTATTTCTACTTTAGCTCTATTTTCATAAAATTTGACTATTTGTCTAGTTAAGCTACATGGATTCATCCGTTTTATGTGTCCGTATAACTTAAGTCTTCTTTTTCTCAAATCGCTATGTATATCTGTGTATTGTTTGATTTCTTGGTTTACTCGAAATCGGTATGTTGTGCTATTTATTTGTTTAGGGCCTAAGATTTTTCTTATGATTTTTCTTCCCTTCTTTTCAATGTCCTCGATGTCCCTCTTTATATTCAAAATGAGCGTTTCTGCAGCATATAGACATTCTGGCTTAATAACTGTGTTGTAATGCCTCAGTTTTGTGTTTTTAGATGGGTATTTCTTGTAAATATTTTGTGTAAGACTCAATGCTGTTTCCATTTTTTGACATCTATCCTTATTGGCCGCTTTTTCCAACCCATTTTTATTGATTATTTCACCCAAATGTTTGAATTGAGAGACTAGTCTGTTGTTGGCATATTTTGTTTTTAGAAATGGTGTTCTTAATCTGTTGCAGGTCATATATTGTGTTTTTTCAAAGGAAATTTGGAGTCTTACCTTTTCTGTTGTTTTTTTTAAGATTTCAATCTGTTTCTGTGCCGTTAATACATCTTGAGCTAAAATTGCAAGATCATCAGCAAATGCCAGACAATCAATTTTGATGTTGGTTCTCCCCAGTTTAATGGGCTGGTCAATATTCAAGGCCGACTTTTTTCTCGCCACTCCTGTATTACTCCAGTCTCCTTGTCTCACTCCAGTTTTAATTTCGAAGGGCTCTGAGATGTCACCCATGAATTTAACTTTTGACCTTGTGTTTGTTAATGTTGCTTTAATAATTGCCAGCGTTTTCAGATCTAGTCCTTGTTCTTTCAAGATTTGGAATAAAGATTCGGGGTCAATAGAATCATATGCTTTTTTGAAATCCACAAATGTACAGGCAAGATTTTTATTGTAGAGCTTTTGATGTCTTAGGATCAACTTTAGATTCAGGATATGTTCAGGGCAGTATCTGCCCGGTCAAAAACCTGCTTGATATTCACCAATTTTAGGTTCTAACTGCCCCTGAGCTCTGTCTAGTAGACATTGAGATAGAATCTTGTAACAAACTGGGAGAAGAGATATCCCTCTGTAGTTGATTACATCCGTTCTATCTCCTTTCTTGTGTAGTGGATGGATTAGAGCATCTTTCCAATCTTCCGGAATCCGTTCGATTCGCCAAACTTCTTGTAGAATTCTGGTTATTTCCTTGATCAGCGGATTTGAAAAGTTCAGCTATGATTCCATCTTCACCAGAAGCTTTGATATTTTTAAGTCGCTTGATTTGCCTAATTATTTCATCTTCATTCGGTGGTAATGAATCTAGTGTTTTTTTGTTTAGGGTTTAGTGTTGGTAATTTTTTTAAGGGCTCAGAACAGTTTAGTAGTTGTTCTAAATATTTCGCAAGGTCTTTGCAATTGTCTTGGTTATTTAGCGCTAATTGTCCGTTTTCATTTTGGAAGCAAAGGTTTTGGGGTTGATAGCCTGTTAATTTAGTTTTAAATGTTTTGTAAAAGTTTCGGGTGTTATTTTTTGGAAATCTTTTTCTATTTCATTAAGTTGATTGTTTTCATGTTTTCTTTTAGTTTGTCTAATTAGCTTCGATGTTTCTTTTCTTACTTCTAAGAGGATGTTCTAATTTATTGCTGTTTTTTGACTGTTCCAATCTTTGAATGCTTAACTTCGGCTTAATACTGCTTGCTCGCAAACTTTATCCATTCATATACATATATATATATATATATATATATATATATATATATATATATATATATATATATATATATATATATATACACATATATATATATATATATATATATATATATATATATATATATATATATATATATATATATATACATATATATATATATATATATATATATATATATATATATATATATATATATATATATATATATATATATATATATATTGGAAAGTATGGATGATATAATACAGCACTGTCTAATATATTTGACCTACTGTTATTTTGACTTTATTGATGTCGCATCTATTCTACTCTTCGGACATAGTCCCCTCCAACTTTTTACCGCTTCAAAGCATGACAAAATGCCTTTCAGGAAATGAATTCTAATCAAATAAAAATATAATAGCCGAAATAAAAGATTCTTTTGCAGAATTCAAAAATTGTTCTTTTTAAGAGAGTTCGAAAATGTTGCTAACTTGTTGGGCGAAGTGAATCCAGCTAAAAGAAGACAATCATTTCGTCTCATCGGCTCCCAACTCTATAATAATACTATTGTGTTGTCATGTAAACCAGAGAAGTTTTTAATCCCAATATAACATGTGGCTACACATCATTCTAAATGACTATATTATTCTATGTTGAAAGTTTTATTCAATGATGATTTGTTTCATGTTCAAACATCAATTTCGTATCAAATATTAACTAAGGTATTTTTATCCACGGACGCGTTCAATAATATGATGGCATGGAAAAAGTTATAGATAATATTCTGATATTATTTTTTAATTGGCAAACAAAAAACTTCAATCAAAAATACATTAGCATTAACGGACAGGATATCTGATCATTTTTACATATTTTAATATAAGTCAAACGTAATTATTTGTTGGTTGATATTAATTTTTAGATAAAAATTAATACACAGGGGTAAAAAGAAAATATTTCAAAACAAAATATTGTTGCTTTGATCGAAAATCGGTTTATTTTTCAATGTTCTATTTTTAGCTCTCCAAATTGTACGACTTCTCTCAAAACTCCACAAAAAGACCTCTATTTCGGCAATAATGTCTTAATTTGATGTGTATTTCTTTCACACCATCTTTCTTCATTTCTTCATTTCTGCAAAGTGACAAAAGTTGGCGAGAGCCAAGTCCGGATATTAAGGTGATCTTTCAATTTGTAATTAATTGTTTTAACTGTACCATCATTTATGGCATGTACTGATGAATTCAAGCTATCAATCAACACGATATCATGAATTTTGTTAACCATTTCCTCAGTAGTGACCTCAATAATGCGTTCTGAGTGCAGAGCAGCATTCGAGTGAGTTTGACCACATCGAAACAGAGACAACGAATAGAAACATGTCAAAATCTAACCTAATTTTATTGTTTCTTTTGATTAAAACATCCAGAAATGGTAAATTATCGTTGTTTTCGTGTTCATGTGTGAATACTATATTTTAAGATATACTATTAAAGTTCTTAATAAAATCATATAAGTTTTCATTTTGTAAATCAAAAATTGCAAATACATCATCCACATATCTTACATAACCATACCTTCGGAGAGTAATTGAATTAATTTTTCGCCTCGGTTTCAAATTTTAAAAATTTTATAGTAAATAAACTAATCAATTTTCTTTAAACACAGATAATTATAACAAAGAATTAAAATTAATTAGGGAGGCATCCGAAGTGAACGGTTATAATAAGAACATTCTAGATAAATTAATTAGAAAACATAAATTTTAGAAAATTATAGAAAGAATCTTCGACTTCGACTAACACGAGGGCTAGACATAATGTTTAAAAAAGTGGACATTAAGGTTGTGTACAAATTATATAATAAATTATGAGAAGTTCTGGGTAATCCAAAGAATAAAGTAGAGCAACATGAAAAGTCGGGGATTTACGAAATCAGTTGTCAAGATTGTGATCGAAGGTATATTGGGCAAACAAAAAGATCTATATTAAAGAGATATAAAGAACACAGTGTCCACATTAGATTCGGGAGAAAAATGAAATGAAAAAATCTTGTGTTGCCCAACATGAAATTGCACATAACCACAATATAGACATTAGTTATTTAGCACTGGTTAAAAGTGTAAATAACAATAGGGTTTTGGATGCATATAAAAGCATTTAAATAGAAAAATGTAAGAAAATCATGAACCGGGATAAAAGACCTATTCCGTTCAGTCAACTTTTTCAATTATTAATGTAAGGCTCAGAAAACTTCACGATTAATTATTAATTATTAATTAATTTTTATAAGCTTCATTACATAGGGTTATGATATAAATTAAACATAGTTTAGTTTTAGAATTAGATTAAATCATCTCTTGATAATGCTAGCATGGTTAGCGAAACGTGCATCGAGAAGTTTAAAAAATTATTTGGTGTTTAATTGACGTGGAAAGTCTTCTTGTACGAATGTTTTCGTCTCCATCTGCTTCTCTACCATCATTAGTCCTTGTACGATTTGTACTTTTTTTCTAACTTTATACTTTGTACTACGTTTTTTAGACACAATTTAATTTATCAATTAGAAAAGTCGCTATAATTTCTAAGTTAACAAGCAAATTAAAGAAATATTTTTGTTTAGTATACAGGGTGTTAGGCAAACATGCGGCAATAATGAATGAATAATTGTTGAAATCATTAATGTAAATAAAAATAGGGTGTACGTCAATGAGTTTATCAAGTAAAAAAATTTTTTTTTTGATCTCGATCACTTGGAACGGCTGTTTTATCTAGTAAGTGGATTTCATCGGTCGCATTTGTTTACATAGATTGAGTGACGTTTGGCTGTTTGACGTATCTTAAATAGTGAGTGAAGTCCTATCTATCATATATGATATATCTATCATAATGTATACAAACGCCGAGATGACTGACATGCACTTCATATATGGACTTGCTGATGGCAATGCATTACAAGCTAGACGATTGTACAGTGAACGCGATTTCTAGTCCGTAATGCCCCTGAACGGTAAAGTCTTCGAAAACATTCATCGACATCTTCGTGAAACAGGCACATTGAAACGAACTGAAGGGTTACGAAGATCACTGACTGTAGGAACAGTACAATTGGAACAGAATGTGCTGGACATGATAGCGGAAGAGCCTGTTAGTTCTAAGCGAAAAATTGCAAATACTTTGAGTGTGAGTCACTGGACAGTTTGGAAAATTCTTAAGGACAATTTGTTGTATCTATACCACATTCAACGCGTTCAGGCACTACTACCTGTTGATTTTCCTCCACGTATTGCTTTATGTCAATGGATATTGCAACTTTTACTTCGCATCCCTCTATTCCTGACACAAATTCTTTTGACTGATGAAGCCACTTTCGTAAGAAACGCAATAAGGAATTTTCATAATAACCATGTGTGGGCAGATGAACATCCGAATGAGGTATGCGAAGATCGTTTTCAACATCAGTTCTCGTTGAATGTTTGGGTTGAATTGTAGGTGACTATTTAATTGGACCGGTGTTTCTATCACAAAGACTTACTGGCGAGGTGTATCACAACTTTTTGGAAGCAACGCTGCCTGAGTCTCTGGAAAATGTACCATTGGCAACAAGGCATGAAATGTGGTTTATGCACGATGGTGCACCACCACATTTTAGTTTGGTGCCTCGTGATTTTTTAACAGCAACATACGGATATCGCTGGATTGGTCGAAGTGGGCCACACACATGGCATGCTCGATCCCCAGACTTAAACCCCCTAGGTTATTTCTCCTAGGGATATCTGAAGTCATTAGTTTACGTTACTCCATTAAAGAATTTGTATGATTTGCGAAATCGGATAATTGCAGATTGTAACTCAATTAGAAACGACCCTGGTGTCTTTGAAAGAGTTCGGCAGTCAATGACGAGAAAATTGAATGCTTGTATCAAGACCGCCTAACCTGGAAGGCCCATCTCATTGATCTAAAATCTAGATGCATTAGATCTTTAAGCCTAATAAAGTTCCTCGCTCACTCCACTTGGGGAGCTGACTATCGCTCACTTCGCTCAATTTATCTAACTGCCATCCGGCCAAAGATAGACTATGGCAGCATAGTATACCGCTCTGCTCCAACCTCCTACCTCAACTTGATCGATCCCATCCAGAACACAGCCATCAGACTGTCCTTGGGTCTCTTTCGAACCACTCCTATCCCCAGCCTGCTTTGTGAGGCTGAGATAGAACCACTAACACTCCGACGTCTTCAATTGCTTATAAACTATTCTTACAGCCTCTCATCCAGACCATTTCTCCCTCACGCTTCCTCATTCTTCAATCCTCGACCTATCCCGCCACATCTTATCAGAACTAGTCCTCTTGAGTGCGTGGGCCAGATTTTTCATCAATCCAGGAATAAATACACAATCTCCCTTATCAGGACTGCTATCCAATTACCCCTCCTAATCATCCCCCATGGGCCCTACATTCTGTGCCTTTTAACTTCTCCCTGCTCCGCTTTGACAAATCATCCACCCCTGCACTCTCCTTTCAGCACCACTTCTATATCATCCTTGACTCGATTCCTCAAACCAATATCATTTTCACTGATGGATCCAAATCTGCAACTGGTGTAGGATCTGCATTCGTACTCTTTCCCTTAGGGAATCCTCTCCTTCCCCAAACCTTCCGCTATCACCTAAGCCCTCAATCTAGCTCCTACAGGGCTGAGACCCTAGCCATTGAAAAATCTCTCCAATTCATACTCTCCCAACCACCAGTCAAATGGGCATTATGTTCGGACTCCACCAATACTCTTAGAGCTCTGGAAAAGGGATTAGATAATCATCCTCTCATATCCCGCTGTCTGGACCTCATTGAGGATATCCTTGCCATCGGATCCACCGTTCAGTTTCTCTGGATCCCTAGCCACTGCGGTATAGTCGGAAACGCGATGGCAGACTCTGAGGCTAAAATAGCCGCCACAGATGGATCACCATGTCTCACTCTAATTTCAACCGACCTACCTTCCTTCGTCAAATCCCTTGTTAGAGGACAGTTACAGAATCACTGGAGCCTATTACAAGGACACAATAAGCTCAGAGAAGTTAAAACCACCTACTTCCTCAACAATTTTCCAAACTTCCCCTGTAAAAGAATCTCCATCATCTGGTTCAGGATAAGATCGGGGCATTGCTCTCTCACTCACCAGCACCTCTTGAGGAACGACCCTCCTCCTACCTGCTCCTCTTGCGGTGAACCTCTGACCGTCCGCCATTTTCTTATAGAATGTCGCGCCACATCAAACGTCAGGACCAGACTTTCCCTCCCCAGTGACCTCCCTTCTCTTCTCTGACCCGGCTCCCTGGATGCTCTCCTCCTCTATCTAAGAGAAATATCCATCATTGATCACATTTAGTCGCCTCTATCGCTCCACTTCTCTCACATCTCTCATCATCCATCCTCTCCATTCCTTAATCTCCATTACGCGTTCACCCCACCACCATCCGAAAACATTCCCCTTTTCTTCAACACTCGCCCTTCTTTATCAAACCCAGAACCCCAAATCTCTAATGTAATCGAACATCCGTCGTAGTCATTCAAAAGGTCTCAATTAAAGGACACACTGTGGTCGCTAAATGGTCTCTGTCACCGATGCGACCTTCATCCTAATATAACTAACTAACTAACTAACTAACTTGTATCAAGGCTGGAGGAAGTCATTTTGAACATTTATTGTAGATTGAGCAATTTTACATGTACTTTTTGATAATAAAATGTTGTTAATGTAAATTTTGTTCACCCCGTATCTTCGAAACAAAGGGGGTTTTCAAAAATCATCATACAACAAAGTATTCTTAGAATAAGTCAAGGAATAACCCCTTTAATTTTTGCCGCATGTTTACCTAACACCCTTTATAGTTTTAAGACATCAGTTTCATCTCAAATAAAACGAAGGGTCTATCGTTTGTTTAGAAGGTCTTTTAGCATACAAATGTAAGAAATATGTTTGTTTAATTTACATCTTCCGGTCTCTTATCCCATCTCAGGTAAAACGATAGTTGTATCGCCTTTTTCTTTGGTAAAGATGGTTTTTACCACATTGGACCAGATGCCGACTACATTTCACTTTTCGCTTTATTAACACTGGGTTGTGTTGTGCTTATACTCAATATAAGTTCGCTTATTCTA
This sequence comes from Cosmopolites sordidus, assembly GCA_031761425.1. Classification (NCBI taxonomy): domain Eukaryota; kingdom Metazoa; phylum Arthropoda; class Insecta; order Coleoptera; family Curculionidae; genus Cosmopolites; species Cosmopolites sordidus. The sequence goes on from JARFXV010002021.1 coordinate 148,925, forward strand.
TTTAAAAGCTTCGATAATACTTAAGGGTAGTTAACCGCCAGATGTTTGATAACGGTGAGGCATCTTTAGAGATGGATTGGAATGGAACAAGTGTAGTGTCGTGTCGTTCCCAAATATTTCCAAGGGTGAGTGTATCACTGAACACTTTGTTTTCTATTAACTTTTATTAGCTGTGAGTTTGTCACTGAACCCTTTAGTTTCAATCGATTTATATTAGTTTTGAGATATTTTTAAAGCTCTATTATTTATATTTAATGTTTTCATTAATATTAAAAGAATACTATATAAGTGAATTTTTCAATAAACACTTTGTCTTCTATTGATTTTGGCATTTTTGATAAGTATTTAAAGATTACTTCATTTCTCTTTCTCACAGGATGCTGTTCTGATTATTATCAAAGATTCAAGTACAATTAAATTAAATCTGTTAGTGTTTATTTAATATAATGTTTGAAACAATGGTTCTTGATTATTGTTTTGATCAATATTAAATGATTTCTATTTAAGTGAATATCCAAACTTTGTTTTAGTACTGGCATCAGCATATTCATATGATTTAAAATTTAATTGAGAGAGATATCCATGATATTAACGCGCCCTCTCCATTCAATACCATGAAGTGGGTAAATGCTGTTTTACTTTTCTAGTATCTGGAGCGGGTACATCGCGCGCTCTCCCTTTGTACCCATTGCACAACTTAGTACTAGAGGTTACTCCGTAGGGTGTAGTTGGATAGTCCATCATGTTTTGTTTAGCTTTTTTGGTAGGTATATTGCGCGCTCTCCCTTGATACCCCGTTCATACCCGAAGCTGGCACTGTTGCGCGTTCTCCCCTCAGTGTTAGGAACAGTACCCAGAACGATAATTTTGTGTTGTTGAACGATAATAAAGTATTGTCGCGCGTTCTCCCTTCAATACCATGAAGTGTGTAAATGCTGTTTTGCTTTTCTGGTATCTGGAGCGGGTACATCGCACGTTTCCCCTTTGTACCCATTGCACAACACAGTACCAGAGGTAACACCATAGGGTGTGGTTGGATATCCATTATGTTTTGGTTAGCTCTTTGGGTGGGTATCTCGCATGATTTCCCTTGATAACCCGTTCATACCCGAAGGTGGTTGCGCACTCTCCCCTCAGTGTCAGGAACAATACCCAGTCTGATATTTGATTATTGGCCGATAATATTATCATTGTAGAAGTTATGTAGAAAATCTCTATTTGAATTTATGTTAATTGCTATCATGGCTAGAATAACTGATGTGTTAACGTGCATCTCCCGTTGAGTATGTGAATAGCCTTGTTTTAAAATATGATTTGTATCGATCTGATAAATCTAAAGTAACAGATGGTGAACAGATAATACTTTTATGGATTCGGAGTGTTCAGGGTTACTTTTATTTTCAGGTAGTTAAAGCTGCAATGTTTGGAAGCCACTACCATGCTCGTTAAACTCATATACCCAACTAGCCGCCCAGTTAGAGCAATTACCCTTAAGCCATCCCAGTTAATATTAGGGAGATATGTATATCTATCTCTATGTGATATGTATATAATGTTTAAAAAAAAATAACCCTTTAATTTTTTTTTGTCGTATCGTTACACAAAACAATATGAGAATTATGTCAGAACTCAAGAACAGTAATACTGTATAGTAGAATAACTGCATATCGTAATTTAATTTAAAGAAAAACAGAATCTAATGTTCATAAAAACAAAGCATCGAGCTTATAAAATACATATCTAAATTTACCCAAAATTCTAATTATACAATACGGAACATGAATCGGTTTTATGAATTATAAATATTTACGAGCGTACGGTGTTCTTTTAACGACATTTTTATAAGCTACATATTTTACAACAGTTTTACGTTTACATTATTTTAATTGGACCAATTTCGAAAATTATTATTCCGTAAATATTTAAGGCATTTATCAAAATTATTTTATATTTACTCGGGACGTTATTTGCATAGTAATATATTTACTCCATGTTTTATTAGCTGAATTTCGAAAGTATTTGCAATGTTACATTTGGATTAAAACGTAAATGAGATAGTTACAATTAACTCTAAAATAACATATAATTAAAAGTAATGAGTTTCAAGCGATGGTGAGCTAAAAACTATACTAAATACATATGAAACAGAAACAGGATTTATATATTTGTAATAGTTTATAATGTTATTTCGTATTTCGCGCTTGTAACAAACGCCAGTTAATGTTGACAGGTTAGGTTGAGAGTTGAGAGAATAAAGTACACGCTTGAAGAATAAAATTGTTGTTTTTGTAAATCAGCCTTTTTTTAATTGATAAAGTTATACTTACAAATTCAGAAGTGGGATTAAGGATTCGTTTAGGAGTTAACGGGGAAAAACCGTCCGTGTTTCATTATGACACGTGCAAGTTGAAATTTGGGGCTAGAGGTCCACATTATTATTCGAAAAATGGTTTCTGAAAACGATTCCGCTCAAAAGAAAGGTGTGATTAGTGAGGAGGACTTTGAAAGCTTTGTGAACTCTACTGCTAATGGTGGTGCCAGTGAAAATCCTCAATTTATGAATTTAGTAAGCACGCTCTTGCAACAAAATACATAGATGCTGCAGATGCTTCAGCTTCAACAAAACTTTTTTTTTTACTGTTTAATCTTCAATTAAGAAATTATTGTATCACTTTTTTAAGAAACTCTTGTCTTATGTTATTATTTATGTACTTATTATGACTATTGCTTATGTTATTAGGCATTATGTAGGTTTTCATGTGAACTTATGTTATGCAAGTTACGACTTTATGCTGTAAACACAATTTATTTAAATAGGTATTTATGTTACGTCTGGTTGAGTCTATACTTTTATTTAGAATGCGTTGAGCGAGATCGCTCTTGATGTCGAGAAAAACCGAGCTGTAAAAGTTTATTATGTTATTTGGCAGATTAGGTTAAGAAAAGAAGAAGAAGGTTAGTGTTTAGTAGTTTTAGTAGCTAGTAGTAGCTTTAAGAATAAAATGTTTTTTTTGTAAATCATCCTGATTGAAAATGATACGTATATACTAAAGTATAACAAAAATATTTGCTTCTTTTTCTTTTGTTTATAAATACAAGATTTTACTTCAGTCCTCTGAGGTTTACTTCGATTTCAACATTTTGCTCCGTCAAAATAAACATTCCTTCTTCGGTATTAAAGTAATTCCACTGCGAATTATTTAGTCGAAGGTTTTTAATAAAAACGTTATATTGGGCGAAATTAGACCACTATGAAGACATTTTTTTAATGGCATCAAAGCGACTGAAGCGCCTTTCACATTGCTGGCGAAGCCGATTTCGTTTTTGAAACAAACACATGAATTTTCATGTATCTATTCATACTGAACCGTTTCGACTCGCTCGATGTGTGGCTCGGCATCGCTCAGCGAGTTTTCTTTCACGCTGCCGGCAGAGCCAGACGAGTTCGATTTTGCTATAGAAACAAACGCATGAAACAGCATGTATATAGCTATTCACACGCATCTTATGATGATATCGTTCTCCATTAACAAATCCCAGAGGAGCTAGAAAGAGGCATATAAGGGCTTAGAGCTTAAAAATATACATGAAAAAGGTTCAGGTTATGTTCAAATTTTAGTTTTAGGAAGGAAATTGGAGATTGTTAACCACTTTATATATCTTGAACAGACGATTTCAATAAAGGGGGATACCGTCCGGGAGATGGAATGGCATTTGGCAGGCCCAACTTAATGTTTAAAAGCAAATTTCCACTTTGCTTGAAAAGAAAAGTCTTCTATCAGTGCATCCTGCCCATTATGACATATAGATGTGAAACCTGAACAGGGAACAAACGAAAGTATGTGATATTATTAGAAGAGTAAAGGACCACGGCATCCTTTTTAATGGCATCAAAGCGACTGAGGCGCCTTTCACATTGCTGGCGAAGCCGATTTCGTTTTTGAAACAAACACATGAATTTGCACGTATCTATTCACACTGAACCGTTTCGACTCGCTCGATGCGGCTCGGCATCGCTCAGCAAGTTTTCTTTCACCCTGCCGGCAGAGCCAGACGAGTTCGATTTTGCTATAGAAACAAACGCATGAAACAGCATGTATATAGCTATTCACGCGCATCTTATGATGATATCGTTCTCCATTAACACATCCCAGAGGAGCTAGAAAGAGGCATATAAGGGCTTAGAGCTTAAAAATATACATGAAAAAGGTTCAGGTTATGTTCAAATTTTAGTTTTAGGAAGGAAATTGGAGATTGTGAACCACTTTATATATCTTGAACAGACGATTTCAATAAAGGGGGATACTGTCCGGGAGATGGAATGGCATTTGGCAGGCCCAACTTAATGTTTAAAAGCAAATTTCCACTTTGCCTGAAAAGAAAAGTCTTCTATCAGTGCATCCTGCCCATTATGACATATAGATGTGAAACCTGAACAGGGAACAAACGAATTATGTGACATTATTAGAAGAGTAAAGGACCAAGGCATCCTTTTTTAATGGCATCAAAGCGACTGAGGCGCCTTTCACATTGCTGGCGAAGCCGATTTCGTTTTTGAAACAAACACATGAATTTGCACGTATCTATTCACACTGAACCGTTTCGACTCGCTCGATGCGGCTCGGCATTGCTCAGCAAGTTTTCTTTCACCCTACCGGCAGAGCCAGACGAGTTCGATTTTGCTATAAAAACAAACGCATGAAACAGCATGTATATAGCTATTCACGCGCGTCTTATGATGATATCGTTCTCCATTAACAAATCCCAGAGGAGCTAGAAGGAGGCATATAAGGGCTTAGAGTTTAAAAAATACCTGAAAAAGGGTCAGGTTATGTTTAAATTTTAGTTTTAGGAAGGAAATTGGAGATTGTGGACCACTTTATATATCTTGAGCAGACGATTTCAATAAAGGAAGATACCGTCCGGGAGATGGAATGGCATTTGGCAGGCCCAACTTAATGTTTAAAAGCAAACTTCCACTTTGTCTGAAAAGAAAAAGTCTTCTATCAGTGCATCCTGCCCATTATTACATATAGATGTGAAACCTGGACAGGAAACAAACGAAAGTATGTGACATTATTAGAAAAGTAAAGGACCAAGACATCCTTTTTTAATGGTATTAAAGCGACTGAGGAGCCTTTCATATTACTGGCGAAGCCGATTTCGTTTTTGAAACAAACACATGAATTTGCACGTATCTATTCACACTGAACCGTTTCGACTCGCTCGATGCGGCTGGGCATCGCTCAGCGAGTTTTCTTTCACGCTGCCGGCAGAGCCAGACGAGTTCGATTTTGCTATAGAAACAAACGCATGAAACAGCATGTATATAGCTATTCACACGCATCTTATGATGATATCGTTCTCCATTAACAAATCCCAGAGGAGCTAGAAACAGGCATATAAGGGCTGAGAGCTTAAAAATATACATGAAAAAGGGTCAGGTTATGTTCAAATTTTAGTTTTAGGAAGAAAATTGGAGATTGTGAAACACTTTATATATCTTGAACAGACGATTTCAATAAAGGGAAATACCGTCCGGGAGATGGAATGGCATTTGGCAGGCCCAACTTAATGTTTAAAAGCAAACTTCCACTTTGTCTGAAAAGAAAAAGTCTTCCATCAGTGCATCCTGCCCATTATGACAGGAAACAAACGAAAGTATGTGACATTATTAGAAAAGTAAAGGGCGAAGGCAATCCTGGAGTGGATACCGCTTCCACGAAGAAGACCAAAAGCACGATGGACTGATGACATCGTTAAATAAGACGAGTGGCACAGAGAAGAAGCTTTCATCCTGCAGTGAATCGATACGGGTTGATTGTAAGTCGAAAATGAACAACAGGTAGAAATGGAGAAAATTTACTGATACAATCTGTATATTCGTCCGATATAGTTAATACAAGGTTTATCTATGACAATTTTGCATATTCTCGAAATTCTATTTAAAATTTTTACCCCTTTAAAATAGACACATAAGCTCGATATCAACCCGATCACTCATTTCCAAGGATTCAAACTATCCCGCACAGAAATTTTATGCAAATTTTCGAGCTCCCATTTAAATTGCTCGGATAGTCTCTAAGGAATTTCGCCGACTTAACTTAAAAACTTCATCTTGAATAATTCCGAATGGTAGTAGCTTGGCTAGCCGTATGACCAAAAATACGACATTTAACGACTTTGAAATCTAATTTTGCAACTTAAAAGTTTACAGTTGAAAACTTTAAATAAGAGTTTACAAAACTAATTTTTGATTTTTGGTTTAAATGTGAGAAATCTATGACAATAATTTTATTTATCTGTCAGATAATATGTTTAAAAGGGGATTTTAAATGTTTCTTATGACTGAATTAAAAAAAAGGTAATGAAATGTTTCTATGATGACTATATACGTATAAAGCGAAAAATTACGAGAGAAAATTCATTAGTCCATGTAGATAGGGTGCGATAGCAATTTTAGAGGCAAATCGGGGACGGTAAGACAGTCAAGGGGGGTGACCGTGGCGTCACCGTTTATCTACTTACCTAAAATTGTTATATTGTTATCACGTAAATAATCATTTAAAAAATTAAAATAGCATTAAGTATACGTATAATGTGCGTTTCAAGATATATTGGTGACCGATTACTTGAAATAAACTCTTAACAACTCCTGCCGTAACGAAACCCGGCAAAGTTGCAAGAAACGTAAACAGGACCGGGCCTAGTAAAATAACAGGTAAAAAGATCAAATTAATTTTATGCCTAGTTTAGAAGTTTCGCAATACTTTAGTATAGTTCGAATTATTTTTTTAAACAGTGCAGTTCTATAATTTCGATCGCATTTTTTGTTATTCCAAACGTGCTAAAAGTGTGGCGTTCTTGGCAAGATAATGATCATCGAGCCTCCAGTAGTTCTAATTTTAAAAGAACACATTTATCGCCCGATGCTAAGCAAATTGTTAAAAAAAAGTGTACGTTTCTTTATTTAATAAGCAGAAACGTCTTCATTAACGAAAACTCCGTTGTCGGCTGTTAAAATATTGCGACGAAGCCAATTAAAGCCAAAAAAGTCTGAAAATGGCACAAATGTCATCCACATATCTTAACCATACCTTCAGAAAGTAACTGAATTCATCTTTTGCCTCGGTTTCAAATTTACTCATAAATAAGTTGGCTAAGAACGGTGACAGAGGATTGCCCATTGCCGTTGCTTCTTCTTGCTCCTAAAACCTGTTATTAAGCTGAAAACAATTTTGCTTCATACATAATCTTGTTAAGGAGATGTACTCAGAAACACTCTTGTTATTAAAACCGTTTAACTCCAGTAACTCCCTCAGGTATTTCAAGGTATGTGGTATGTGGAATCGGGACACTCGGAAACAACGATGAAACGTCAAAGGAAACCAAAACCTCACCTTCCTGTAGATGTGTATTTTTGACTATTTCTATGAATTTGGTTGAATTTATCACAAAACAGGAAGGTAGTTGGTTTGGTAGATTTTCAAATTCCTTTATTAACCACTTTGCCAAGTTGTATGTTGGAGAATCAATGGCTGACACAATTGGTCTCATTAATTTTCCTGGTTTGTGAATTTTTGGTAGAGCATACAATCTTGGCACTTTTGGATTAGAAACATGTAATTTGCTTTTCAGAGGAGAAATAAGACTGTTACAAGATTTCAATGCATCTCTGACTTCGTTAATCATTTTTGACGATGAATTCCTAGGTAATCATTTATAAGGACCGGCTTGAATTAATATTTCAACGCGTTCAAAGTAATCAAGTTTGTTTATTACTACAACTTTATTTCCCTTATCAGCTTTTAAATAAAAACAATCCTTCTCTCGCAGCGGCTTGACAATCTTAGAAATATTTGGCATTTTTTGATTTTTGTTTGAAATATTTTTTGCAATTTTGCTTTTACATGACTCTCTGATGAAAGCCCTGGAAGACCTGGAAGAAGTGTTTAATACCAGTTTCAATACCGGCTACCATATCCTTCAAAACACTGCGGGATGCCGGCAAAGCAAAATTGGGGCCTTTATTTAAAAGATCTAGTTCTGGATTGTCGAACGTCTGAGTTGAAAGATTTTTTACGATGTTGATGCTTTTTTCTGAAATGTGTTCATTCCACTGCTCAATTTTGAATTTTTTAATTTTTTTATTTAAAGATGACATTTTTTTTAATAAATTTACTATTTACTGCTGTGAACACATTCCTTTGAAAATTGCACCAACATTCATGTTCCACATTAGTTAATTTAAAAGTTAATTTCTCATAAAGACTGTACGCCTGAATTTCAAGCATACTCATTTTACTGTACAAATGTTTGATTTCTATGTTAGGCCATTTTTGTTTTGCAAATTTAGTTATTTTGTCACATATTTTGGAAGATTTTGAAATATTAACTTTAATAAAATTGGGAAATATTTTATTAGTCTGGCATGACTTAAGAAACCAAATATCTGCTCCAATAAGCCTAATTTTAGTAGAGTACTTTAGATTCTTGGAGAACCTCACGATGAGATTTTGGCGAAACGTCTGCAAGCTTCCGACAGGGACCAACTCGACAACCGGATGTACTCCGGATATATATATATATATATATATATATATATATATATATATATATATATATATATATATATATATATATATATATATATATATATATATATCATCATCATCATCATCATCATCATCATCATCAGCCCGTATCGATCCACTGCAGGATGAAGGCCTCTTCAGCATGCTTCCAACCTTCACGGTCCTGGGCTTTCCTCTGCCACTCGGGTCCAATATACTTAACGATGTCATCAATCCATCGTGCTTTCGGTCTTCTTCGCGGACGTTTGCGATCACGCGGTATCCACTCCAGGATTGCCTTGGTCCATCTGTCGTCCCATCGCCTCGCTATATGGCCTGCCCATCTCCATTTCAACTGTTTTACTCTTCCAATGATGTCACAGACTTTTGTTTGTTCCCTGATCCATGCGCAGGACTTTCTGTCTCGTCTTGTAATGCCAAGCATACATCTTTCCATTCCCCTCTGTGCCACCCGAAGTTTTTGAATTGATTGCGATGTGAGTGTCCAGGTTTCACTTCCGTATGTCATAACGGGTAGAACGCACTGATCGAATACTTTTCTTTTCAGGCAAAGTGGGAGTCTGCTCTTAAACACTATGTTGAGCCTACCAAATGCCTGCCAGCCACATTTAACACGCCGTTCCACCTCCCCTCCATGGTATTCCCCTCCATGGAAATCCTCTGCCCAAGATATACAAAGCTGTCCACAATCTCTAAATCCCTTCCTAAAACTGAAATTCTTCTGTCCTGAGCGAAGTTATTGAACATAACCTGACTCTTTTTCAGGTTTATTTTCAAGCCAAATGGTTCGCCAGCCCTTTGCAGTTCTTGTATGCGTCTTTGCAGCTCCTCTGGGTCTTGTGAAATGAGAATAATATCATCTGCAAATCTAAGATGGTTTAAGTTTGCACCATTGATCTTTACCCCATCCTGTTCCCAATCCAGTTTACGGAATACTTCTTCAAGGCCAGCCGAGAAAAGAATAGGCGATATTGCGTCACCCTGCCGTACACCTCGTTCTATATTAATTCCCACTTCAAGATCATCAAGGTGAATTGTGGCTGTAGCTCCATCATATATCGATTCTAATAGGTTTACATAGGCTCTCTCTACACCTTGGCTAAGCAGTGCATCCATTATCGCATGCTTTGAGATGGAATCAAATGCTTTTTCGTAGTCGATAAAAGCCAAGCACAGTGGCATGGTGTATTCGTTGTGCCTTTCTATGACCTGCTGTACAACCTGGATGTGATCCATTGTACTGAATCCACTTCTGAATCCTGCTTGTTCTCTTGGTTGTGCCTCATTCAGTTTTTTTAATATTCTTTTAGAAATTATCTTAGTGAAAACTTTGTACATTACTGATAGGAGGCTTATTGGACGGTAGTTCTTTAAATCTTCCTGTGCTCCTTTTTTATGTAAAAGGATCACTTCTGCATTTTTCCGTAAGTCAGGTACTTTTTGTTCTTTGAGACATTTTGAGTATAATTTTGCCAGTGTTTTATGTAACGTCCGACCACCAGCTTTTAGCATTTCTACAGTTACACTATCCTTTCCTGGAGCCTTGCCGTTCTTCATCAATTCTATAGCATTTGTTACTTCCTCCACTAGGATATCTGGTATTATATATTGTTCTTCCGTGGGTATTGCTGTCCGTGACTGGCTCTGATCTTCATATAACTGGGAATAAAACCTTCTGACAATCTCTAACATTTATATATGTGTATATATATATATATATATATATATATATATATATATATATATATATATATATATATATATATATATATATATATATATATATATACATATATATATATATATATATATATATATATATATATATATATATATATATATACATATATATATATATATATATAAATATATATATATATATATATATATATATATATATATATATATATATATATATAATAAATATGATTAATATATATCGATACAAACAAAATAAAATAATAAATATGATTAATATATATCGATACAAACAATTTTGACAATTTCTTTTAACAATATATATTTTACCAATTACATAAATTAACGATTCGGCTGTATAATATCGGGTAAAAGTTGAGACATTTGACATTGCAAGTCCATTCAAAACAGATCAAGCAGATATAGAGCAACTAACGAATTTATAACCAGATAATGTAGTCGATGTTAAGGCAAACCCTGACTGACTGATAATAATCACAAACTAAAGCGTACGCTTAGTTTAATCCCTCAAAATTAGCATTTAATGCTTGTGCTTGCTCGGGATTGACGTGTCCCGGTTTGCGTTTAAGAAATTCGTCGCAGGTTAGTGAACAGACAGGTCCTAATGAGGTATTTTTTTGTAGTGGAAACGAGAAGAGGAAAACGAGCAAATACGAGTTGGGACTGAAAGAAAAACAGTTTTAACGACGGAATCTGGGTTAATGGAGAACAAAAAAGAAGAACAACGTGGAATTTTACTGAAGTTGACCAAAAAAACAAATAATGTTTTAATATGATTATTGATTAAGTTTGTATGTTAGCGATCAACGCATACTTGCTTCTATTAATCACCTTACAACACTGTATAAATAGTTATTGTCTTCCCAATATTAATTCTAAGAAAAATAAATCATAAAAAATATTATTAGCATATTGATAATTATAATTTTAAGCTTGAGGAATCCGTTACAATCATGTAAGGGCAGGTGGATCGAATACAACAGAAAATCGTTTTAAACCAAAAAATTAACAGTCTGTTGTTCCTATGCGAGGGAAGAATTGTTTTGTTTTCGTCCCAAGTATTTAGGTTTCTGGCCTTGTAACCGTCATCAGTTTGGCTCATGTCGAGGTCTGGAAGCAGTCGAAGGACCACCAGAACGTCAAATCTTAAATAAAATCCAACATGTTTTAAATCCAACATGTCCTGATGAAATATTGAACATTATTAAACGTTTAAGGAATAAAAAATCGGTAGGTGACGATAACTTACCTGTTCACATAATTAAAGAGACTGCTCACTATATCTCTAAACCTTTATCTTATATAATAAATCTGTGTTTCACGACTGGGGTTTATCCGAAGGTATTAAAAAATGCTCATATAAAAGCAATTTATAAGAAGGGAAAAATAGATGAGGAAATTAACTATAGACCGATATCCTTGCTCTCGAATATGGGCAAGATCTTTGAAGTGGCAATTTACCATAGATTGTCAGATTTTTTTGAAAAGTATTTAGTAATATCTAATAATCAGAATGGTTTTCGAAAGGGAAAATCTACCATTAGGGCGATTTATCAAACTATCACAAATGTTTTAAATGCAGTAAATTGTAAAAAGTTAACCATGGCCATGTGTCTTGATCTAACAAAGGCATTTGACAGCGTGAATCATGATACTCTTTGTGCAAGACTTGAGACATGTGGTGTTCGGGGAAATGCACTCATGTTAAGTCGCTGCAGGTTTATCTCGGTATTGCTATGCACTGAGAATCATAGCTCAGAATGTTGGTTCCGAGGGGGCAATGTCAGCTTACCATGATACTCTCTGTGCAAGACTTGAGACTTGTGGTGTTCGGGGAAATGCACTCATGTTAATAAAATCATATCTAAAAGACCGAACCCAACAGGTAGTAGAGACTGATTTTTGTGGTAGAGCTATTGTGTCTGATAAGGTTTGTGTGACAAAAGGCGTTCCTCAAGGTTCTATATTGGGTCCACTATTATATATTATTTATACAAATCAACTTCCAAACGTTACAGAACAGCACACGGTACTCTATGCGGATGACACAGTATTGATTTTTAGCGAAGATGATTCCGATTTGTTGCTCGAGAGTGTTGGGAGATCGTGTGGAATTCTTGATGAATACTTCTCTACTGGGGATCTTCTCTTAAATGTGCCTAAAACCCAGTCCATTGTATTCAGCAATAGAAAGAATAACAGTATTACTTTTACCTATAAAGACGTTAAAATTCAGTCTTCTGAACAGGTGTGTTTCTTGGGCCTTGTGATTGATAGAAAGCTGAATTAGAGAGGGCACGTGGAAAAAGTCGCTGCAGGTTTATCTCGGTATTGCTATGCACTGAGAATCATAGCTCAGAATGTTGGTTCCGAGGGGGCAATGTCAGCTTACCATGATACTCTCTGGGCGAGACTTGAGACTTGTGGTGTTCGGGGAAATACACTCATGTTAATAAAATCATATCTAAAAAACCGAACCCAGCAGGTAGTAGAGACTAATTTTTGCGGTACAGCTATTGTATCTGATAAGGTTTGTGTGACAAAAGGCGTTCCTCAAGGTTCTATATTGGGTCCACTATTATATATTATTTATACAAATCAACTTCCAAACGTTACAGAACAGCACACGGTACTCTATGCGGATGACACAGTATTGATTTTTAGCGAAGATGATTCCGATTTGTTGCTCGAGAGTGTTGGGAGATCGTGTGGAATTCTTGATGAATACTTCTCTACTGGGGATCTTCTCTTAAATGTGCCTAAAACCCAGTCCATTGTATCCAGCAATAGAAAGAATAACAGTATTACTTTTACCTATAAAGACGTTAAAATTCAGTCTTCTAAACAGGTGTGTTTCTTGGGCCTTGTGACTGATAGAAAGCTGAATTAGAGAGGGCACGTGGAAAAAGTCGCTGCAGGTTTATCTCGGTATTGCTATGCACTGAGAATCATAGCTCAGAATGTTGGTTCCGAGGCGGCAATGTCAGCTTACCATGCCTATCGAGGAAAGATACGGTTTGATTTTTTGGGGAAATTCTCCAGATATAGAGAGGATAATTGAGCTCCAAAAAAGATGCATAAGAAGTGTTTTTCAAATGAAGCATCACGAAAGCTGCAGGTATGTTTTTATTGGCAAAAGAATTCTGACAGTTGACAGCATGTTTATTTTGGATTCGTACACTTTTGGATTTAATAATAGGGATCTCTTTAAGGAGGCTATCGCAAAGCATGGTTATATAACTAGGTATAAGTCGAATCTCGTGAATGAAAGATGTAATTTTAGTTATATATAGAAGAATGTACAGTATACTATTATGAAGATATATAATATTTTTCCGGAGTGTGTTCGAGATCTGCCACGTGATCAGTCTGTGAGAGCGATTAAAAGATTGTTGTTGAGCAAGGCTTATTATTCGTTAAATGATTGTCTTGGGGAAACAAAGAACAATTTAAATTCAATTCAATTATTAGAATAGCCTGTTTTGGTTAATTTAACTGTTTATGTTTGTACTAATTATGTTATCAGCTAATTCATATAAATTATGTTAACAATACTATGTTGACTGTGTATTTCTCTCCTCTTCTTTTCTTTCCAATTGTCTTTTTTTTCTTCCTATCTTTCCTTCTTTTTTTTGTGACTTATGTTACAGATATTATATTTGAATTGTAATTAATTTTTTTTTCCGTTTTTCTTTATATAGAATTAAGGGTTTATTATGTACTTTCTTAACGATGTTCAGTGCCTTATGGTTTTGGGAACAAATAAATAGTATTATTATTATTATTATTATTATTAAAAGTGGGTCCTCGCAGTACATCCAGACCAGTGGCGGTTCGTCAGTTTGAAATATGGTGGTTCTGCATAGCAGCAGACGATTTATAATATACATTTATCAAACCAAAATTGAAAATAAGGAATATAAACTTACCAGATTTAGTTAGCAAGTAAAAAAAATCCCTACAAGTAAATATAACTAAATATATGTAATTTTATATATAATTTTTTGGGGGCTCCGCAGGTCTGCAGCTCTTATATACCAGCCGCCACTGCTCTAAAGATATCATCATATAATATGTATATCTTAAGGAGAGATAGCAACCGAATAATCGGCTATTTAATCCATATTTGAAAATAGGATTTAATGTGACATCAGTTGAACTTGACGTTCTTCATAAACTGACGTTGGCGTTTGTAGATTGAGTTCTGGACTATTTAAATTATATTTAAATAACTGTATTTTAATCACCAATAACCACTAACATAAAACTGACGTTGGAAATTGCCTTGATAGCAATAACAACTGATTAAATATCGTAAATAAACACCGTATTCCTACCTACAATGTTGAATATGTCATTACGCGCTCTTATGCCGAATTTATACGTTTTAAGAAGCAAAACAAATTATTAAATTTACTCAGTGGTTAAATGTAACGACTTCAATTATAAACAATTATAAAATAGTACATGAGTGCTTAAATCTAAATATTTGTGTGACGCAAGTCTCTTAATTTAGCTTAACTTACTTAAGATTATTAATATGTATAAATTGGGCTTTAGGGAGTTTCATGTAACTATGTAAAATGTTTCATGTAAAATTTGACTAGGAATTTGCGACTTGGCTCATATGGATATTTTTGATGTCGTAGATAGCGGTATAACTATATATATATATATAGATCATCATCATCATCATCGTCATCATCAGCCCGCTTCGATGCACTGCAGGATGAAGGCCTCTTCAGCGTGCTTCCAACTTTCACGGTCCTGGGCTTTCCTCATCCACTCAGGTCCAATATACTTAACGATGTCATCAATCAATCGTGCTTTCGGTTTTCTTCGCGGACGTTTACAATCAAGCGATATCCACTCCTGGATTGCCTTGATCTATCTTTTATCCCATCGCCTCGCTACATGGCCTACCCATCTAAATTTCATTTGCTTTACTTTTCCAATGATGTCACAGACTTTCGTCTATTTCCTGATCCATACGCAGGACTTTCTGTCTGGTCTTGTAATGCCAAGCATACCTCTTTCCATTCCACTCTGTGCTACCCAAAGTTTTTGAATTGATTGCGATGTGAGTGTCCAGGTTTCACTTCCGTATGTCATACCAAGGCAGCATTGCCAATCAGGCAAAGTGGGAGTATGCTCTTAAACACTTTGTTAAGCCTACCAAATGCCTGCCAGCCACATTTAACACGCCGTTCCACCTCTCGGGCGGTATTCCCCTCTATTGAAATCCTCTGCCTAAGATATATAAAGCTGTCCACAATCCCCAAACCCCTTCCTAAAACTGAAATTCTTCTGTCCTGTCCTGTCCTTGCCGTTTTTTTTATCGATTCTATAGTATTTGTTACTTCCTCCACTAGGATATCTGGCATTTGTTCTTCCGCGGGTATTGTTGTCTTTGATTAGTTCTGATCTTCATATAACTGGGAATAAAATTTTCTGACTACTAACATTTGCGTACGCTCCCTGCTTACGGTGCCATCTTCACGTCTTAACGTATATATTTGCCTTCTTTTGTTTCTCAGCTTCTGTTTAGCCTTGTTAATTCCTTTGTTTTCCAGGGATTCTTGCACTAGCTGCATGTTGAATCGGCGCGTGTCCTCTCTGATACGTTTTCTTATAACTTTGCAGAGGTCAGTGTACTCGATCCTGACTTTCTCATTATCCGAAGAACTATCTGCATTTCTCATTATCGGCCGTGTCTTCATTAAATCAATGGCCTCATTGGAAATCTTTGTCTGTTTGAGACATTTTTCTTCTGGTGCTATTGAAGCAGCCGTTCGAAGCACATTGTTGGCTGTTTCTTCAAATTGAACTGATATTTCCACCTCCTCCGGATCTTGTAACACAACAAATCGGTTTGACAAAGCAATCTCAAAATCGCTTCCTCTCCCCAGCAATTTCCCAGAATCCAGTCTGCCGTTCTTTGACCTTACCACTCTTTCTCGTTCTCTTCAACAGTTAATCCTAACTTTTGCTCGTACCATTCTGTGGTCACTTCCAACATTAAAATTGTTAAGGACAGTACAATGGCAAAATATATTTTTTTATCGTTGGTCATGATAAAATCAATTTCACTTGTGAGTACAGATGGACTTTCCATGTCCATTTTCTGCATATATTTTTCTTATAGAACGATTTTTGAGAGAGTGTGTGTGTGTGTATAGATTAGATGTAAAAAAACTTGTTGAAAGACCCGATGCAATTTTTAATATAATATTAAAAATAGAGAATGAATAACTTCGGGCTGCATGTTTTCCTTCAAAAGATTTTCAGTAAACCATAATGCTTAACTAAAAGATCTAAACCGAAAGCAATCGATACAGAACGCCGTTTGTTCTTGAACTGTTGGCTGTTTGCTTCTTTTCCGCTACGCCTTTCACCTTACGCAGAACTTCGCCTCATAAAATTTAATTAAGGATCGAAAGGAAAAGGCAAGCTATCGTAAAAGCATATTGTTTACAAATTGCGACAGTTCATTTTCGAACCCTTTACCATTTAAGTCAAGCATCTGAAATGCAAAAGGGGCAATTTTAATAAAGAGTTCATAAAAACATAAAAATTGTAGAAGTATTTCTGCGAAGGCAAGGGACACTTAATTGAATCAGTTTGCTCACAATCAATAGAAACAAATTTTCAACTTAGAAAGACAAAGGACATAATAAAATCCAAACAATGACACTATTAATAATTGAACCAGCAGGATCCCCTGAAAACCAACTACTTCCAAAACAAGTTTGTTCTTACACGTGATAAAGTAGATATTCTGTTGTCGGCTTAATTATCGGCCTTTTTAAACTATCTTTGACATCGTGCGTAAATAAATCTTTTGAAGTAATCTGCGTAGAAGGAACAGATAATCAAATCAATTTTTGTAATTTTATTAATTCGACTAGCTGACCCGTCAGACGTTGTTCTGTACGAGTTTCAATAGATTTGTTTGTGATCGTGCGTGATGGTCTTGAGTTCATACAAAAATCTAATAGAAAAAAAGCACTTTCAATTTTTCCCGAATTTTCCAATTTTCCGGAAAACTTTTTTAATTTTTCTTTTCCTAAAAACCTTATGCGGTCTATTACGAACATTAAAAAGAAATTGGCCCAATCGGTCAAGTGATGCGCTTACCAACGAACACCATTTGATTTTTATTTATAAGAAGATATATAAAGCTCACTCGACATTATTCCGTAAATACCGAACAATTTTCCACGGCAACAAAATTAACTCCAAAGATCTCATTCTGAGACCTGAGATCCCTTCTAGATTGTCAGCTAAGCTGAGTTATTTGTCGATTGCAGCTAAATGTGTATGTTTGTTAAGCTAAAGTTAATTAAACGAAATTAATTCAATCTATCTGTTAGATCCTGAGGGTTTTGCGTCCCTTCCGCTTTCAAATATAAACTAAACCAGTCGTGTTCTATACTATTAAGATTACTTCAACTTAAGTTTAAGAAAAAAATTCGTTTAAGATTTATTTTATATATATATATATATATATATATATATATATATATATATATATATATATATATATATATATATATATATATATATATATATATATATATATACGCTGATTTACGGCAGCGGTAGTAAAATTTAACAACCCTTTTTTTCATGTATTTTTTCCCATTACCATAAACCTGTAGTTAGATCCGATCTAACTCGATTATATGGGGATTAAAAATAGATCAATTAAAAAGTCAAACAAATTTATTAGTGTGTTTACAAAATAGGAAATGTTCCTATTCATTTCCAACAATCAGACCAAACATTTCCATTTGTTGGTTAAACAATTAGTAAAAAAGGGATGTGTATATCATGTTAACTACAATTTTTAGAATTTTGGAAATAAAACAGTGAAGTTTCATTGTAACTTTTTTTATTTTGAACCATTTTGTAATATGTATTTTTTGTAATGTGTAAATATAGCATAATAGAATTTCGTATAATGACAATGTACAATCACGCATTTCATACAGGACCCTGCAAAAACTGTCGAGCTTCCATTGGACTATTTTGCCCCATTCACCTTGCTGACCGGACATCGCACTCTCCATTATAGACCTGCCACTACGTTGGCAAAAGGTTATACAAAATAATGGTACATACTACTCTAATTGAAAAGTTTATAGTTGAAAAAATGACTTTATTCTTCCATATTTTCTCTTTAAACACAATACATTTTTTCCAGCGGTTCCCCAATTCATTTATTCCATCTCTGTAGTAATTTTCTAGAAGTTCTTCAAAATACTCATCCATGGCTGCTATAACTTTTTCATTTGATAAAAACGCTTGCCACGTAGCAATGTGTTAAAGTTTGAAAACAGATGAAAGTCAGAAGGAGCAAGATCTAGTGAATATGGTGGATGCTCCAACAATTCGAAGTATGACTCCTTCAATTTGGCCATTGCAAGAATACCTCTATTAGCCGGTGCATGATTTTGATGAAAAATTATTCTTTTTCTTCGCTAAATCTGACTTGTATCTGACTGTATGTATCCTCTGATTTGTATCCTCTGATTTTTTCCCGGATGTCGCGACAATGTCGTTAAACCGGAGGGTTTATTTGCCGTTCTTTAGGCACGATTGTGGTGACCGACGTGAGTGATCACACTGGGACAACGGCCGGCAATGAAGCTGCCGTGGCTCTGATTAGCGGATTGTCCGAAAGGGACGCCGTCGCTAGGAATGTGTACAGTAGTCTGGACAGGAACGTCTGAAGTTCTGGAATATCTGTCTCCCGGTGGATTTGCGCCTTCCTTACAAACCAGGGAGCGTTTACTATACTGCGAGGCGCACGTGATTGAAAAGAATGAAGTCTTTTAATCGATGAGGTTGGGAGGAACGGGTACCAGGCCGGATGTCCGTAAATAAGGACTGATCTGACCATGGACTTGTACAGGGTTAGTTGGTTGTTGAGCGTGAGCTTACTTCTTCTGTTGATTAAGGGGTACAGCATACGGAGCAGTCGGTATGCGTTCCCAGTGGCTTTCTTGAGATGCGACATCCACGTAAGGGCCTTGTCAAACTCGAGTCCCAGATAGTGAGCCGATTTGGCCCTCTTGATAGGGATTCCGTGTTTAAGGATATTCTGACGGATTATTCACTTTCTTCGGGTAAAAAAAGACAGCCTGGGTTTTGCTGCAATTGATTGCTAGTCGCCATTCGACCAGCCATCTCGAGGCTTTCAACGTCTGCCTTTGGAGCCTGGATGTAAATACCCAGGGAGCGTGGGCCGACGTATAAAAAGCGGTATCATCAGCATAAAATGCAGTCTGCACGTGCGAAATCTTTGGAAAGTACGCCATGTAGACATTGAAGATTACGGGGGCAAGAGGGGAACCTTGTGGTACTCCCACTTCGATTCGCTGGACGGATGAAAGAGCACCATCGACGAGCACTTGGAAAGTGCGTCCAGTCAGAAATGATGCCAAAAGCTTGACTCGGTCAGTTGGTATACTGAGTCTGAGCATCTTGACTATGAGGCCGAGATGCCAGACTCTGTCGAATGCTTGTGAGAGGTCTAGAAAGACAGCTCCCGTGTGTCACCTTCTGTCGAATCCCTGCCTGATCTCCGTCGAGAGACGGGCCGCCTGAGGGACGGCTGCGTGTCCCCTCCGGAAACCAAACTGTTCGTCCGGCAGAATATTCTTATCGGCAAGAACACTGTTCAGATCACGTAAAATTACTCTTTCGGCGATCTTATCGAGGGCGCTAAGCAAGCTAATCGGCCTGTAGCTACTTGGCTCTTTTGGGCTTTTTCCTTTTTTGAGGATTACAATGATTTGGCCATGTAGATGGCTCCGTAGAGATGGATAATGCTGGAGTCTGAACATTGCGTTGACAGTGTTGGTCACCTGCGCAATTTGCTTGTTAGGTAGCCGTTTCAGCTGCATCATTGAATCCTGGTCGCGACCAGGAACTTATCTGACTTTCAAACCTCGGATAATATCGTTTATTATCTTCGGTGAGACAATTTGGCTGATCAAATAGCCGGAGTTAGGAGTTCCATTCTAAGAAAGAGTTTCTTGCTTGAACTTGTCAACTTTATTCCTCTTCTCGACTTTTACCTCGAACGGGATGTCTAAGGTGGTCCGAGTAGATTCTGGAGAGGTTTTAGTAGCCGCTTGTGTGGCTTCTATTATATCTTGAGTTAATTTTTCGACCACATCTTCGAGCTGCTGAACGCTACCAATACGCGGGTTGGGTCCGCTATCCTACAAATGTTGCTGAAAAATGTTCCAACAAATATTAGTTTTCTTTCTCGGTGGGAAGGTATCCACCTTGGTGCCGATTGTTAGCAATACCGGGTAGTGATCCGAGGTAAGCTCATGGACAACCTGGACTTCGCATTGATCCATTTGATTCTTTATGATAAAGAAATCTAAGAAGCTGCGGTATCGGGAAGGTTCGTCTGAAACAAGGAGGTTCAGCCCGTATCTTTCCGCCAAAGATAACAGGTCAGCGAACCCCACGATCGGTTATGGGCGTTGTAATCTCTTCCAATGATGACAGGAGCGTTGTTATTCAGGAGCCTGCCAAGTTCACTTGAATCGAAGTCGTGGCAGGCTCTCTGGTACCATGAGGATAGGTTTACCAGATTACCTTCCAGAGCCACCTGCACAGACATGACTTCTGAGGAAGTAAGACCCGCCGGAGGCAGCAGGCTGTGTCTGATTCCTCTCTTGACGAGAATCATCAGACCATCCCCGCTCCGCCGAGCCTGTCTTCCCTGTAACAGAAGAAATTCCTCACACCGAACCGTTCGCTCGGTTTAAGGAAGGTCTCCTGAATCAGAGCTACGTCTATGCTGTGGTCTTCCAGAAACGCCGTGAGTTCCGTTTTTTTCCCGGTCAGAGAATTGGCATTCCATGTTACCGCCCGCAACGAATTTTTATTACTCATTGCTGGTTTGGAACATGGCTAGTGAAGAATTTATCTGCTTTTGGACCATCACAGCCATCTGCTTCATCTTCATACATTCATACATGCTTCATACATACATACTTCATACATTTGGGGGGCACGTGGCACTTCTTTGCCGTGTGACCAAAGACCTGGCAGTTGTAACACTGCGAGGTCTCTCCGTTGGATTTAATGTTTTCCACCTTTATCTTCTGGTGGACCAGGTACTTGATGTTATGGATCCCCTTTTGGCCTTTGGGGAGGATCACATAGACTAAGGCAAGTGGTTGCCCCTTTTTGTTTTTCCACCTCTGGATTTTCGAGGGGGTGAAACCTAGCTGGACGAGCTCTTCTCGGATTTCTTGTTCCGAAACCGTTTCCACGATGTTCCGGAGTAGTACGTGAAGTTGTTTTTCACTCTTCGTGCAGAAGGTATGAAAAGCGATGGTTTCTTTTTCGAGGAACGCCGTCAGCTTGCGGTAACCGCCGGCTGTCTTTGGCCGAATCTTCACCCCTTCCGGGCGATTCAGTGCCTTGTCCGTTCCTATTTTCTCTTTCGCAATGAAGGTCATTACCTTCATATAATGATTTTTGCTGCGAAGTACCACCGGTGGTACTTTTTCGGCCTTTACGACCGGCGCTTTCGCATCAGTAGCCACGTTGGCTACTGGAGTCGCTGTTAGGGCACCACTTGGACCTGCCTCTCCGGCAGTCTTTTTCCGGGGTACTTGATCTTGGTTCTTTTCCTACTCGGAGGATCGTCTAGTTCGTTTTGTGCGTCGCCTTTTCTTTGCCGAGCAAGTTTCGAAATCCGGGTCGGACGACTCTCCGCCGATGGAGACGATTTCGCCTTCGCTCACTTCGTGATTTAATTTGGGGGTAACGGTAACCGTTTTATTTGGGGAAAGAGTACCTTTCGGAAGTTTGAGTGGCGGGAAGTCGCTGTCCATCAAATTTCCCGTGTCCGATTCGATATTAATTTCAACCGGCGCGTTGGTGCGGGCGGTCTTTTGTTCATTTTTATCGATCTTTGCCGCCAGTACGCCTATTTGATTTTTTAGATCTTTAATGAGCTCCTTGAGCTCGAAAATCATCCTGTTGAAACCATGATTGTCGAGCGCGACAGTTCAAGCTTCTCCTGGAACCTAGCTATTACCTAGTCGGGCCCGAAGGTCGGAACCGATACCCGTGACGCCATATTAATTTGCCAATGCCACCAGCAATCTTCCGAACACCTTGAATTTCTAGATAGACACCCTAAAAGTGCCTAAATAGTGACCCAAAGATCCGAAAAATATGCCTACTTACGCTCAAAGGCTAATCCTGCTGCAGGATTGCCGCGTAATCTTCGGAAATAATTTGCAAAAATGCAAGAAAATCGTTAATAAGCGGTGAAATATTAATTGTTTTAAGAAAAACAATTAGTACCACTGAAAAAAACCGTTGGTGACTTCACTAGTGACGCCACCAAGCAGTTTGGGTAGTTTGAAGTAGCTAACCAATAGGAGCTCTTGAAAACACGTCCGTACAGTACGAGTACTCTGATTGGACTGACCCGTTTAGTTGAGAAATTCATGGCCTTAGCAATTTCACTCAAGGTCAATTAGTTGAACTTATTGGACGCCCAGAACGAGCATCATCATCCAGACTTGCACCCCACGTTGAAACTGACATGCCCACTTGCAAACCATTCTTTTTCAAGGCGCAGACTGCATTAATAAATTTACTATTTTACTATAAATTTCCATTGCCATTAAACCTTTTTTTATAAAGAATTTAATTACTGCACGATTATCAATATTTTCCATTTTAAAAAACACTGATTACACTGGGAAACAACAAGTTTCTTGACTTCGATCTGTGACTTGTTTTTGACTAATTTTTCATCTCTGAATTCAAAAATATTCACAGTTTTTCTCTAGCACGTCAAGTTCTTAAGCTACAGCATACCCCTCATTTTACCTTAAAAGTGTAAATACGAAAGGAAATAAGGTAAGATCTGACCAAATAGATTAGAATATTTTATTCATACAGAGTTTAATATATTATTAAAAGTTAAATTGTGTTTATACAAAAAATAAATAAAAGATATTATGGTAAAAATTTCTTCTTATAGCTTTTCCTGGAGTGTTCAGTTTGTGGACATACTCGCTTGATGCTCCTACAGTAGTCAGCCATCATACTGACATCCCATCTACCTTGATACCGCGCTTCCATAACCTTTAGATCTTGGTGGAATGGCTCGCCCTGTTCATCACTAACAGCACCAAGATTTTCTGGGAAGTTAGCAAGACGACTATGTAAGAAATGCAGTTTGATGCTCATGTTGCAACCACCCTTTTTAAAGCTCTCCAAGAGTTGTTGAACAATTTCGATGTAATTCGGGGCTAGTGTATTTCCAAGAAAGTCTTTAACAATATTTATAAAAGCCAACCAAGCGTTCCTTTCAAGTTCGGTCATTGTTTTAGTGAAATTTTCATCTTTAACGAGATGCCAAATCTGTGGACCATCAAACACACCAGCCTTTATCTTTTCATATGACAGGCTAGGGAATGCCGAAATGATATACTTAAAGCAGTCTCCTTCAATTGACAAAGCCTTAACAAATTACTTCATGCGACCTAGTTTTATATGCACATGCGGAAATACAATGTTTTTTCTATCGACAAGTGGCTGATTTAAAATGTTTGGATCACCAGGTCTTAGATCAGATCTTGGCAGCCAGTTCGATTACACCCAATGCTTCTCACGAGCTCTGCTGTCCCACATGCACAAAAAACAGCTATACTTAGTATACCCGCGTTGCCTGCCAAGAAGGAAACAGACCATTTTAAGGTCAACAACAGATGATCCATTGGTGCATGTTATATTGCAATAAGTCAATGACTTTCTTTATGTCGCCATATTCTTCACGCAAAGAAACTGAATGATCTATTGGGACTAAACCGTATAAATTTCCATTATGTAGGAGAACACACTTCAAGCTACGCTTTGAACTATCTATAAACAATCGCCATTCAGTTGCGTTATAGATAGAAATGGCCAATTCTTTCATTAAACCTTCTACGTTCTGGCAATATACAAATCCGTCGTTATTTCTGAAGTACTGCCTAAATTCACTTTCTCTGGATCGATAGTAAGTGACTTTAGCTCCTTTGTCAAGCACATTTTTTTCGTGCAGTCTTGATGCTAATAATTCCGATGCTTTTTTGGATAGTCCCAAATCTCGTGCTAAATCGTTTAATTCATGTTGGTTGAATCCTTTACGAACAGAATCATTGGAAACTTTGAATTCTTCGTCGGTGGAGTCACTTCGATCTTCATATGATTCACATTCTTGTATTTCTAAAGAAGCTAATGCTTGAAAAACTGGCACTAGAATTTCAGATGAATGAGGCACAGGGCGTATAGCTGACGGTAAACTAGGGTAATCAATTTTATGTTTGTTTTTCTTGTTGAATCCTGATGTTTGCAATATGCAAAAGTAGCAATAACTTAAGTGATTTTTAGGCTCTCGCCAAACCATTGGTATACCAAACGAAAGTTTATTACGTGTTCCATTCCACACGTTCCTTCCTCCACATTCGTAAACTCTCCACACACTGCTTGCACACTTTATGAGGGGCCCATGATTTATCTTGGTCACCGATTTTCACTTTAAAATAAGCAAAATAGGCTTGCCTGACAAATGTACTAATATTAGTCCGTTGAATGCGGATGGAAAAACTGCCACATATATAACAAAATGAATCAGGGCTGTTTAAGCACTTACGACGAGAACTACCAGAGGCAGACATAACGAAAATCTGTAGTTGCGTATGTATACTATGACTTCACTATATCAGAGCGACGCAGACCCGGGTACTTTAGCATCTCATGCGTAACTGACCGAACTAGTCTTGGATGACGCAACGTCACTCACGGCCCCACTCCTAGGTCGAAGAAGGTTCGCCGGTAGGAGAGCAGTAGTCACTTCTGTGATTCGCCAAGCTTAGTCGGACGCGCAATAACTGTAGAGAAAAAAACTAGAAAAAACTATACAAAGTTTTGGAATTAGCATGTTAGCTTAAATATCGAACTCAACAGAGATTATTTTTCAAATTGTTCCCCAGTGTTATTTTATTTAAGTTGTTTTCGTACGAATGAATTGACAGATCGACTTGAAACTTCACATATTTTTATATGAAACATGAAACTTCAAAATGTAGTAGATTATATAGTTCTCTTACTGCTCTATGGGTGTAGGTCCGCGAATTTTTCAATTAGCCTAGTACATAATTCATTATAATTTACATAAATTATTCGCGTTTGTCTTTTTCAAAAAAAAAAATAACTACGAACTTTCCAACTCTGAATTTTACCATTCGAATTGGAGTAAAATACAATAAATTAAATTTAAAGCTTGAAGGTTTTTTTTTATCAAACTACGTTTTTTTTTTAAACGATGGCGATATTTTATTAACGAGGGACTATAAAAAAAATCCCTTGCAACTGGGACCGGATATAATTTTAATGAAAATGAAAATTAAAAATTTACCCAGTTACGTTTAACTTTTCCGAACGGAAAATTCAATTATATAAGTTCACTATTTCCCGACGCTTTACAATAAATCAATATTTTATTGTAGATTTTATAAAATGTTCTATTGTGATATTTATATCGTCCTATTTAAATAATTGTTTGGCCAATCAATTTATAACTTTTTAATTGAACTTTTTACTTCAATTCTATATTCAATAATTCTATTTTATTCGACGACGATTTGTGTATCAAAGTACACGCCATGCCAAAAGTTTCAGCATTACAATTATTTGGAAAGAAATATTAGTAAAGTGAATTCAATAGTTTTGAATTATTAATCTTAAGTAAAACTAACAAATTTATATATATATATATATATATATATATATATATATATATATATATATATATATATATATATATATATATATATATATATATATATATATATATATATATAGATGTATTATTCACATATGGGCCACGCGATTTCACGATGGAGGACCACGCGATTTTCACGATGGAGGACCACGCGAAGTACAATTAGAGACGTTTGTTGTTAGCCTTCCTTTGCGCCTATACTAATTTCATTCTTTCACAATGAGCTTTTTCGTCAGACCAAGTTGTTCCAGTCTTCCTACATTTTTCTCCCTGGCCAATCTTCCAAACGTTAACCTTGTGCATGAAACAGCCTCTATCCTGAATTTCAGTTTGTGTAATATTTGCTGATCTTAGGTCCTCTTTAATTGTAGCAATCCATTTAATTATTTCTACTTTAGCTCTACTCCTATATTCATGCGTTTTATGTGTTCGTAAAACTTAAGTCTTCTTTTCCTCATATCGAGATGTACATCTATGTTTTGTTTGATTTTTTAGTTTTTTCGAAGTCGGTACGTTATGCTATTTATTTGTTTGGGGCCTAATATTTTTCTTATGATTATTCTGTCCTTCTTTTCAATGTCCTCAATGTATTTCTTTCTATTCAAAATGAGCGTTTTTTAGATATGCATTTTTTGTTGTAAATATTTTGTGTAAGTCTCAATGCCGTTTCCAATTTTTGACATCTACTCTTATTGGCCGCTTTTTCCAACCCATTTTCCATGATTATTTCACCCAAGTATTTGAATTGTTCAAGTTCTTGTATTTGGTGTTCTTAGTCTGTTGCAGGACATGTATTGTGTATTTTCAAAGGAAATTTGGGGTCCTACCTTTTCTGCTGTTTCTTTTACGATTTCAATGTGTTTTTGTGCCGTTAATATGTCATGAGCCAAAATTGTCAGATCATCAGCAAACGCCAGATAATAAATTTTGATGTTGGTTCTCCAGAGTTTAATGAGTTTAATATTCAGGGCCGACTTTTTTTCACGTCACTACTGTATTCCTTTTTCTATAATACAGTTAAATAAGACTGGCAAGATTCTATCCCCTTATCTCACTCCAGTTTTAATTTCGAGGGGCTCTCGAGAGAGATATCCCTTTGTAGTTGTTTACATCCGTTCTATCTCCTTTCTTGTGTAGTGGATGGATTAGAGCATCTTTCCAATCTTCCGGAATCCGTTCGGTTCGCCAAACTTCTTGTAGAATTTTGGTTATTTCCTTGATTGTACCTGGACCAGTAGATTTCAAAAGTTCAGCTGTGATTCCATCTTCACCAGAAGCTTTGTTATTTTTAAGCCGCTTGATTTGCCTAATTATTTTATCTTCATTCACTAGTAATGAATCTGGGTTTGTTTGTTTAGTGTTTAGTGTTGGTAATTTTTATAAGGGCTCAGGACAGTTTAGTAGTTGTTCAAAATATTTCGCAAGTTCTTTGCAATTGTCTTGGTTAATTAGAGCTAATTTTCCATTTTCCTTTTGGAAGCAAAGACTTTGGGGTTGTTAGCCAGCTAGTTAATTTTTAAATGTTTTGTAAAAGTTTCGGGTGTTATTTTTTTTTGGAAATCTTTTTCTATTTCATTAAGTTGATTGTTTTCATATTTTCTTTTAGTTTGTCTAATTAGCTTCAATGTTTCTTTTCTCCCTTCCAAAAAGATGTTATAATTTATTGCTGTTTTTTGACTGTTCAAATCTTTGAATGCTTTACTTCGGCTTAATATTGCTTGCTGGCAAACTTCATTCCACCATGGATGTTTTCTACGATTTTGTAAAGGGACCAACTATAGGGCTGTTTTAATAATTTTTTGTTTCAATTCTTGCCAGTTCTGTGCTGGTAGTTTATCAAGTTCTTCTGTTAGGGTTGGTTTTATTTTCGTAGGGTCGAACTTTACCATTAGCAATCTCTTTTGAATAAGTTTTCGAGGTTTTAAGCTAAGTTTGATTCTAGTCAAGTAGTGATCCGTGTCTATATTTGCTCCTTTCCTGACTTGAACATTCAAAATCTCTTTATAATTGGGGTACGAAATGGCAACATGGTCAATTTGAAATTATTTTTAGATTAAACTGCGAACATAGTTCAAACAATCTTCTACCATGATGGTTAGTCCATTTATGAGCGGGAAAACTGCCGACTGTTTTCCTGTACTTTCTTTCTTTCCCTAGTTGGGCGTTGAAATCACCCAATAGGATTTTAACATGGTTAGAGGGAATTTTAAAGATAGTCTTTTCCAGAATTTCCCAGGATATATTTACTTTTTCAGGATTAGATTTATTTTCTTCGTTAACTGGGAGGTGTGCATTGATTAATGTATAGTTTTTGTTGGCACACTTGAGAGATAGTGTCATAAGTCGATTATTTACTGGTTGGACATTAGTTATAGAACCAAGAATGTTTCTTGAGATAGTGAAAGCAACACCGAGATGTGGTGTATTTTTGAGTATTCTGTTGTCCGTTTTACTTTTAAAAAATCTGTAGTTGCCGAATTCCAAGGTGTTATCATCTGTCAATCTGGTTTCTTGCAAAGCTAAAATTTGTATTTCTTGCTGTTTCAATGTTCGCCCCAATTCGTGTAGTTTTCCTGGGCGCAGAAAATAATTAATATTTACCGTTCCAAAGAAAGTTTTTGTTTTCGGTTTTAGACGTTGGCCAGAGGTCTCCGACCGCCTCTGAAAGATTTTAGGTTTAAGCCCGGACGACCCAGAATCGGAAAGTCCTGTTGTACCAGCAAACCTGACAGAGGATTGTCTACCTCCTGGGGTAATTTTGTAATTACTAGAACGCTCCATCTTGTACTTTGGATTAAAAGTTTGAACCATGGCGGTTTAGAGGTTAAGACTGGAGGGGTTAGTTCCAGAATTTAAATATCAGCCGCTCCACTGGTGAACAGACGCTGACCACTCCACCGCTTGATACGTCAGACACTAAGTGAATTTAGTTTTTTTTTTTGGATTTTGGTAATTAGTACAATCACTTTTTAATATAAATATAAAACAAAAAATAGAAAACACAATATCAAACTTAGTTTAAAAATATACTGTAAATATAATATTTAACAAAAATTTAGAAAAAATTTGATTATAAAAATAAAGCCTTAAAATGTATAAAGCAGTAAATATTGTTTAGCCTATAAACTCTGACAATCTTATTGAAAAACTCTTTATTACTTATAATAATTTAATGTTTTGAAAATAAGGAAGTGCTATGAAACGAACAATTTAGTTATTTATGAATAGCGAAAAAAAAACAGCATCGAATAGAAAAGCTCTTTTAGTTTTTAATTTTGACTTCACAATTTCTAAGGACTATTAAACATCTGAATTATTTATAGGAAATATGTTATCCGATACTCCCTCTCGAAGGGTATGAATATTTTATTATGTTATTGTCTAAAACTATAATTTTATACACTCGATTCTTGACTGACTAAGTGTTTCTTTCAGACACTTCTCCCTGTATATTGTAATGTATATTAGGCGTAGTGTTTGATCTGACAATACTGTTGGCTTCCTATTTACAGGAACGACTGAATTTCTGATGCTTCTGAATTTTCGGGCATTGAAAAATTCGGTTAATGAAAAAAATTGTGACAAACCATCCAGTGGTTTTTGGAAATTTAAAGTTATAATGAAGACGTAGCAGGTGATGGCCAGCCTTTACTCCAAATGGAACGTTATGAGTGTCACCAGATTGAACGCTACGCCATCACTTTTATACTTTACAAGCTTTGTATATAATTTAGTGTACATAAATTAAACTTTAAATTTTTAACAATTTCATGCATTTTTTTTTAATTACTAGTTTCAGCACGACTCTCCAAAGAATGTTTCTCTACTTATTCTAGTTATTATCCTACTCTGGTTACAATGGACTGACTTAAATTGTTTATCTTTATGTTGTGAAGTTATTTTTTATATCTAAAACGGCTTAAATCAACGAAACCTACTGTTCAAATGTTTTTTCCATGAAAAATCGGTACTTTATTAATAAACGGACTATCCAGTAAAAGCTACAGAAGTTTTAAAAGAGGCACACTGATAACCTGATATTTTTTGAAAATAAATAATAAAAAAAAATAATAAAAAGGTAGACTGTTAGGGTTAGAGGCGCATCGGCAAATAGGCTATTTAGCGACTGGACCTATAGCTTAACGTGGGTTCCGAACCACGGCCATCAGCGTCCGACAAACCCAGGCCAGCACCCCCCTCGGGCTATAAACCCTTGGTTATGTGCCTACCCATAAGTCTATCAGAAAACCTACCGACTGGCGAGCGACCAACGTAGAACACTTCTCAAAAGGCATCCGGCCCTACCTAGTATTTAACTGGCGTGACTGAGGGGTAATTCGTTGTCGGATTTTACACTCTTGCCTGTAAACAATCACAAATATTTAGGATGTAAACAGACAGAAGAAAGAAAGAAAAACAACCATCCGAGCGCTGGAATCGAACCAACTACCGCTCCAGTGCGGTTTCGGCACAGCAGCGGCAGGGCGATGCTCCTACCATCCGCACCAACGCGATTGGCAAAAAATAATAATAATAATAATAAAAATTCAACTTTCAATCTCGCAACGTAACTTTTCTAACATACGACAGAGGTTTTACAGCAATTTGGCCAGTTTTGCTGGCTCAAACCCATTGAATAGACCAAAAATTCCAGTACTGCGTAATATTCACGTATAATATTCACGCAAAATCACGTATTACTCTAATGCAGATTAATGGAGTTTTGGAATCACATCTATCTGGGATGATAAATCTAAGCGATATACATCTTGCATTATATTGTGCAGTAGTAACTGCCATCGAAATTTTAGGTCAAAAGCCTTGAAAACAATATCAATGAGTTCCGGAGGAAAGTTGACATTATCTCATCTTTCCGGTAATCAGTCAAATAAAGTAGCGAGAAAAGCAAAAATAATTGCCAATAAATCTGGTATTGACTTCGATGATTCAAACCTGGCAGAAAAATTGTTGGATCTAAAAGATCGGTTTAGGCAAAAAGCTAAATCGAAAGGAGCCAGGCTAGCAAGATATAATGAACTAGAAAAGCGAAAACATCAAAATTCAGTATTTGCAAATAGCCAAAAGAAATTTTATAGAGAACTCGAAGCAGAAGGTAACAGCAAGTCAGAACTTAAGAATATGGATGTGTCTTCCTTTGCGGAATATTGGAGATCGGTTTGGAAAAAATCAGACGGCTACGAAATATTGAATCCTTGGGTTAAAACCATTCAAGAACAGACAAATGCTCTCCCAGATATGGAGTCTAACGATTTCACAGAGATTTACATTTACACTGCTGTCAGGAAGACTTACAACTGGAAGGCGCCTGGACCAGATGGATTGCATAACTTCTGGATTACAAGCTTTACAGCCGCCTATCCCGTACTTGTAAATGCATTTAAAGAGGTTTTAATAAATTCAGATACTTTCCCCGGCTTCCTAATGGAGGGCAATGCATACCTACTGTTCAAAAAAGAGGACTTTAAGCAACCCAATAACTACAGACCAATTACATGTCTGTCAGCGTTATATAAACTGTTCACAGCCATACTCAATGAAAAAATCTACCCACATTGCGATAAAAACAACATTTTTGAAGAAGAACAGAAATGATGTATAAGAACAAGTATGGGCTGCAAGGAACAATTGACGATCGATGCTCTAGTTCTTGAGCAAGCGCGAAAAAGAAAAAACTCAACTTAAATATCTGCTATATAGACTACAAGAAAGTATTCGTTAGTGATCCTCACGATTGGTTGGTTGAGGTTCCGAATTATGTTTAAAATTAGCCCCCAGATTATAAATTCTTTATAGTGCCTGATGGGGAAGTGGAAAACGAATATTTTTGTCGGCTAACAATGTATTGCTGCTACAAATATCGAGAGGGGAATTTTTCAAGGAGATTCCCTTTCTTCAATTTGGTTCTGTCTAGCATTGAACCCTTTGTCCACACTACTCAACAACAGCAATACTGGATATCAACTTAATATGAGGAATCCAAGAAAGTTCTCTCATCTACTATATATGGATGACCTTAAATTATATGGAGAAACTAGAGAAAAATTAAACTCATTGATAAAAACGGTTGAAACATTCAGTAGGGATATCAAAATGTCATTCGGACTGGACAAATGCTCTACCATTAGTATACAGAAGGGAAAGGTTCAGAGTCAACATTCAACACTTTGTAACATACAACAACTAGCACCAGAAGAATCCTACAAATATTTAGGAATACCCCAAAAGCATAAACTTGATCATAACCAGTTAAAGAAGGACTTTTCCACTCTATACCAAAAGAGACTTACAAAACTTTTAAACACCAAACTGAACGGAGGAAACCTCATTAGAGCGATCAACGGTTGGGCGGTGCCAACTCTGACATATTCTTTTGGCATAGTTAAATGGTCAGAAACTGACCTTGATGAACTCGATAGGTTGACGCGCCGAACATTGACAAAGTTCCGATGCCTGCATCCAAACTCATCTACGAAAAGACTATACATCCCAAGAAAGTTGGGGGGTAGAGGCCTTGTAAACGTAAAAAATCTCTGTCTCAATCAAGAAAATAGAATGAGAAAACACTTCCTTGATTCAAACAGTACGTTAATGAAATTGGTTGCAAATGAGGATCGGGGTTTCACCCCACTGAACCTAAATGAACAAAATCGTATTGATAGCAGAACAACACTCACGGACTGTGTTCGAGAATGGAAAGGACAAACATTGCACAGAAGGTTTCCTAAGTCACTCGAAGATGACACCATTGACGAACAATTGTCTCTGAAGTGGCAGACCGATGGACTCTTGTACCAAGAAACAGAAGGTTTCGCGATATCTATTCAAGATAGGGTAACAAGAACAAAAAACTATGAAAAGCACATACTGCATTTGGACGTAGTCGATAAGTGCAGGAAATGCGGTACTTTGGGGGAAACAATTGAGCACCTTATTGGCGGTTGCCCGGCCCTTGCTCCTAATGCTTATTTAGGACGGCATAATCAGCTGGCAAAAATTATACATCAACAAATTGCAAAAAAATACTCGCTATTAGAAAATGCACCTCCTCCATATTATAAGTACTCGCCTTCTCCTGTACTTGAATCATCCGATACCATTATTTACTGGGACAGACCAATCACTACTGATCGAACGGTTGATTATAACAGGCCGGATATTGTTCTAATCAACAAAAAGGACAAGAGGGCTTTTATAATTGACATCGCAGTGCCACTATCTCACAACATTAGAAAAACTGAGATAGAAAAATCCACAAAGTATGAAAATCTGGCATATGACTTGAAGAACCAGTGGAAACTGAGTAAGGTAGATGTAGTGCCCTTCGTTATATCCGCCGAAGGCCTGATAAGTAAGAGATTTTCAAAGAACCTCGAGAGCCTCGGGATCTCGAGATCGATTGCCATAGTGGGACAGCGTGCCGTGTTCTTGCAGACGTGTCACATTGTTCGTAAGATATTATGCTAGGGTGAGAGGAGCTGAATTGCTTTTTCATCTTGGCATTGGAATACCGGCCAGCATGAGCTGAGATTCTACAGTAAGGATGAGCAGAACAATAATAATAATAATAATAATAAGTCGACGTCATCTCAGAATACCTTTCTGGTAATCGATCAAGTAATGTAACGAAAAAAAAAAAACAATTGCCAATAAATCTGGCATTGGCTTCGACGATCCAAACTTTTCCGAAAAATTATTGGATCTTAAAGATCGGTGTAGACAGAAACCTAAATCTAAAGGGGCTAGGCTAGCAAGATATAACGAGCTACAAAATCGAAAGCACCAAAATTCAGTATTCATAAATAGCCAAAAGAAATTTTATAGAGGTTATAGAGATAGAAATTGTTCGAGCACAAGGCAGTAGCAGGACAGAACTTGAGAATGTGGACATGTCTTTCT
Source organism: Cosmopolites sordidus (assembly GCA_031761425.1). NCBI lineage: Eukaryota > Metazoa > Arthropoda > Insecta > Coleoptera > Curculionidae > Cosmopolites > Cosmopolites sordidus. Next base: position 182,978 of record JARFXV010002021.1, read on the forward strand.
TTGCAGAATATTGGCATTCGGTTTAGAAAAGATCAGATGACTATGAAAAATCGGCACCTTGGATTAAAATAATTGAACAGCACACAACTGCTCTCCCAGAAATGGAGTTTAACGATTTCACGGCGACTGACATTTGCACCGCCGTCAAGAAAACTCATAACTGGAAAGCTCCTGTACCAGATGGACTACATAATTATTATTCTGGATTAAAAATATATGATACTCCCGAATTTTTTAATGGAAGGCAATACATATCTTCTGTACAAAAAGGATGATGCTAAGCAACCCAATAACTACAGACCCATCACATGTCTGTAAGTATTTTATAAATTCTTGACAGCCCTAATCAATGAAAAAATTTACAAACATTGTGATGAAAACAATATTTTTGAAGAAGAGCAGAAAGTATGTATAAGAGCAAGTATGGGATGCAAGGAACAGCTAACGATCGATGCAGTAGTTCTCGAACAAGCGCGGAAAAGAAAACGCAACCTAAACATCTGCTATATAGACTACAGGAAAGCCTTCGATAGTGTTCCACACGATTGGTTACTAGAAGTCCTGAAGGTTTATAAAATAAGCCCTCCCATCATTAACTCCTTAAGGTGCCTAATGGGGAAATGGAGAACAAATCTCTTTATCGATCAACAATGCATTACAACTGCGAATATCGAGAGAGGAATTTTTCAGGGAGATTCCCTTTCTCCAGTTTGGTTTTGTCTACTATATATGGATGACCTTAAACTCTATGGAGAAACTAGAGAAAAACTAAACTCCTTAATAAAAATGGTCGAAGAATTTAGTAGGGATATCAAGATGTCATTCGGACTTGATAAATGCTCTACCATTAGCATTCAAAAAGGAATAGTCAACAATCAACATTCAACACACTGTAACATACAACAACTGGCACCAGAAGGATCCTATAAATATTTAGGTATACCTCAAAACGAGAAATTTAACCATAGCCAGTTAAAGAAAGACTTTTCTACTATGTACGAAAAGAGGCTTACAAAACTTTTAAATACCAAACTGAACAGTGGAAACCTGATTAGAGCGATCAATGGATGGGCAGTGCCAACTCTGACCTATTCCTTTGGTATTGTTAAATGGTCAGAAACAGACCTTGATGGACTGGATAGATTAACACGTCGAACATTGACAAAATTCCGATGTCTGCATCCAAATACATCTACGAAGCGACTGTACATTCCAAGAAAGTTGGGAGGCAGAGGCCTCGTGAACATTAAGAACCTTTGTCTGAACCAGGAGAGTAAGATGAGAGAACGCTTCATTAATTCAAGCAGCACGCTAATGAAGTTGGTTGCTAAGGAGGACCGGGGTTTCACCCCGTTGAACCTAGATAAATTGAATCGTGTTGATGGTAGAACAACACTTACGGATTGTGTCCGTGAATGGAGACAACAGACACTGCATGGACGGTATCCAAAGTCACTCGAGGATGATACCATTGATGGACCATTGTCTTTAAAATGACTGACCGATGGGCTGTTGTATCCAGAAACAGAAGGTTTTGCGACACCTATTCAAGATAAGGTAGTAAGAACACGGAACTATGAAAAGTATATGCTACACATGATTATAATAGACCAGACATTATTCTAATAAGTATAAAAAGGAGAAAATGGCTTTTATAATTGACATCGCAGTGCCACTTTCTCATAATATCAGGAAAACCGAGTTGGAGAAAAGCACTAAGTATGAATACTTGTTTACGATTTGAAAAACCAGTGGAAACTGCATAAGGTAGAGATAGTGCCTTTCGTTATATCCGCCGAAGTAAGAACTTTTCGAAAAATTTGAAGAACCTTTTTATCTCAAAATCGATTACCATAGTTAAACAACGTGCAGTACTCTTGCAGACATCAATGTGGCCATTGTTCGTAAAATTGTATGCTAAGTGAGAGGAGTTGAATTGCTTTCTCATTTTGGCATTCTAATATAGACCAGCTTAGGCTGAGATGCTGAGTTCAGAACGAGGATAATAATAAATTTGAAAATAATGTGGTTCAAATATGAGGCTAGGAGGGTAACAGTGGCCTAACACACAAAACCATAAAAACTGAAAAAACGATATTTCTAATATTTTTTGTGCATTCTGTTGTCAATAGATTAATAAAAAAAATAGTTTTAAATACAGCGGATAGATGGCAGGACATTGACCTATTTGGCATTACCGCTAATTTCATTTTGCAACAATGTAACAGTGGCCTAAACCACATCTGATTGTTCCGCGTAGTCTTCCCACCTGTCCACACTAACCTTTTTATTTTGTATATAATTTCATTGTTATTTTTGCTTTTGACATTCGTGGTTCAATTCAACATAGAATTTTTTGTAATTGTTTTATTGTTATGGACCCAAAAGTGGACAAGATATTAAATGGTAACCATCTTTGAATGGTTTCATCAATCCATGGTATCATCAATCCATGGTTCCATCAATTTGGTTTTTATTTTTTATCATTATTTCATTCAAAATTATTAATTACAATACCTTACTAATCATATTTTCCAAATCTTTTAGAAAGTGATTTATCAGAGAATGGAGACGTGAGTTCATTCCGACTACCGATGAACAAGAAGAAAATGAAGAAATAGCATTTCTTCATATTCATTTCTCCTTATTATTTATTATTTATTATATATTAAAAATATTAACATATACAACTGTATATTATATTACAACATAAATTTATTTGTTATTGTTGGTGGATTCATGCAGTTGTGGGTTGTATTCTTCTTCATCTGCAACAGTTTGAAGTCTTCTAGGTCTCACTCTGGGCAGATGGTATCGAAGGCGTCATGATTTTTTTTCAACTGTTAGTCGATGTCGCTCAGATCTTGTGTTCTAGTAGTAAGTATTTATTTTTATTATGTCTTTCGGTATCTTGTTGAATTTTGCTACGGTTTCAGTGAGTTTTTGTGTGAGTCTTACTTGTGTATTTTTATGAACTCTAATGTCTGATTTTCTTCTAGTTTCGTATGTATCTATTTGTTTGTTTGTCGTGAATGTGATAGTTGCCTTTATTAATTTATTTTGAATTTTGTATAGCAGCAGTATATTGTGATATTGTATTAGTTGTCTGATGTTTAGTTCTTTTGTTTTTTTGTATAGTTCTTCGGTTGGCGTTAGTCTGTTGAGATTATATAATATTTTCAATGTCTTATTTTGTTGTCTTTGTAGTATGTTTAAGTTTTTTTCTGTAGTATTGCTCCATGTATTAATCATATAAGCATTTCTATGATGTGCTTCATTTTTAAGAGCAATGTAATTGTTTTGGCATTTTCTTTTTTTATTTTATTTATATGTTTATCCCATTTTAAGGTAGTGTGTATTTTAATTCCTAGGTAGTTAATTTCGGAAATTTCCTTTAATTTTTGGTTTCTTATCGTTATGTTTAGGTCTCTTGCTTGTTTCTTCTTGTTAAATATTATGTATTCTGTTTTTGTTTCGTTTATCGTGAGTGAGTTGTTAAAACACCATACTTCGTACTTTTCCATATCGTTATATATATTATGTTGTAATCTGTTGTAATCATTGTCAGAATACAACATGCACAAGTCATCAGCGTAAGCATACATTTTTCCAGTGAAGTTTTCTTCGAATAAATCGTTTGTATAGAGTATATATAGCAATGGTGGCAGGTTACCTCCTTGCGGCAAGCCGTACGCAGCTGTATTAGTGTTGCTTTCTGTCTCTCCTACTTTAGTCTTTTGGGGTCTGTTCATCAAGTAGCTTTCAATTATTCTTATGTAATTATCAAATCCATATGCAATGAGTTTTTCTAGTAATTTTTCTTTATTGATTGTGTCGAATGCTTTTTTCATGTCGAAAGATATTACTACGACCGTGTGTTTCTTTTCTATGCATTTTTTAATATTTTCTATCAAATCATAAACAGCTGAAGTCGTGCTCGATTTCTTTTGGAAGGCATATTGTGCTATATTTATGATGTTGTTTTGTGATATATGCTCTATCATTCTGTTGTGTAAGATTTTTTCTGTTATTTTATTCAGTGCTGATACTAAAGTAATTGGTCTGTAATTTTGTGTTTCATTCTTTTTTCCTTTTTTGTATATGGGGGCTATTATGGATTGTTTTAGGTATTGTGGATATATTTTTGTGTATAACATTTTATTTATTAGCTTTGTAAAAATTGGTATTAAGGTTTTCTTATTATTCTTGATCACGTCATTTGTTATTTTGTCAAATCGTGGGGCTTTATGTCGATGCAAGTCTTGTATTATTCTTTCTATTTCTTCTTGTTCTACATTTTTAACATCAGATTTATTATATATTTTATTTGTTATAGTTGTTGTGGTGGTTTTGTTTTTTCCCTGTATTTATTTATCAGCTAGTTTTTGACCTATTGTGGCAAAATAATTATTTAGTTCGTTTGCTATAGTTTTTGTATCGGTGCTACTAGTTCCGTCTTAATTTCTATAATGTTATCATTTTTCTTGGAGTGTATTTGTCTATTAATAAATTCCCATGTTTTTCTACTGTCTTCTCTATATTCATTGAATTTTCTTGTAAAATATTGCGTTTTAGTTGTTTTTAATGTAAGTGTTGTATATTGTTTTTGTTCTATATATCTTACTTTTAGAAGTGCATTGTGTGGATGTTTTTGATATTTTTTGTAAAGTTTATTCCTTTTTCTTATTTCTGTTATTTTATTGCTATTTATCCAAGGGCAGTCGTTTCTTCGTTTTATTTTCGTAATGCACATATTTTTTCTCTATAATACTCTGTAGCGTTTTTGAAAGATCTTCATATGATTTAATTTGATCATAGTTTAATTCCGAAATAATTTTATTTGTTTTTCCATTGTTTCTTTTAATTGCATTGCAGTGTACATAGGTAGGTCTTTTTTTTGTTGGTGGTTCTATTGTTACTTTAATTATATTGTGGTCTGATAGATCGGAAGAAATTATGCTCATGTTAACGAGCTTATTTTCAATATTTGTAATTACATGGTCAAGTATGGTATTGTTAGAATTTTCATCGTATCTAGTGTATGCACCCGTCTTTCTTTTATTCAGAATTTTATAGTTTCGTTCTTTATATATGTTATAGTAACTGTCAATCAAACTATTTTCCCCAACATATTTACATTAAAATCACCAATAATGATATGACGTTTGGTTCTGTTTATTATATTATGTTTTAAAGTATATTCCAACGAGTCAAAATTGACATCGGGAGGTTTATATATAAGGCTTATTGATATATTTTCTGAAGTTAATTCTACATTTATTATTTCTATTTTGTTTATGATACAGTTTACTTTTTCTTTATATTCTATACCATTTCTTATATACATCAATATACCTCCTCCTCTGGTTTGGCGTGATCTAAATATTGCATTGTAGCCGTTAATATTATATAAATCTTCCTCATCTGGTGATAACCATGTTTCTATAAGGGCCATTCGGTCCGGATGGTTTTGTGTTTTTGGGATGATCTCAATTTCTTCAAATTTGTTTCTGATGCTTCTTATATTTTGCATTATTATGTTTATCATCTTGATATTCGTTATTATGTAGTTGCATGTAATTATTATTGTTTTGCTAGTTGTATTTATTGTTCTAGTTTTTCCACATCGGACAGTTGTTTAATTTTTATCTTATCACTTTTTTCAGTTTTTCTGGCATATACATCACCATATCGAATCCATGTTTATATAATTTTTCTTTCCTTTTTTAGTTGTCTAGTAGCATAGAAAATTTCCCCGGTTAAGTTTGTTATATGTTCGTTTACATAAATGTCTTTATTTCGCCCTTTGATGTGACATTCTCGGGTTTGTAATGTTCCAACTTCCTTACGTGCTTTTATTATGTCAATTTTTGTTTGTTTGTTGTTTAGTGTAACTATGATTGAGTTATTTTCGTTATTGATATTTTTTCTACAACAGTTTTGTATATTTTCAATGGTGTTTGTATCACAACACATTTGTTTAAGTATTTTTGTTACATATTATAACTTGCACTTGAGAGAGAACACCAACATTCGCTTCGAATATGTTTGAAAAGTTGTATGGTGAACAATGGAGAATATTAATAATATTCAAAAATTATAGTTGATAAAAATTAAAAAACACGCTTTAATTGTAAACCGAACTAAAAAGTTAAAAAAAACAATTTTTAGTATAAGAATAAAGTGATGAACGAGAAAATTTGAAAAGAAAGAAAAGAAGAAATCTTTGAGATAATAAATGTTTTCGAGCTTTCGGAAGCTGAGCTGAAGGAACAGCGCAAAGTACGACCATATACATCGGCCACGTCGAATATTGGTGGTATTATAATGCAGCTCACGCCATTCTGTGGTGACTGTCCCTAACATTCAGACTGCATGAAGCCGTCCGTGACTCGGGAAGGCTAACAACAACCAGACCCTGTTTATACACCACGTATGCATGTGCAATTTTTGCGTGGAGCATGGATGCATTTTCTTTGTTTTTAAATATTTGGAATAAATTTGTTCCATTTCTTTTAAACAAAATTTTTTTTGTTCATGGACAAAAAACGTTCTAGACAACCCTGTTCCAAAACTGTTTTGACAACAGCTTATATATATGTATATATATATATATATATATATATATATATATATATATATATATATATATATATATATATATATATATATATATATATATAGCAAACAAATATTGTTTGTTTTTTAAAACATTCAGACTGCATGAAGCCGTCCGTGACTCAACCAGACTCTGTTTATACACCACGTATGCATGTGCAATTTTTGCGTGTAGCATGGATGCATTTTCTTTGTTTTTAAATATTTGGAATAAATTTGATCCATTTCTTTTAAACAAAACTTTTTTTGTTCATGGACGAAAAACGTTCTAGACAACCCTGTTCCAAAACTGTTTTGACAACAGCTTATATATATGTATATATATATATATATATATATATATATATATATATATATATATATATATATATATATATATATATATATATATATATATATATATAGCAAACAAATATTGTTTGTTTTTTAAAACATTCAGACTGCATGAAGCCGTCCGTGACTCAACCAGACTCTGTTTATACACCACGTATGCATGTGCAATTTTTGCGTGTAGCATAGATGCATTTTCTTTGTTTTTAAATATTTGGAATAAATTTGTTCCATTTCTTTTAAACAAAACTTTTTTTTGTTCATGGTCAAAAAACGTTCTAGACAACCCTGTTCCAAAACTGTTTTGACAACAACAGCTTATATATATATATATATATATATATATATATATATATATATATATATATATATATATATATATATATATATATATATATATATATAGGAGTAGAGAATGAAAATAGGAGTAGAGCTAAAGTAGAAATAATTAAATGGATTGCTGCAATTAAAGAGGACCTAAGATCAGCAAATATTGCACAGTGAAATTCAGGATAGAGGCTGTTTCAGACACAAGGTTGACGTTTGGAAGGTTGGCTAGAGAGAAAAATGTAGGAAGACTGGAACAACTTGGTCTGACGAAAGAAAAAAAGCTCATAGCGAAAGAATGAAATTAGTATGAGCGCAAAGGAAGGCTAACAACAACAAACGCCTCTAATTGTACTTCGCGTGGTCCACCCGGGCCCATACGTGAATAATAATAATATATATATATATATATATATATATATATATATATATATATATAGCAAACAAATATGTTTGTTTTTTAAAACAACAAACGACCGTTTCAAAATAACGTCAACAATACTCTCTTTCAAATCATCTAATGATGGGTAATTTACGATTAAAATTCAAAATATTGAATTTTAAACTTAAAAAGTATTTTTCGAATTGAGTTTTTGCGAAGCGGCAACAATATTTTATTAGCGAGAATCTATAAAAAAAAAATCACCCTTGAAACTGCGAACGAATATAATTTTAATGAAAATTAAAATTAAAAATTTAAACTGTTTTCGTTCGGCTTTTCCGAACGGAAAATTCAGTTATGAAATTTCGTTATTTTTTTCGAATGCTTTACTGCTTATATAAATATAACAATACTAATAATATTAATTGTTATTATTGACAGAAATGCATTTTCCGTACACAATATATTTAAAAAAATAGTATATTTTTGAGACTAAAACAAACAGGGTGAGGAGTAATGACTTTTCTTCTTCTTCTAGAAAATAGTGAAAATAATAATGAAAAATACTCTTCAGAAGATATATGAGGTGTATATATAAAATATTGAGACTGGTAGGGTGACGTTCGATCTGGCAACACTGTTGGAAGGAAGGCAGATGAAAATCGGATGCGTCATCGTTACGAGTTTCCCCACAATCACTAGATGGTCCACAGCTACTTTTTTGAAAATGAGACACAATGCAGTGGAAACATTTACAGAATTTTAACAAGCATATGGAAACGGTTCTTTACTTTATCAAAGGCCCAGGTCTTCGGGTGTTTCAGGACATTTTCAGAATGCCGAGATTCGACTGAAGATGAAGCTCGTAAGCACCTCGCATTAGAACGCACAAGATCCTGGATTTTGTGCGTTCTGATTTCCAGTTGATATTTTGCATGATCGGTGAACGGTTGAATTTGACTAACACAATCATTCATGAGATTTTGAGCAATGAATTGGAAATGAAGAAAATATGCGCGTACATGGTTCCGAAAAACTTTTCACACGATCAAATGGAAAACAGGAGGGAAACATGTCTTGATTGAACATGATTTTTTACGGGGGATTGAAAATGGGCCTGACAGAATGAGACAAAAAAACAACCAAAGGTAAGAAAAATGTTAATTTTATCTGTCTTAACCATATTTTCAACTTCTCTCCGTTCCAGTCTCTACTCGATTCAAACAATTTGTTATGTGATCATTCCAATTCATTCTAGGCCTGCATTTCCTATTCTGCTTTGGTTTTCCGATTTTTCATTTGTTCTTGATAAGATTAAGATTCCATTGTTCCATTGTTTTCATGAAGAAGGCATTGCACACATATATCTAAGTCATCTTAAAGTACTTTCACTTATTCATTTTCACCCGATCTTGCCCCTAATATTTCCTTTAATTTTGTTTTACATACCTTGACAAACAGTTATAATCCGGCATTTTTTCGAAGTGATTTTATATCTCTTGTTTGTATCTTTCTTTTTGTCTGTTGTCTTTGCTTACTGTTCACTGTTCACAACTATATGTTAGTGTTGAATCGAAGAAGGAAATATACAATACACCTTGATATTTGTTAATCTACACTAGGCGCATTCTAATCGACCTATTTGTGTTATTTTGTTTATTTATATATATATATATATATATATATATATATATATATATATATATATATATATATATCTCGATGTTTCGGCTTCCACTTTGAAGCCATTATCAAGAGAATCTGGTTGATTTACTCCAAGACCTCAATCCGCGTTGGTATTGAATTTTCTAAGTTCCATATATGTTTGTTTTTTTCGGTAAAAATATAATAGATAAGTTTTAATTAATTAAGAATGTTACAATAAAAATGATGTATTCAGTAGAAAATTAGAAGATTTAAAAAAAATCATAGCACAGCAATTTTTAGCGTTGTTTCTGGATAGAATGAAGAATATGCTCTGGATTAATTTTTTTATTTCAAATTGTTGGAAAGAAGTTATAGCTATCTGAAATCAACGATTTTCCAAAAATCGATTGGATTTGCGAAGATATATATCTAAAGAATTGAGGCAATCAGTGAAAATTATGGTGGACATCAACGGAATATACCTAGACAAAAAATATGAGCTATTCAGCTATAACTGGTAAAGAATCGTGAACCCTTGAGGGAAGGGTTGGGCGTCAATCTGCATGAACCCCTGCAGATTGAAGCCTCGATGCAAATCAAGTAGATCATCTTGATAACATCAAAGTGTAAGCCGAAAAGTCGAGAACCTAGTAATTCCAATATATATATATATATATATATATATATATATATATATATATATATATATATATATATATATATATATATATATATATATATATCATCAGCCCGTATCGATCCACTGCAGGATGAAGGCCCCTTCAGCATGCTTCCAACCCTCACGGTCCTGGGCTTTCCTCTGCCACTCGGGTCCAATATACTTAACGATGTCATCAATCCATCGTGCTTTCGGTCTTCTTCGCGGACGTTTGCGATCAAGCGGTATCCACTCCAGGATTGCCTTCGTCCATCTGTCGTCCCATCGCCTCGCTATATGACCTGCCCATCTCCATTTTAATTGTTTTACTCTTCCAATGATGTCACTGACTTTTGTTTGTTCCCTGATCCATGCACAGGACTTTCTGTCTCGTCTTGTAATGCCAAGCATACATCTTTCCATTCCCCTCTGTGTCACACGAAGTTTTTGAATTGATTGCGATGTGAGTGTCCAGGTTTCACTTTCGTATATCATAACATATATATATATATATATATATATATATATATATATATATATATATATATATATATATATATATATATATATATATATATATATATCTAATATTTTCACGGATGGTAGATAATGTTTCTAAATCATTCCGGGTGTCGATCCGTTGATTCTGTGAAGAGTCACGACATTTCTCCAAAATCGCATTTGGCATTTTCAAGTGTTGTCCGCGTCGACTGAAGAGTCCAACTGTGTTGGACAACTGAGTTCGTCATCATCATTCAGCCATTGTTGATCCACTGCAGGATGAAGGCCTCCCCAGTATGCTTCCAACTTGCGCTGTGCTGAGCTTTCTTCTGCTATTCGGGTCCAATATACTTAATGATGTCATCGACCCATCCTATTTTAGGTATTCTTTGTGGGCGCTTATGGTCAAGCGGAATCCCAGGATTGCTTTGGTCCTTCTGTCGTCACATCGCCTCGCTATATGGCCTGCCCACCTCCATTTCAATTCCTTTACCTTTACAATAATGTCACATACTTTCGTCTGTTCTCTGATCCATGTGCAGGTTTTTCTGTCCCGCTTTGTAATGCCAAGCATACACCTTTCCATTCCCCTCTGTGCTACCCGAAGTCTATGAATTGATTGTGATGTGTGAGTGTTTGTGTTTCACTTCCGTATGTCAGAACAGGCAGCACACACTGATCAAAAACTTTTTTCTTCAGACAAAGTGGGAGTTTGTTGGCAGTTGTTGTTGCACTTGTTTGTTGGCATGGCACAGTGGCATGGTGTATTCATTGCGCCTTTCTATGGCCTGTTGGACAATCTGGATATGATCCATTGTACTGAATCCACTTCTGAATTCTGCCTGTTTTCTTGGTTGTGCGTCATTTAGTGTCCTCAGTATTCTTTTAGATATTATCTTGGTGAAAACCTTGTACAATACTGACAGGAGGCCTATTGAGTGGTAGTTTTTCAAATCCCCTTGTTTTATTTCTTAGCTTGTGTTTTGCTTTGTTTATTCCCTTATTTTCCTCTAGTGTTTTTTGCACTAGCTGCAGGTTGAACCGACGCGTTTCTTCTCGAGTACGTTTTCTTATAGTTTTGCAGAGTTCAACGTACTCGACCCTGCCAAAAGGACTCCTTGCATTCCTCATTGTACGCCGTTATTTCATTAAATTAATTGTCTCATTGGAGATTTTTGACTGTTTGAAACTTTTTCTGCGATTATTTTTACTACTTTTTTGTCGATTACTTTTTTGTCGATTATTTTTTTATATTGTTCTGTTATTTCCATCTCATCTGTGTCTTGCAACACATCAAAGCGGTTCAACAAAGCAATCTCAAAATTGCTGTCCTTCTGAAGCAGCTTTCCAGAGTCTACTTTGCCTTTCTTCGAACTTACCATTCTTGTACGTTCTCTTCGACAGTTTATCCTAACCTTTGCTCGTTCCATTCTGTGGTCACTTCCGACATTAAAACAGTTAAGAACAGTACAATTACAAAATATTGTTTTATCGTTTGACATGATGTAGTCAATTTCACTTGTGAGACCATTTGGATTTTCCATATCCATTTTCTACTGATTTTTTTCTTATAAAACGAGTTCGTAATATATAGTTTATAGTTTATGCTTCCGGGAGCATACGCTCCAGACGGCATAGTAGCTCAAACCTTCATTGACTTACTAAAGCCCCTTTACCACGCCAAGGTCTAATCCATAAAGAGGGATATATATATATATATATATATATATATATATATATATATATATATATATATATATATATATATATATATATATATATAATTCTATGGTCTCGTATGTAAATTATATTTCAAATATTTTCCATGTTTCGTTTTGCGATGTTGGAAAAATGTATCAATTGGGTTGATGCCATTCGGGATATTTTTGAAAATATTGCATCTCTGCCTGCCTACAATTCTTATGACTCTCGATAAAACAGCAAATCATATCAAATTTTTGTTCGTTAGAATAATGTTCCAGTATTTTAAGTATAACAATTAACAAATGTAAAACTGACACACTGTTAAATGTCACATCTAAACAAATTATTGAAATAATTGCAAACTAATGCAAATGTCACCCCTTAATCGGAAATTAGGGTTATTATTGTCATCCCTTAATGTAATAGATGTTAAGCGTAACATGTCGTTGTATTCAGAATAAAAAGAAAAATTTACTAAACATAAAATAAATGTTTTCGACGATTTACAAAAACCAAGTTGATGATGGTCCAGAAAAGCCAAAATCTCAAATCAAAAATCTAATTATACCACCTTGCAGAGGAAAATAACGACAAATTTATTTTGATATATCTCTTCAAATATTATGTGATATTATTATTATGCAGATATATATATATATATATATATATATATATATATATATATATATATATATATATATATATATATATATATATATATATATATATATATATAAATATATTCAAAAGTAATACAATTATTTATAAGACTTATGCAGAGTTGTTTATTATTCATTATAATATACCTTACTAGTCTATCCTATAATTTTATAATATTTTATTAATGCTGTATGTTTTTTAATATTGATGGTTTTCTTTTCAGATAATGATTGGCTGGTAATTTAACCGACGACCAACGGAAGTGGAAAATCAAACAATTCTGGAAGACAAAGAATAATGCCGAAAAAAGTCGTCAGAAATGGACTGGAGAATTTGATATACATCCAGCAACGATATGAAAGAGTTTCAACGGCAATTCGTGGCTGCTGATGATATTTAAATTGATCATTACACACTAGAAATGAAAGAAATGTCGAAACAGTGGGTTTTAACCTGAAAAAAGGTGACTACGCTTTCATCGACCGGAAAAGTGATTATTTTCCGGGATTCTATGCAGGAAAGGAAAATATAATCACAAGAGAGAATTAGCTGCATTACGGGCTGTTTCTCCACAACATATCGCTCAACTATTCGTTCAGCAATTTGTGCTGCAAGTTGATGCCGCTTCCATTCTATTCTCCGCACATGGCCCCTTCGGACTTTTTTCTCTTTTCAAACATGAAGAAATGGCTGGCTGGATTCACTTCAAATAAAAAAATTATCTCCGAAACAATGGACTATTGACAAAAGACTACGTTGAGAATAAAGCAAATAGCGATCAAAAACATTTCTTTTTTTTATTTCTCTTTATTCTCGTAGTTAACTACAGTTCCTTTGACTATAAAATTCAAGAACCACTTTTCATAACAGGATGTAATATATACAAAGAAACCATACGTTTATTAAATTCGAAATCTTGTAAAAAGTATATAATTTATCACCAATTTCGTACCTATTAACGCGTTTGGAATTCTAGTTTTGGAGATGTGTAAAAGACAAAGTATAAGGTACCTGCGGCATATAAGGCCCATCTAATTTAAAAACGTAAAAAATCGAGTATTTTGTAATATCGTACTATAAAGATAAGTTTTTAGTAAATTTTGTTTTTACTTTAGTTTACTTGTTTTTACTTTAAAAAATTCTTTAGTTATTTAAAACCACTTGCATTGTAATAAGGCCCTCACAAAAATACATTTTCTAAAACACTAATCATCGGAATATTTCCTTTTAGACACGCTTAAACTCAAAAAATCAACAAAATTAGATATTTTTTAATAAAAATCCAATAAAACAATAGTGTCTCTTTTTTACCTTCGATTATAAATTTCTTAGAGTAGAGTAAACTAAAACAGTCTTCATTCTTTGCAACAAAAATAAAATAACAATCGTAATACTATCTATGATCATTAGTTTCGTTGAGATCATTTGTACTCTAATGACTTTAAGTAGTCTAATCACAATGAGGACAAAAATACACTTCTTTATCTTCTTTTGTTAGTCCCATGCGTTCTTTTTAGTACCATCTACCATAATTCCACACTATCGCATGTCTGATAAATGTTCCTTGCATGACAATTTCAAGCAGCTTCTGCCGAGATTTCAGCCCTCTTTTCTTTTCTTTTACCTTTATAAAATCCCTGTATTTTCTTTAAATCTGTAATATCCTGGCAACTGCGTAAGTAGTGGATGGTTTTGGAGAGACGTAATTGTACTACTTGTAACTCCCTTGGTGTTACAAGTAGTTGTTTTCTAACCTTTATTGCTGTTTCCTAACCTTTATTGCTAGAGCATTATTTTCCAGAATTTGCAACTCCGCTTGAGGAGTATAAATTTGACATTGTGAACTAGTAGTATCTACAGAATCATCGCCATTCCTTACAAACACTGAATCAGATTTATTACCCAAAACTGATGGCGAATCACTGTTATCATGAAACTACAGTCCTACATCCATCAACTAGACTGCCAATTTACAAACTACGCGATAAATTTTGATAAAACTGGGTCCATATGTTATGCTCCAAAGATTGGTCGACCAGTCAGTATTACTAGGCGTAAAAATGAAATGTTAGTTGGTCTGACGTTTACCCAATATAAAAAAAAACTAATAATAAAATAAAGAAGAGAGTTTCTGTTGAGTTAGAAATTTTTCGTAGATCTTTGGGTTATCTGGCGAGGATAATCCAGATTGGATGTAGTGAAGAATGGACGAGACTTGCTATTGATCCACTGTATTCACTACATGTATTACCATTACATTTAATTAAAATATATGTATCTACTATGCTTTTATAGTAGGTCAAAAATCAATTCCAACTTGCTTTAAAAATGATGTAATTAACATTATATTTCATATTATTGTTATAAACTGTATTGTAACTAATTCGGTAAAAATGTTGACAATAATTTACGATTGTACCTCCATTTAGAGCAAAAATTATTAGGAACAAAAGAACATACCTTACAGTACCACCTATTTTCTTCGCCTCACAAAATAAATTGTCATTTTCCTATTCACCAAACAATTAAACTCCAACAATGCACACATTTTTTTACACATTATCCTCCAATCATGTTGAGTACATTTGTTTTATTTTTTTATACAGTTTCATTCAGAGTTGCATGATAATAATTCCCATCACTTAACAATAGTCATGCTCTTTCTCCAGCAACCGATTCGGAAAATGCCACTTTGCAATTACGAGAAGCAGTTGGGTCACGCGAACTTTTCCTTAAGGACGCGCGTCCTGGATCAGAGACGCTCGAACGGAGCCGTCACGACGCACAATCGACGCTAAACGCCCGCGCGATACTGAACTTGGAGATTTCAATGTGCGAGGCGAATTTGGTGAAATTTCCCGGAGGGAGGCTTTCGGTGCACATGCGTCTTTACAATTTTTGTTTAATTTTTAACCTGCATCGGAATCGAGGGCAACAGACCGGCATAATGCAACTGATTTTATCACATACACACATATACGTTGAATTAATTTGGAAAAGGTGGGCGAGTCGTAAAAGTTTAAAAACCTTTTGAGTTGACTTTATAGCAAATTTTCCCTTTGACTAAAATATGGAAAGTCTTTCGCAATAATTGTCGACTTAAACTTGTTCCTCTGCAGACTTAAAAACATTAGCCTAGGGGCTTTTTGAAACTCTCCTAAACTGTTCGTTCTTTCAATGAAAGCAAAATGTCCAACAAGTAGAATAAATAACACTGGGGAACAATTTGAAAAATAATTTTTGTTTAGTTCGATATTTAAGCTGTTTTATACGTAAATTGACATGCTAATTACAAAACTTTATTTAGTTTTTTTCTATCACGTCAAGTTTTCTCTCTACAGTTGTTGCGCATCCGACTAAGCTTGGCGAATCACAGAAGTCACTACTGCTCTCCTACCGGCAAACCTTCTTCGACCTAGGAGAGGGGGCGTGAGTGACGTTGCGTCATCCAAAACTAGTTCGGTCAGTTACGCATGAGATGCTAAAGTACGCGGGTCTGTGTCGCTCTGATATAGTGAAGTTAAAGTATACATACACAACTACAGATGTTCGTTATCTCTGCCTCTGGTAGTTCTCGTCGTAAGTGCTTAAACAGCCCTGATTCATTTTATTATATATGTGTTTTACCATCCCCATTTAACGGACTAATATTAGTACATTTGTCAGGCAAGCCTATTTTGCTTATTTTAAAGTGAAAATAGCTGACCAAGGTAAATCATGGGCCACTCATAAAGTATGCAAGCAGTATGTCGAGAGTTTACGAATGTGGACGAAGAGAACACGTAATAAACTTTCGTTTGGTATACCAATGGTTTGGTGAGAGCCCAAAGATCACTTAAGTGATTGGTACTTTTGCATAGTGAAAACATCAGGATTCAACAAGAAAAACAAACATAATATTCAGTACCCTAGTTTACCGTCAGCTATACGCCCTGTGCCTCATTCAGCTGAAATTCCAGTGCCAGTTTTTCAAGAATTACCTTCTTTAGAAATACAAGAATATGAATCAAGTGAAGAGGTGACTTGATTCACATTCGAAGTGACTCCACCGACGAAGAATTCAAAGTTTCCAATGATTCTGTGATTCAATCAACATGAATTAAATTATTTAGCACGAGATTTGAGACTATCCAAAAAAGCATCGGAATTATTAGCATCAAGACTGCACGAAAAAAATTTGCTTGACAAAGGAGCTAAAGTCACTTACTATCGATCCAGAGAAAGTGAATTTAGGCAGTACTTCAGAAATAATGACGTAGTTGTATATTGCCAGAACGTAGAAGGTTTAATGAAAGAATTGGCCATTTCTACCTATAACGCAACTGAATGGCGATTGTTTATAGATAGCTCAAAGCGTAGCTTGAAGTGAGTTCGCCTACATAATGGAAATGTATACGGTTTAGTCCCAATAGGTCATTCACTTTCTTTGCGTGAAGAATATGGCGACATAAAGAAAATGGATCATCTGTGTGGACCTTAAAATGGTATGTTTCCTTCTTGGCCAGCAATGCGGGTATACCAAATATCCCTGTTTTTTGTGCATATGGGACAGCAGAGCTCGTGAGAAGCACTGGATGCAATCGAACTGGCCGCCAAGATCTGACCTAAGACCTGGTGATCCAAACATTTTAAATCAGCCACTTGTCGACAGAAAAACATTGTATTTCCACCTTTGCTTATAAAACTAGGTCTCAAGAAGGAGCTTTAAGTATATCATTTCGGCATTCCCTAGCCTGTCATATGAAAGGGTAAAGGCTGGTGTATTTGATAGTTCACAGATTCGGCAACTCGTTAAATATGAAAATTTCACTGAAACAATGACCGAACTTGAAAGGAATGCTTGATTGGCTTTTAAAAATATTGTTAAAGACTTTCTTGGAAATACACGAGCCCCGAATTACATCGAAATTTTTCAACAACTCTTGGAGAGCTTTAAAAAGCTTGGTTGCAACATGAGCATCAAACTGCATTTCTTACATAGTCATCTTGCTAACTTCCCAGAAAATCTTAGTACTGTTAGTGGTGAACAGGGCGAGCGATTCCACCAAGATCTAAAGGTTATGGAAGCGCGGTATCGAGATAGATGGGATGTCAGTATGATGGCTGACTACTGTTGGAGCATCAAGCGAGAATGTCCACAAACTGAACACTCCAGGAAAAGCTATAAGAAGAAATTTTTGCCATAATATCTTTTATTTATTTTTTGTATAAACACAATTTAACTTTTAATAATATGCTAACCTCTGTATGAATAAAATATTCTAATCTATTTGGTCAGATCTCACCTTATTTCCTTTCGTATGTACACTTTTAAGGTAAAATGAGGGGTATGCTGTAACTTAAAAACTTGACGTGATAGAGAAAAACTGTGAATATTTTTGAATTCAGAGATGAAAAATTCGTCAAAAACAAATCACAGATCCAAATCAACAAAATTGGTGTTCCCCATTGTAATAGGCAGCATAGACAATTTTAAAGCAAGCATTCTATTTCTGTGCATTCTTTTGGATTGTGTTGATTGTAAGATCTCTTCAAGGTATTTTCCCCATATCAATTTTCTTTGTTTTTTTTTCGAAATATGTCATGTGGAGATTATCAATCTGAAGAAAGCCAGGAAACAACATGAATATGGAGGAAGCACCATTAACAAAGCAATAAATAAGCAATGGAACACAACATAAGGTGGAAGAGGAAATAAAGACCTCAAGAAGGAATACGTTCCATTTATTCATTAAAGGAGTCATCTACAGAGAAGCAAGAATTCTCAGAAAACACGATATTATTTTGCCTTTAGGGTTGCTCATTACGTTATATATGGTTTTCTGTTTCTCAAAATTATGTGAATGTCGTGTTTTCTGAGAGAAGAATTCTTGCTTCTCTGTCGATGGCTCCCTTAATGTATACAAGGAACGTATTCCTTCTTGAGGTCTTTATTTCCTCTTCTAGCTTCTGTGTGTTCCCTTGCTTATTTATTGCTTTCTTAATGGTGCTTCCTCCATATCCATGTTGATCCTGGCTTCTTCAGATTGACAATCGTATTAAAATTGACGTATTAAAAAAAAATTAATATGGGGAAAATACCTTGAAAATATTTCGCAACCAACAAAATCCAAAAGTTTCCAGAAATAGAATGCTTGCTTTAAACTTAGCAAATTTGAAGAAAGACTGGATCTGAAACCCCTGCCTATTGTTTATTCTATTTGCATTTTTTTTCATTAAACGAACGAACAGTTTAGGAGAGTTTCAATAAGCTCCTAGGCTGGTTTCGCAGTATTACAGTCACTTACTGTGACTCTTCACAGAATCAACGGATCGACACCCGGAATGATTTAGAAACATATTCTACCAACCGTGAAAATTTTAGATGTAACATATATATATATATATATATATATATATATATATATATATATATATATATATATATATATATATATATATTATACAGAAATCTTTCACCCATTCTCCACGTGGTGCCACCGATCGCCTTCGCCGAACTGCTAACCATACGACGTCACGTGTCTCTCGGGACCGGTTTCTAGCCTTTCAGCCGTTCCGAGAGACACGTGACGTCGTATGGTTGACAGTTCGGCGAAGGCGATCGGTGGCACCACGTGAAGAATGGGTGAAAGATTTCTGTAATATTTTCCCTCCACGGTTCCGTTACTCTACCTTGTGGGCATATATATATATATATATATATATATATATATATATATATATATATATATATATATATATATATATATATATATAGATATATATATATATATATATATATATATATATATATATATATATATATATATATATATATATATATATATATATATATATATATATATATATAGATATATATATATATATATATATATATATATATATATATATATATATATATATATATAGAAAGAGAGAGAGATGGCCGCGCCTAAGGCGACCGACACTATCTGAGTTGTTTTAAAAAAGTCTACAAATAGACTAAAAAAAGATCACATAGTCGCTTATTCGATGGCCTCGGAAAACTATTGGCCAAAATTGGCCTAAATATACCTAAATAAAATTAGAAATGTAATAATCTTTGCGATCGCCCCACCATCTATTTTCGAATATTTATCGAAACTATACTATAGATATTTGAGATTAAAACTGTACAAGATCTGGTTGTTTGATTGCTAATTATATTAAGAATATTTTTGTTATACTGATAATCATTTTGTCTAAATCATAAATATATTAATTAACATCTTGCTTTATATTTTATGAAGAATAACTCGCAAACCATTGCAGATATCGAATTGCTGTTTGTGCCATCCGATTTGCAATTGTTTTCTTTAGCTTCTAGGGTAAAATTCATACTCCAAAAATACGCAGATTCAACATCCGATTGCTATTTTACGTTATCTCTATTATACACATGGTTTCTGAAAATCATACGATCTTAATTACCTGTCAAGCGCCAAAGATTTATACTATGAAAATGCGTCGACATTATGAAGCTTCACTATCTATTTTCCCTCAAGCTAGAGATTTGACGCAAGACAAATTCCTGAACAAACGTTTGAGATAGGATCTATATCAATTATGAAGTATAGAGAACTTTAAAGGAAATTCTGAAATTTGTAAACAACATAACTCGGCAAAGAGGTGATTTTGTAAATAACAATATGAACTACTAAATTAAACAATGCTTACAGTAGTGTTCATTGGCAGCAAGCCAGGCCCTTTAAACTACATATTTATTGAGATGGATTAATCTACTTGTTTATTGGTCTGTCCTTTATTTTTCTTCCTGTTTTCTTCCTTTTTACTTTTTTCTTTTCATTTAATTATTCTTTATATCTTTTTCTTTTTATCTCTCTTTACTTTAATTATGGGTTGTTATTGCTTGGATTATTTTTGTATGCTCCTTCCGATCCATGAAATGTGACACCAAGTCTTGTATCCTCCAGCGCATCAGTCCATCTCTTTGCAGTATCCCTTTATACCTGAAGCAGATTAGAATTCACAGTGTAATTTTCCTGATAATTTTGGTTCTTTTTCTCCCTGGTTGAGTTAGAAAACAGTTGAGGAAACCTAGGCTTAGGAAAACCTAGAAAAATTCGGTTTACAAATAGATTTGATACGGATCACCAAGTGATTCTAAGGAGTTCAAACTTGTAAATCAAAAGCCACCTTCTACGCTTCGTTCTGTAGATTATGAATTATATTGTCAATTAAAAATTAAAAATTACATTACTTTTCGATACAGTTAATAAATGTCAAACCAGAAACCGTTTGAATCTATGATTCAAAACTATTTATAGCAATGGGACAAATGCCATTATTCTTTGATGCAAAAAAAGAAAGTATGCCTGGAAATGTTTAAAAAGAAGAAGTAGAAGAGGGAGTAATAGAAATTATTAAAGCCTTAAACAACAACAACAAGAATAAAGTAAGAACACATAACGATGAATCCACAGAGTTTGAGAGAGGATTAGGCTTAAGACATAGCTGCATACTGAGTCCACTGTTATTTTTAGAAGTTGTTGGCGATAATGTAAAAAATAGCAAAGCGAATTGCAAGAATACAAAAATAGGTTTCAGAAAAATGAAAACAGTGACAACACAACAATTATTGTTCGCTGATGATATGATTCTAATGACAGATTCTGAAGAAGAACTACAACATAACTTAGCTATATATAACGAAGAACTAAGAAAAGCAAACATGGGAACAAATATCGACAAAAGTAAAACAATTTTAATTACAGGGCACAAAAATAAAATTGTACTCGATAGGGAGGTAATGGAGCTAATTAAAATATGCAAGCACAATAACAAAAAATAATGGAAACATGGACGGTGAAATGAACGAAAAAAATGGGAAAAGCGAGTAAACTATACAACACCTTAAAAACAACACTCCTAGGAAAAAGAGAGGTAAACGCACAAGCGTATCAAAAAGTAGTAAAACCATCAATAATATACGACCGCGAATCCTGAACATTAACAAAGAGAGGCAAATATAGAATTAAAGCTGCAGAAATGAGATTCCTATGTAAAATAGAAGGAATTACATGAAGGCATAGAGAGAAATTCGACAGTAATGGAACAATTGGAAACCAATAGAAAGAGCTCTAGAACAAAGCTGAAAGAGCTTTAGAAGAAGCTAACTGAGCTGGCCAGGACACATCCACAGATTGAATCAAGAGATTAGCAAAACAAATATGTGAAGCGAAAAGAGAACGAGGGAGAAAAGAGAACGGGAAGAACGAGTTCGACACACGGTAGAAAAACGAGGAATTCGTTGGAATAATGTTAGAAAATTATCACTGGAGTAACTAAACAAGGAATATTTATTTGTCGGAGCAAAAAGTTGACGTCGTTATATGACGTATAAATAAAAGCTCTGAGAAGTAAAGTACGATCTTTTATTTATAAACAAAAGGAAAAACGCAAATACTTTTTCAACGCCCTAGTATTTAACACAGACACTCTGACGATTCAAAAATGTCAATGAAAATCTCCCGCATAAAGATAAACTTCCTAGCTGAAAATATTCAAAATTGAAATCACACCAATTCTACATTAATCCAACGGTAAAAAAATCTCGCCTCCGAAGTGCTAATGAAATTGAAACAAGGAACTGCGAGATCATATTTCAAAATGGTAATACGCCTTCGTATCTCGATTTGTGATTAAACTTCGAAACTGCAAATACTCTGTGTGCAACAATAATCAGTATACGGACTTGCAACAGAGAAAAATGGGAAATGAGAACACAGAGCGATTTTTTTTTATTACCATATTCAGAATTAGAATGACATAAATGTATACTAGAGCGTAGCAAAAAGTAAAGTGAATATTTAAATAAAACACAAAGTGTTCGTTTATTCATTCAAATTTATTTTGTTCCTGCAAAGTATTCCCTCTTAATGCAGTAAATTTATTACAACGTTTTCTCCATTCTTCAAAAAAGTTTTTCTACCGAACGTTTGATATTCCCTTTAAAGCGATAAGCGAAATTTATTGAACGGCTTCTACTGACCCAAAAATGGTGTAAACGCAGTGGCGACTTCAATTGATGGAACAAGAAAAAGTCACACGGTGTTATATCTGGTCAATATGGTGATTCAAAAAAGAAGTTTGAACAGGTTGGCTATAACGGATGATAAAGATGATCCCATTGGCTACCATACGTAAAAGGAATCACAGATAGGATAGGATACTATGGAAACATAAGATCAGAACAGCCTACAAGCCGCACAAAACTGTCGCAAATATCCTAAAAAACCCCAAGGACAAAGTTAGATTGCAAAATTATGGGGTGTACAGTATATTTTGTTCCAACTGCAACAGAACATACATAGAACAAACAAACAAACGAATATCGGCCAGAATACAAGAACATAAAAACAACTTGAAAAACAAACAAACCAATTCCGCTCTGTTCCAGCATCATCTACAAACAGGACATAAAATCAATTTTGAAGGGGCCAAACAAGTAGCGAATATTGAAAACTTCAAGATCCGAACAATTGAATCCTTGAAATAGAAGAAAGACGTGAGCTAAATACGCGAAACGACGCTCGCAACATTCCAAAAGTATGGAAATCCCTTTTGAAAAAAGAAAAAACGCGGCAACGTGGCGTTGAGGTAGAAAAATCAATAAACGGACGCCCGACAGGTTTGCCGAGCGCCGTAAATAGTCCCGAACTACCCCGATATAATCTGCGCAGTCGCCGGCCTGCGTTTTATAGAAGCTGCTGCATTTTATAGAAGAGTCATTGGTTGTGATCACGTATTGTTTGTTGTCATCGGTTAGTTTGTATGATCCTCAAGCTCAAAGTTTTTGAGTAAATCCCAGAGATTGAAGATATCGGGAGATTGTCGTCCATGGCAGTTTAGGTTATCAGCCAATTCTTGGCATGTTTGACGGCCATCCTTCTTCAAAAGGCGTTAAGGGGTCCTCGTCAGGGTCCGAAGGTCGACCAGGGCGTGTCATCCAGGTCGAAGCTGCCATTTTTAAAATTGGCAAACCAATCTATATCCGATCCGATACCGTCCTTCAAAGTACATTATAACGAAGCTTTTCAGAAAAACGAAGCCAATAGTTTTGTAGACTAAGAAAAGAGTTTTCGAATGGATATATATAACTGGCCAAACAAAATAAAAATGGAGGAAAATCAAACGAATTATTGAAAAAACGGCGAGAACTAATGGAACAAACCAATATATATATATATATATATATATATATATATATATATATATATATATATATATATATATATATATATATATATATATATATATATATATCTGCACGTTCGTGGACTTCAAGAAAGCAATCCTTTCGGCATGCCTTCTTCAGAGAACACAAGAACAATTAGAATACAAAATTGGCGAGTACCAGACAGGCTTTCACCCTGGTCGCTCATGCACTGAACAAATATTTAACCTAAACACTACACTGAAATACAAAGCTATCAGGAACGTCCCAATCATCTGCACGTTCGTGGACTTCAAGAAAGCATACGACTGCATCGACCGAAAATTCAACTCTGTTCAACATCCTAGAAAAACAAGGACTCGACCCCAAAACACTACGATTGATCAAGCAAACACTGACCAATACAACCTCTAAAGTGAAATTTATGGGAGAAATTTCCGAACCCTTCCTGATTAAAACTGAAGTACGCCAAGAAGATGGGTTATCCCCATTCCTCTTCAACGTGGTCCTGGACAATGTCATAAGAGAATGGGAAAAAACTGAAAAATCAAGGATACTGGAAACCAATACGATTCGGATGATCTAAAAACATAGAAATATCATGCCTAGCGTTCGCAGACGACCTAGCCATACTCGCAGACAATGAAAAAAAGGGCAACCAAACAGATCGAAGTCCTCAAAGAATGTGCAGAGAAAGTCGGCCTACAAATCTTCTTTCAAAAAACCGAATTCTTCTGACCAAAATTAGATGAAGTTGGAAATTAGATGAATTAGACAGAAGATGAGGAGGGCATACGGCAAGACACACAATATCTACAATAAGAAATGCCTTTCCACATATGCAAAAATAAGACACTACAACACGGTAATCAAACAAGAGGTACTACGCAAGCGAGACACTTACACTTCATACAAAAAGCGGCATAGAAAATATACTAAAAGAAGAACGAAAAATTATGAGGGACATTCTCGGCCCAAAACTGACAGAGGCAGGATACAGACTAAATTCTAGAAAGACCACAGAGAGAATGTCCAACGTATCGGCGGACATAAGAAAAAGAAGGTTGAAATTCTATGGACATATCAGTAGACTCCCACCGACAAGACTCACCAATAGAATTCTTATATACATACAAGAAGTCAAGTCAACAGTACCATGGTTCCCATAAGTCAGAGCTGATCTGGAAAAGGCACAAATGGGTCCGACAGAGATTGAGGACAGAAGAACGTACAGAAACAAAATACATATGTGGAACGTTGCACCAGAGAGCGAAGTGTCGAGGAGATCGGGAACTGAGTGGACGGAGGAGAGAAAGACAATGAGAGAGGTGTGAGCAGACACCAGACAAAGGATGAGAGAGGTGTGGAGGATCAGAAAGTGCACTCGAAAGTGAGTCAGAATGCTTTGTGTGATCTAACCGGGTCTATACGCACCTAATATATATAAATATATATATATATATATATATATATATATATATATATATATATATATATATATATATATATATGTATATATACTATATATAAGATAGCATTAATTCAAAGACTGATACAGAACAACTAAATAAAATCTTTTATAACATACTAAAACAATAATAATAAACCAATTTCCCAAATAAAATAATAATAAGAAAATGAAAAAAAATAAAAATAAAAGTGCACCGTGGACGTAGAAACGTACAGTTGATAGTAAAAACATTTTTAAACTATACGGCCTTGATATAAGTCGAGCAGCTTCTCAGGACCGGTTCTACAATGCAAGAATTATACTTGGAATAAAATTTTAAACGCCCGTACTGTAGAACGGGCAATATCAATTTTGTTCCAAGTATATCTTATACCTGGTATATTCTTGCATTCTAGAACCGGCCCTTAGTCGATGCAAAAAAAATAATAAACAAATTTACAAGTAAATCTTTTTTCAGCTCTTTTGGCTGTTATGTGGAGTGTAATGTTGATTAGTATCGTTAGTCTTTATAATGTTAAACGTTATAAATGTTTATAAAGTGACAAAAACCTAGAAACAAATTTTTAAAATATAGTGACAAACATTCTTTATGGAATACCTCCAATGGGTAAGTTTAAAAAAATAAAATAACGTAATAATGTAAACCAACAGCAATAACATTTTCTTGGAAAACAATTTTCTGATGAAGGTCGATTCATGACCAAAACGTTAAATAAAAACAAGAAAAAAAAAATAAAATTCTGCAATCTGTCAAAATAAATGTATGGTCAGTATATATATATATATATATATATATATATATATAGTATATATATATATATATATATATATATATATATATATATATATATATATATATATATATATATATATATATATATATATATATATATATATATATATATATATATCATCATCATCATCATCATCATCAGCCCGTATCGATCCACTGCAGGATGAAGGCCTCTTCAGCATGCTTCCAACCTTCACGGTCCTGGGCTTTCCTCTGCCACTCGGGTCCCATATACTTAACGATGTCATCAATCCATTGTGCTTTCGGTCTTCTTCGCGGACGTTTGCGATCAAGCGGTATCCACTCCAGGATTGCCTTGGTCCATCTGTCGTCCCATCGCCTCGCTATATGGCCTGCCCATCTCCATTTCAACTGTTTTACTCTTCCAATGATGTCACAGACTTTTGTTTGTTCCCTGATCCATGCGCAGGACTTTCTGTCTCGTCTTGTAATGCCAAGCATACATCTTTCCATTCCCCTCTGTGCCACCCGAAGTTTTTGAATTGATTGCGATGTGAGTGTCCAGGTTTCACTTCCGTATGTCATAACGGGTAGAACGCACTGATCGAATACTTTTCGTTTCAGGCAAAGTGGGAGTCTGCTCTTAAACACTATGTTGAGCCTACCAAATGCCTGCCAGCCACATTTAACACGCCGTTCCACCTCCCGGGCGGTATTCCCCTCCATGGAAATCCTCTGCCCAAGATATACAAAGCTGTCCACAATCTCTAAATCCCTTCCTAAAACTGAAATTCTTCTGTCCTGAGCGAAGTTATTGAACATAACCTGACTCTTTTTCAGGTTTATTTTCAAGCCAAATGGTTCGCCAGCCCTTTGCAGTTCTTGTATGCGTCTTTGCAGCTCCTCTGGGTCTTGTGAAATGAGAATAATATCATCTGCAAATCTAAGATGGTTTAAGTTTGCACCGTTGATCTTTACCCCATCCTGTTCCCAATCCAGTTTACGGAATACTTCTTCAAGGCCAGCCGAGAAAAGAATAGGCGATATTGCGTCACCCTGCCGTACACCTCGTTCTATATTAATTCCCACTTCAAGATCATCAAGGTGAATTGTGGCTGTAGCTCCATCATATATCGATTCTAATAGGTTTACATAGGCTCTCTCTCTATATATATATATATATATATATATATATATATATATATATATATATATATATATATATATATATATATATATATATATATATATATATATATGGATAACGCTAGAGAACTCCCCGCTGGACAATCAGGGTTGCGAGCCTCGCATAGTACAAACACAGCTTTGTTAAATTTGACGGATACTTTGATGTTTTGACAGTTTGGACAAGGGAACGGCAGTAGCTTTGGTTTCTATAGATTACTCTATAGAAGATAAATCATGCACTTTTGTGTGCGAAATTGAATTATTTTGGTTTTTCCACTAATGTTCAGCATTTCTTTCAATCATACTTGCATGGTAGGAGTCAATGTACGGAGTTGGAGGGGCACTGTCTTGGGACCATTATTATTTTTAATATACACGGCTGATCTCCCTTTCTGTATCAATAATTCAGTTATTTATTCAATCCTTTGCAATCCTTGATGATACCAAACTTGTTCATTCTTTTTCTCCACTTTGATCTGATCTGGCGGCTGCGGCATTGAATGCCGATATTCGCAGTCTTTGTGCATATTCCGCCGATCACAACTTATCAATAAATTAAAGTAAATCAAGTGTTGTATTATTTTGTTCCAATAATGTTAGAAATCGTATCAAAAATGTACTAAAGATTAACATCAGTTCTCATGATTTACAGTTCTCTTCAGAAGCAAAGATATGAGGACTTACAATTGATGAAAAGTTGAGGTTTACGAGCCACGTAAAGAATATGTTATTGAAGGTCTATCTTAAAATCAGAACATTGTATGCTAATCGGTATCTAATTAACTTTAAATTGAGAAAAAAACTTTGCAAAGTGTTAATTTTGCAAATTCTTCTTCAGCTATTTTAGTATGGTATATTATCCTTGTTTAGATTGTTTTACTAAGCATAAGTTACAGATAGCACAAAATAATCTAGTCAGATTCATTTGTGGAATTAAGAAGTTTGATCATGTCTCACATAAGTATAAAGAATTAGCCAGGCTAAATATTGAATTATTTATGAAATACTACTATCTCGTTTTCCTGCATAAACTAATAATATGTTCTGAGTCGGCATACTTGAGGGACGAATTGGTTTTTCGTGGTGAAATTCACAGTGTGAACATCACGCAGGTCTCAGTTTTATCAGTTCCCCGACATAAGACTTCGCTTTTCCAGCGTAGTTTTTCTTATTGTAGTCTTAAATGCGGCTCAATCGCGGTCTCTAACATAAATAATCATTGAATAAATATATGGTTTCCCAGAACACCAGCTCAGACATTTACTTTTCCTGGAAACTGTGTCTTTCTCACTAAACACGTGAGGATTTGTATCACTCCAGTACTCATAGAATTGCAGTCTTCGGTCGAGGTCGTCATCTGAAAGTTGATGTACTATTTTTAATTTATAGGCGT
Source organism: Cosmopolites sordidus (assembly GCA_031761425.1). NCBI lineage: Eukaryota > Metazoa > Arthropoda > Insecta > Coleoptera > Curculionidae > Cosmopolites > Cosmopolites sordidus. The sequence goes on from JARFXV010002021.1 coordinate 211,826, forward strand.
GAAATTTTTTTTCAACGCCCGGGGCATCGTCCTTTGACTTCACAGGTAGATGCAACTTGGGTTGTAGAACAAGTAGAATTTACTATAATCAGTTATGTTAATTTCTTGCTAATACTTGAAAAATAAAATATAAATAAATAAAACATACAATTCATTCAAATACAGATATACTCTAGAACAACTATTTTCCATCCGTTCTAACATAAAGTATTTGTGTTAAAATTTCCTTTCTCCCAAAAGATTTATCAAAGGAATATATACAAAGCTTATTTCAGCATCTAGAAAGACTTTGACTGACATTATAGATATACAGCAATGGATTAAAATAGAGACACATAAAAACCTAGAACCCAAAAGAATCTATTAGAATCAAATATTAAGAAAACTACAATTCTCTAAACTATATTAACTGGACTAGCGGCAGTCCTGATAATATTTATGTTGTGTAATTGTCACTTACAAAAATGTTGACATATTTTATGCTAAATGACATTGATAAAGTAAAATGACTCCAAATAGATTCGATTGCCTAAAGCTTTAAATCATCCAGTACAAGAAATATTGTACCTATTTCACCTAATTTTGTAAAAAGAAATTTTCTGCAGGAATTAAAGGTAGATGCATTCTTTGAGACGAATTCGATATCATAAAAGAAATGATAAAAATTGATGGTACAGTGAGTTAAAGTCATCATCACAGTGAGTTAAAGATTTAACATCTAATATATAAAGGGTGATGCAAGTATCAGGCTTTCATTTTGTTTTGGTCGGAGTTTCAGACAGTATATTTGATTATTATGATTTATCGGGTGTTTCTGGTTAATAATGTCGATTTTGCTAATAGATAGCGTTACTAATATAATTGTTGGTATAGATCGGGGGTCTCCAAACTTTCCAGCCTTAGGACCATACTGATTACTCCAGTAAGTACCAAGGGCCAAAACCGTTTTAATTTTCCTGCCATTATCTATAACTTCTAAACTAGTGGCTGATTACGTGCCCTAAATGAGCATACGCTTAATAAATTCGCTAGTCGCGGGCCGGATTGATGACGTTGGCGGGCCGGATTTGGTCCGCGGGCCGTAGTTTGGAGACCTTTGGTATAGACGAATGACGTCTAAGACGTCTTGGAGATTAAACATACGCCATCAAAAGCCAATTCGTTTTTAATTGTCCCTGTGCAAAAAACATAGTTTTTCATTGCTTTGAATATGTCAAGTTATGCACCAGAAAAAGACATTTTACGGGAAAGCTTAATAACTTTCTTCAATTTGAAGAAAATGACTGCTAAGTTATCGGTTGTTGGTTGAAGCCTATGCTGGACATACTCTAACCCAAAAAAAAACTTATGGACATGGTTTAAGCGCTTTAAAAGTGGTAATTTTGATATACAAGACAAGGAGCGTCCAGGACAACCCAAAAAGTTTGAAGATGCAGATTTGCAAGCATTTTACGCAACTCATACGTTGAACCAATTAGCCGAAGGATTGAATGTTGTTCAATCCACCATTTCCACATGTCTCCACGCATTCGGAAAGACCCAGATAAAAGGAAAATCCATATGAAGTGTTCCATATGAATTCAAGGTACAAGGTATTGAAAGGCGAAAAACCTGCGGATATGTTCATACAACTAGCGCAAAATCAAGATTACCAAAAGAAGGTTATACTATGCATTTGATGGTACTGTAAGAGAATCGTTTATAAAGAGCTGTTACCTGAAAGCCGAACCATTAATTCGAAAAACTACCGTTCTGAACTCAGGGCATTAAAGTGGGTAATCGACTAGAAGTAACTTGAATTAATCCACCGGAACGACATTGCTTTTTATCGAGGTAATGCTAGGCCATATGTGACTTTGGCCACCCGACTCAAAGTTTTGCAGCTTGACTGGGAAATTTGCGAAATTTTGCTTGCCGGGTAGAAAAGAAAAGATTTTTTTATCGAGTTGTGACAGCTGATAAAAAGTGGATCTATTTTGACAACCCAAAGCGCAAAAAATTACGGGTAAACTTAGTCCAGCTTTCAAGTTCACAACCAGTGCGCAAGATATATATATATATATATATATATATATATATATATATATATATATATATATATATATATATATATATATATTACAACATGGGCTTTCCGAACACCACTTGGTTTGATGAATGGTTAGCCTCAAAAAATCAAAAATTCTTTTAGCACGGAATCCATTCTTTGACAAAGAATGGATTCGAACCAAAGCAGAAAAAAGTAATTGTTAACGATGGCCAATACTTTGATTATTAAGGTAACTTATTTAAAAAAAAAAAGGTAAAGTGTTAGGGTTAAAGGCGCATCAGCAACTAGGTTATTTAGCGACTGGACCTACACTTTAACGTGGATTCCGAACCACGGTCACCAGCCCATTTCCCACAAACCCAGGCCAGCACCCCCCTCGGGCTATCAACCCTTGGTTATGTGCCTACCCATAAGTCTATCAGGAAACCTACCGACTGGCGGTGACCAACGTAGAACACTTCTCAGAAGGCATCCGGGTCTTACCCACCCTTTAACTGGCGTGACTGATGGGTAATTCGTAGTCGGATTTTACACTCTTGCCTAGAAACAATCACAAACATTTAGAAAGTAAACAGACAGAAGAAAGAAGGAAAAACTACCATCCGAGCGCTGGAATCGAACCAACTACCGCTCCAGTGCGGTTTTGACACAGCAGCGACATGCCGCTGCTCGTACAGTCCGCACCAACGCGGCCGGCTAACTTATTTTGTTATTTGGACATTATTAATCGAAGCACCTATTATAAAGTATATATTTTAATATATGTAAATGCCTCCACGCAGTTTCTACACCGAATTTTAAGTGACTCACATATGTTTCTCTATAAGATACAAATTGTTCAAGATCTATTGCCTACAGACAAAAATAAGCGATTAGAATGCTGTAATGTCATCGTAAATTTGCTCCATCAAATTGACAATTGTTATGAAAAATTGATCTAACATCGCGGGATTATTTTTCACGGAGATTTTCGAAGGAAAAATATTAAATAAACAGGCCCCAAGCCATACAACAACGCGTCGCATTAACATCAAACATCTTGAGAAAACTATGGAAAATAGATGTGAAAAGGGCACTAAATTACATTGGTGCTAATGCCTCACATTTGATTGATATAATTTTCAAAAATTGATTAACACAAAATTTGAAAACGAAATAAACAGATAATATGAAATATTGCACAGGGGCCTAAATATGTCCCGAGCTTTACGTCAAAATTTGCTCAATCTTTCAATCGCCATCCAATATCAATAAGAGTATCCGGAGACCGGTTTCTGGCTTTAAGTCGTCATCAGTCAAGCTCGAGTTGAACGCTCGTGAGCTACTGAATGATTGTCCAGGGTCCTGACTACATATACATCGCCCAAATTGGCTGTAAAGCGGCATTGAAATGCAGCTGATGCCATCGAATGGTTCGTAATAATACTACTGTCGGAAACCATTCGTTATCCATCCCAAGTCCCATTTAGGTACCAGGTAAAATATTCAAAAAGCAAAGGATTTTTTTCTGTGCTCAACGTAAAAATTGATCAATCCTTGGTCCCTTAGTCTTGATCTATGTTACTTTCGACATTTTTTAGTAGCTCCCCGGGATATGTCATCACAGCCGGGTTATATTACTTATTTACAGCTCCCAGTACCCCAGTACCCTGCTCGACTTCTTTCAGCGTTGGTGTGTCCGTGTGAGTGGACCATCATGGTTATTAAAACAGTTTGCAATTCTCCGAGGCCCGCATCGAATTAGATGGTATACGTTTTCTTGTAACATATCATGTTATTGTTAAAAGGCGAAATTCAAACAAATTTGCTACATAAAAAAATGTATTTAAACTTTACCTAGGAACAACTTGCTTCGCAAGCATAGCTCCTCATCAATAATTCATGGATGCTTTGTTTTACAATCAAGCGATTCAAGTGATTCAATCTTGCTTTGTATCCACTCCTGGATTGCCTTGGTCCATCTGTCATCCCATCGCCTTGCTATATGGCCTGCCCATCTGTATTTCAATTGCTTCACTCTTTCAATGATGTCAAGTCTATATATATATATATATATATATATATATATATATATATATATATATATATATATATATATATATATATATAGCGACCCCTCTCGGAGGTTCGAATGCACTAAAAAAGAAACAATAAATAACACAAACTTATTTTCCAAATATACCATAATCGTTCTAGTTTTGTCCAATGTTGTACACGAGAAACAATTCCATATATGCAGAAATAAAAGAAACATCTTATTGACGAAAAGGAAATCAAATATTTTAGAAACAACTGTAAAAACACATAACGTTCTACGATTTATTCGGGGATAACATTAGACCTCGAAAACCGCACATAAACAACGCAATATTCAACCCCATTCTATGAAATATTACACAGAGAAATCGTAAATAAAATAAAACAAGTTCAGCGGGACGTATTTAATGTAGGAATTTTTTTGTCCCTTTTTTCTTTTCGATTTGCCATTTGATCGAGGTCGATTTAGCATACATTAAAATAAATGCCGATGTTGTAGTATTTGTTGTTCTGTAGTCGTGTATATATATATATATATATATATATATATATATATATATATATATATATATATATATATATATATATATATATATATATATATATATATATATATATATATATAAATGAGAAGCTGAGTTCTGTCTGCTTGTTCAAAAATGCATACCTGGTACTTACGCACATAATCAAATGCATACCTCGCACAGTTTATCTGCTGCGGCCGTATCTCGCAGGATGGCAGAGCTGCATGTGATTGTAGCCACCATTCGACATGGCCGATTTATATGGTCATGGCTTTAGTCGTTCCTCCATCCGCTCTCCAGGCGTTCAGCTTGAGCCCAACTGATGACGGTTTAAGGCCATAAACTGATCTTGGAATTTTTAAAATTTTTAATATATTTTTCCTCGAGTCCAGTTCACTATTTTTTGAATATAACAACGTTGAGTTGAGACATTTATTTTAACAGGTTCTACCTCGTCGCCACGTTGCCGCGTTTCTTTTTTTTTTCAGAAGAGATTTCCATATTTTTGGAATGTTGCGAGCGTCGTTTCGCGTATTTAGCTCATCTCTTTCTTCTATTTCAAGGGCTTCTCTGATTGTTCGGACCTTGTACTTTCAATACTCGCTATTTCTTTGGCTCTTTCAAAATTGATTATATGTCCTGCTTATAGATGGTGCTGGAACAGAGCGGAAGTCGTTTGTTTGTTTTTTAAGTGATTTTTATGTTCTTATATTCTAGCGTAACATTCGTCTGTTCGTTTGTCCTATGTATGCTCTGTTGCAGTCGGAACAAGATATACTATATACCCATGATTATCCAGTCTAACTTTGTCCTTGGGGTTTTTTAGGATGTTTGCAACAGTTTTATGTGGCTTGTAGGCTGTTCTGATGTTATGTTTTCTTAGTAGTCTGCCAGTGATTCCTTTTACGTATGGTAGCAGGACCTATAGTGTATTTGGTTCATGATCCTTTATTGTTGTTCGTGTTTGGGTTTCCTGATGGCGAATGGCCTTCCTGTTCTTTAATATCCATTTTGTCTAAAAAGCGGACACAACTACCCGTGCACGTCGGTTGGACTCTTCAGTCGAAGCGGACAACACTTGAAAATGCCAAATGCGATTTTGGCGAAACGTCGTGACTCTTCACAGAATCAACGGATCGACACCCGGAATGATTTAGAAACATTATCTACCATCCGAGAAAATATTAGATGTAACATATATTATTATTAGGTGCGTATAGATCCGGTTGGATCACGCAAATTATTCTGACTCATTTTCGAGTGTTCTTTCTGATCTTCCACACCTCCCATCCCCATCCTTTCTCCGTGGATTCTCTTTCTCTCCTCCGTCCACTTTGGTCATGATCTCCTCGAAACCTCGCTCTCTGATGCAACGATCCACATATGTATTTTGTTTCTATACGATCTTCTATCCTCAATCTCTGTCGGACCCATTTGTGCATTTCCCAGATCAGCTCTGACTTGTGTGATCCATGGTACTGTTTACTTGACTCCTTGTATGTATGTAAGAATTCTATTGGTGAGTCTTGTCGGTGGGAGCCAACTAATATGTCCATAGAATTTCAACCTTCTTTTTCTTATGTCCGCCGCTACGTTGGACATTCTCTCTGTGGTCTTTCGAGAGTGTAATCTGTATCCTTCCTCTGTCAGTTTTGGGCCGAGAATTTCCCTTAATAATTTTGCGTTCTTCTTTTAGTATGTCTCCTATGCCGCTTTTTGTATAAAGTGTAAGTGTCTCACTTCCGTATAGGACTTCTGGTTTGATTACTGTGTTGTAGTGTCTTATTTTTGCGTGTGTGGATAGGCATTTCTTATTGCAGATATCGTGTGTCTTGCCGTATGCCCTCTTCATCTTCTGTAATCGAGTCTTCTGTGCCATCTTCTCTCCTCCTGTGGGCTCGAGGATCTCGCCCAGGTAATTAAAGTGAGTGACCCTATTTATTTTGCCGTATATAGTGTTCAAACTTTGGACATCTAATTTTGAGCAGAATAATTCGGTTTTTTGAAAGGAGATTTATATGCCAACTTTCTCTGCACATTCCTTGAGGACTTCGATCTGTTTGGTTGCCCTTTTTTCATTGTCTGCGAGTATGGCTAGGTCGTCTGCGAAGGCCAGGCATGATATTTCTATGTCTGTTCTTCTATGTATGCCTTTCTTGAAGTCCACGAACGTGCAGATGATTGGGACGTTCCTGATAGCTTTGTGTTTCAGTATCGTTTTTAAGTTAAATATTTGTTCAGTGCATGAGCGACCAGGGCGAAAGCCTGCCTGGTACTCGCCAATTTTGTGTTATAATTGTTCTTGTGTTTTCTGGAGAAGGCATGCTGAGAGGATTTTGTAAGTGACTTGTAGTAAGGAGATTCCTCTGTAGTTGTTCAAATCTATTCTGTCTCCCTTCTTGTGCAGCTCTTGTGCAGCGGGTGGATAAGAGCACATTTCCATTTATCTGGTAATTTTTCTATTTGCCAAATGTTCGTGATAATTTGCGTAAGTTCCTGCAGTGAATTTGGTCCGAGGTTTTTCAATAGTTCCGCGGTGATACCATCTTCACCGGATGAACTGTTATTCTATAGTTTGCGTATGTGTCTGTGTATTTCTTCCTGTTTTGGTGGTGGTGGTGATTCTGAGTGGGTATGGATACACTTTTCCTAGGGGAATCTTGTGTCGCGTTCAGGGCAATTGAGGAGATCGGAGAAATAGATAAAAAGTCTCCTGATAAAAAGTCTCTCGTGTTATAACTGCGGAAATTCTCCTCTAAAGAGTTTAGTTATTCCTTCATGTACTTCCTCTTAGTTTACTTGATAACCTTTGCCGTCTGTTTTCTAGTCATGTCAAAAAGCTGTTGACCTTCTTGAGATTTTTTAGTGTTGTACTCTTGAAATGCTCGTTTGCGTCGCTGCAATGCACTTTCGCATGCCAAGGCCCACCAAGGGTGTTTTGTATTCTTTTTAATGGGATCAGTTCCTGTGCTTTTTGTATATTTTTTTGTGGAATTTTTTCCATGTATCTGCCTGTTTCTTTGCCCATTTCTACGTTATGTTGGAATTCTTGATCTTTTTTGTGTCGAATTTCTGTAGATGTGCTTTCTTTTGATGAATTCTCCTTGGGGTGAACTTGACTTTGATTCGTGTTAGATAGTGGTCTAAGTCAATGTTCGCGCCCTTGCGAACTTGGACATCTTGGATCTCTCTTTGTTGTGGGTATGAGATCGCAACGTGGTCTATCTGGAATTCTCCAATCTGTTGAATAGGCGATCTCCATGTCTTCTGTTTTCGTGGAGATTTTCTTAGGAATGTTGGCATGATCTTAAGGTTATTCTGTTGGCATAGTTCGATGAGTCTTGTGCCGTTCTTATTGGTAAATTTGTGACCGGAGAATTTGCCTACTGTTTTCTGATGGATTTTTCTCTACCGATTTGTGCGTTAAAGCTATATATATATATATATATATATATATATATATATATATATATATATATATATATATATATATATATATATATATATATATATATATATATATATATTATATATATTTATATATATTTATATAAATATATATATATTTATAAATAAATATATATATATATATATATATATATATATATATATATATATATATATATATATATATATATATAGGGTAACAGTTCAATGAAAAATGAAAAGCACTTGCTCACACACGATCTGCCTCCCTATTATTAACATCTATTGGGGAAACTTTAAAATTCCACTTTCACTTAAAACAAAAATTAATTTTTGCTATATACAACCTCAATAGCATCGAATTACAAAGCACATAATGTTACTGTAATGCTAGTTATAAAATTGCTGATTGAAACACAAGACAATTCAAATAAGGGTAGTTGTATCGTTGCAACTAAAGGTTAAAAGTAGCATCACACTCGTTGCTAATAATTGCTAAAATTCCCATGATCATTTATGCAGCTGCAATTACGATGTGGCCATAATAATACGCTAATTCGCTAGAGTGAGATAATAAGACTATAACATTCAACATGGCACATTATACTAAAACCCTATATAATAAAACCAGTCTGTGTATACGGAAACTTCATTGTTTTTTACGATTTTGTTATATCATGATCCAAAGTGAATTTGTTTATTATAATGTTTATTGATTATTTTACTATATCTGGCATGAGAATATATACAAGGACTATATTTAACTCAGGTACCCGATACTTGATGGGATTTAATTTTAAATAAAAGAAACAAATATAAAAATACTATTTTCAGTTAAACCCTGTAGTAAAGAACCCATTTCAACCCATTTCAGTAAAGAACCCTTTAAGTTCTTTACAAGCTGAAATGTTTATGGATTACTTAGAAAACAACATAAATTAATAAACTAGAAGAAATTTACCACAAAACACCAAATAATTTTTATAATCGTCTCGACGCACGTTCCGCTAACCATGTAACCATCATTAGGAGATGATTTAATTCAGTGGCGGCTCGTGGGAAGAAAATAGCGCTGCTAAAGTTTTTTTTGGTTTCGCCCTCCTCCTTTTACTTTTCGTGCTATTAAAACCCTATACAGGAGGGGAAATATGGTGTTTTGCTCTAAAAAAGTCTTCACTGTGATAAATGCTGGAGATGCGGGGCCCCAACGCCCGCCCTCACGAGCCGCAATTGATTTAATCCAACACTAAAATTAAAGAATGTTATATTTATATGACAACCGTACATAATAAAACGTGTAAATATCATGAACAAATTACTAACTTTTGTAAGCCCAAACTAAAATCAATTTTGAGAAACTATTAAAAAACTTTCGTAGTGGTAATAATTTCATACTCTGGTTAGCTCAATTTTTCCAGGATATCAATAACAAGATTTATAACCCTTAACACTAAGAATTTATTTTGGTTCAGTTGATGTGCTTTTTCTTGTATAATTATTATTAATATCTACATTTATCATCTTAATGTCCAACAATAAATTGCTGGCATAGCACGACTCTACCTTCATTGATGCGGACGTTCCATACCCAATATATCACGGGCGTAGCCAAGATTTAGTTTTGGGGGGGCTTTAGTTTGAAGTAAATAAAACATACATATTTATAAAGTATTTATAAAGTTCTTAACTTTAAATGAAATGGTTAAATTAATTTCGTTCCTCTGCGCTAAATCTAAAACCATTAAAGAAGAAATTACCCTTAAAGAAGAAAACCATTAAAGAATAAAGTAATAATTTAACTCTCTTCACTCTTCGTATTTTTTCGGTATAATATTAGGTAATATTTGGCTTATTTCGGGGGGGGGGGGGGGTGACCACCCCCCCTCCTGGCTACGCCCGTGCAATATATACCTTGCTCATCGCTAACGTCTTGCATATTCTGAGGTAAAAAATATAAATGAGAGTCCAAAATGTGTATTTTTAGGGAAATTTTACAGCCAATAGCGTGTAGGGCTTGAATCATATTTTTTATTAGTATTTTATAGTTTCCAGCCATCACAGTTCCAAAAAAATTGGTGAAAACTTGCACTATGAATTTCTAACCCTAATTTTCTATTTTATTTTATTTAATTTTATAGATATCCTCCATAACCAACTCTCGTATTTGAGGCCTTATAAAAATCCCTCCTTTTAACTTTGTAGCTGTAATTTTCGGAAACTTTTCTTGAAGATATTGAAAAGCTTCACCTTCGTGGTTAAGAGAGTTCGCAAAGTTTTGCATTATTCTTAATTTTAGATGCAAAGGCGGTAAAATAGTGTTTTGTTGTTGCACTGACGGTGGTTGAAGTATATTTTCTGATAGTGGACTGAAACTTCCTAGGAGCCAGACTTTTCTGATGTAATAATTTCCTATACCGCGACTAATCCAAAGGCATGAAAAATAACGGCATTTAGTGTAATCCTGTTGCATACCCAAAATAGCAACAATAACTTTAAAATCTGTGCAAATATTCAAAGAATATTTATTGTATTTTAGCTTTTCAAGTGAAGCTTCAGATGATCATAGGTTAGATGATCTTTATTACCGTTGTGTAACCATACTACTTTTATATAATTGATTGATTTGTCTGACTGAATGAAAACCCATGGAATGATAAGGTACAGTGCAGATTAAGTAGAGGAGGACGTTGGAGAACGTTATAAAACTGATATGGTAAAATGATCAGAAAGTAAAGTGACTTTATATATAAATAAAACACAAAGCGATTATTTATTAAACCAAATTTATTTTTTCTACTTCAAAAAAATACCCTCCCTTTACCATGCACTTATTCGAACGATTTTTACAGTCTACGAAACAGTTTTTATACTCGAGTTCTTCTGTTTTCTCGAAGGAGGCCTGCAAACTCTCTTATATAGTGTCTATAGATTTAAAACGGCGTCCATGAAGTGCTTTCTTCAATTGAAGGAATAGAAACTAATCACTCGTCACAAATCGGGTGAATATGGTGCTTGTGAAATGATGGTTATTTGAATTTTAGTGAAAATTGTCATAGTTATTGCAGAGTGCGATGGTACGTTATTGTAATGCAAAAAAACAAGAATTGTTTTGCCACAAAACTGGACAGTTTATTTTTCGAATTGACTCTAATACTTAACCGGCGATTATTCAGTAAAAGTTCCTTGATAATGGTAATATTTTCTTCAATGATTTACATGAATGTTCTTCCTGAACGAGCTTGACCTTCGATTGTCTTCCTACCATCATTAAAGTTTTTACCATATATATATATTTTTACCATATATATAAAATTTCTAACTTAACTGAAATGATATGAAACTTGTCAGATGTCGAAAACAGTCATATCAACTTAAAAATATATGGCTGTTTTTTTTGGTTTTTTATGGTTTGGTTTTTTGGTTTTTGGTTTGTTTTTTTTTTTAACAAAAGTCACCTTACTTTTGCATCATAGCAGAATATTTTGTTCTTAAGAAAAAAAGATTTCTATCCCAAATAAACGTCGGATCTATGCCTTAGAATGGGTTTATTTTTTATACAGTGTGTGTCAGAAAATAGTGATCGCGGATTTTTCGAAAGTATAGGAGATATATCTGTCTTTTTTCCAAACGTCCATTCCAAAATGTGTTCCAAATATGCGAAGCGTTTCGAGGCAGTTTTTATTTGCAAATATCCAGGACCTAATTCAGTGGCGGCTGGTATATAAGAGCAGCAGAGCTGCAGACCCTTGCAAACCCCTTTAAAATAAAATTATTTAAAATTACACATATTTCCTGATATTTTGTTGTAGAGATTTTTTAATTGCTTACCAAATCTGGTAAGTTTATATCCCTTATTTTCAATTTTGGTTTGTTAAATGTGTTTTGTAAAGGCACGTCGAAAACTGCGACCTTTTGAGCGTGCAATTCCCGGAAGCATATTTAGCCCATCTAGAGTCACGTCAAACACCCCCGTGAAGAACAATGTATGGGGGTGGTTTCACCTCAGGACGGTGGTTTTGGCAGTTTAGAGCTGTTCACCGAGGAAGCCAAGAAAATGGTAAATCTTTTTCAGCGTGTACGATTTGAAGAAAGTGGCACGCAATATTCGGAAAATTTGACGCTCTCTGTCCGTAGGACAAAGAGGTCCGGGGAAAAAATGGTTGAAAGTATACCCAGGTGAGGTGTGAGGCCCTATAAGAAATGGTGATTAAACGGCTTATTAAAAGATTGCGCCGTGTCAATTGTGACATACTCTCATGTAAAAAAGTTAGAAATTATTTTGTACTTTCTTACGACACAGACGGTAAATGCAACAAAAGAAAACGTGTTTTGTATCGTGACTTTAACAAAACTAGAACCATATTTTCTAACAGAAAGATATAACAAACAAATAATATGACAAACAGATGGATTTAATTCTGGTATATTTGTTTATTCCGTTTTTCTTTCATTGTTTCACCTAATTATTCATATTTTATTCAGAAACGCTTCTGAAGGGGAAAAAACTGATAAGCGTATTTTTAATACATTTGTAATATCGCCGTTCTCTTCCGAAATACGAAAGTTAGATCGTGTACATTCTGAATATATTTAAATAATAAAAATTCCCACAAAAGGGCCTGCCGAGGACATGCAATCGAAAAACAGTGAACGGAAAAAAGGAGTCCAGTCCATTTTAAATTACTATGTAGATTTTTTGGACGTTATTATTCCGGCTGCAAATTGACTTGTCAATCCTGAGTATAATATATGGCCGTCGAAAGGAATCGAACCATTACAAACGAGGCAATAGGTGTCACATTTTATTTCGATTTATTTTGAATGTTAATACATGGTGTCGATACCAAGAACCCTAAACGTCGGTAGAGAAATAGCTCTATCAGAACTTGAGAAAGCACTGGATAAATTGACGATTAGTAAGGCTGCAAAATGTGGTGGGATTGAGGATGATTGTTAAAATATCTGTGCCCACAGAAAGGAAAGGATTTTTGAACATGTTGGACTTAGGATTTATAAGCCGAAGTATCCTAAAGCAGTGGAATACAGCGATAATTTACGCCCAATCCACAAACAAAGAAAACATTGTGGCAACTCTAAGGAAATCTCCCTCATTCTTTTTATTTTTTGTGTTCTTCTTTACCTAAGAGTCACGACCTATGGAAACTCATTCTATATTCGTCCTTTCCGATCTAATTCTCGCCAACGTGCTCTATTTCTGGTTTCCTCTGTTGCATATTGGAGAAATGAACCAGTTCAGTCTTTCATTTCATTTATCCATCTTTTTACACGTCTGACGCGTGATCAAAAACCGTCCATCTATCCCTGTACCACCAGTCTATGTAGATTACGGTCATCTATGCATAGAATCTGGCCGAAGAATCTCAGTATATGTTCATGAATAACTTTGGATAAATTTGTGGATTCATTTCTTGAATCGCAGATGCATTTGTTCGTCTGGCCGTCCAGTGTAAAAGACCCGTCTCCAGAACCAAAGTTCAAAACTGCGCTTTAGGTATTGTGTATAATATGTTCATGTTTCAGCAATATATAGGAATTCTGAAAAACTATCTATTTTTTATATTCTATGATAGTTTTGTGCTTGGCTGATGACCGCCGAAAGGCTAGAAAACGGTCCCGAGAGACACCTGTTGGCGCATGGTGGCATTTAAAGTAGAGAAGAATGGTAGCAACCCGTGAAGTACGGGTAAAAGACCTCCGTAATAAATATTTCTCTTCACGGCCTCGTTTCGATATATTGTATATATTTTTATTAGGTGCGTATAGCCCCGGTTAGATCACGCAAAGCATTCTGACTCATTTTCGATTGTTCTTTCTGATCCTCCACACCTCTCTCATCCTTTCTCCGTGAATTCTCTTTCTTTCCTCCGTCCACTTTGTTCCCGATCTCCTCGAAACTTCGCTCTCTGATGCAACGTTCCGCATATGTATTTGGTTTCTGTACGTTCTCTATCCTCAATCTCTGTCGGACCCATTTGTGCCTTTTCCAGATCAGCTCTGACTTGTGTGGTCCATGGTACTGTTGACTTGACTCCTTGTATCTATGTAAGAATTCTGTTGGTGAGTCTAGTCGGTGGGAGTCTACTGATATGTCCATAGAATTTCAACCTTCCTTTTCTTATGTCCGCTGCTACGTTGGACATTCTCTCTGTGGTCTTTCGTGAATGTAGTCTGTATCCTTCTTCTGTCAGTTTTGGACCGAGAATTTTCCTCATAATTTTGCGTTCTACTTATAGTTTGTTTTCCCTGCCGCTTTTTGTATGAAGTGTGTTGTATGAAGTGTTTTGTTGAAGTTTGTTGATAGGTACTTATTATTGCAGATATTGTGTGTCTTGCCGTATGCCTTCTTCATCTTCTGTAATCGAGTTTTCTATGCTATCTTCTCTCCTCCTGTGGGTTCGAGGATCTCGCCCTGGTATTTGAAGTGCGTGACCCTATTTATTTTGCCGTATTTGGTTTTCAAATTTGAAACATCTAATTTTGAGCAGAAGAATTCGGTTTTTTGAAAGGAGATTTGTAGGCCAACTTTCTCTGCACATTCCTTGAGGACTTCCATCTGTTTGGTTACCTTTTTTCATTGTCGGCGAGTATGGGTGGAACGTCTGCGAAAGCCAGGCATGATATTTCTATATTGTTTTTAGATCGTCCGAGTCGTGTTGGTTTCCAGTGTCCTTGATTTTTCAGTTCTTTTTCCCATTCCCTTATGACTTTGTCCAGGATCAGGTTGAAGAGGAGTTGAGATAAACCATCTCCTTGGCGTACTTCAGTTTTAATCAGGAAGGGTTTGGAAATTTCTCCCATAAATTTTACTTTAGAGGTTGTGTCAGTCAGTGTCTGCTTGATTAATCGTAGTGTTTTGGGGTCGAGTCCTTGTCCTTCTAGGATGTTGAACAAAGATTTTTGGTCAATGCAGTCGTACGCCTTCTTGAACTCCACAAACGTGCAGATGATTGAGACGTTCCTGATAGCTTTGTATTTCAGTATAGTTTTTAGGTTAAATATTTGTTCAGTACATGAGCGACCAGGGCGAAAACCTGCCTGGTACTCGCCAATTTTGTGTTCTAATTGTTCTTGTGTTCTCTGGAGAAGGCATGCTGAAAGGATTTTGTAGGCGACTTGTATTTGTTCACATCTGTTCTGTCTCCCTTCTGGTGCAGCGGGTGGATAAGAGCACATTTTCAATAATTTGGTAATTTTTCTGTTTGCCAAATGTTCGTGATAATTTGCGTAATTACAGTGAATTTGGTCCGAGGTTTTTGAATACTTCCGCGGTGATACCATCTTAACCGGATGACCTATTATTCTTTAGTTTGCGTATGTGCCTGTGGATTTCTTTCTGTATTGGTGGTGGTGATTCTGAGTGGGTATGGATACAATTTTCCTTGGCGAATCCTCTGTCGCGTTCAGGGCAATTGAGGAGATCAGAGAAATGGTGTGCCAGCTCCTGACAATTCTCCTGATTAGTTAGCGCTAATTTCACATTCCGCTTTCTGAAGCGAATATTTTTTTGGTGTGTGTTTCCACGGATTTCTTTTGCAAAAGTCCTATAAAAGTCTCTCGTGTTACAATTGGTGGAAATGCTCCTCTATAGAGTCTAGTTGTTCCTTTATGTACTTTCTCTTAGTTTGCCTGATAACCTTTGGGGTCAGTTTTCTAGTCACGTCAAAAAGCTGTTGACTTTCTGGAGATTTTTTAGTGTTCTACTCCTGAAATGTTTGTTTGAGTCGCTGTAATTCACTTTCGCATTCCAAGTCCCACCAAGGGTGTTTTATGTTCTTTTTCAATGGGATCAGTTCCTATGCTTTTTGTGTAATATTTTTGTGGAATTTTTTCCATGTATCTGCTTGTTTCTTTTCCCATTCCTCTGTTATTTTGGATTCCTTGATCTTTTTGTGTCGAATTTCTATAGATGTGCTTTCTTGTGACGAATTCTCCTTGGGGTGAACTTGACTTTGATTCATGTTAGGTAGTGGTCTGAGTCAATCTTCGCGCCCCTGCGAAGTCGGATATCTTGGATCTCTCTTTGTTGTGGGTATGAGATCGCAACGTGGTCTATCTGGAATTCTCCAATCTGTTGAATAGACGATCTTCATGTCTTCTGTTTTCGTGGAGATTTTCTTAGGAATGTTGACATGATCTTAAGGTTATTCTGTTGGCATAGTTCGATGAGTCTTGTGCCGTACTTATTGGTAAATTTGTGACCGGGGAATTTGTCTACTGTTTTCTGATGGATTTTTTCTCCGATTTATGCGTTAAAGTCGCCCAGTAAAATTTTGACATCATCCTTTGGGACCTTTGTCATTACCTTCTCTAGCGTTGCCCAGAATTTCTCTGTAGGCTTGGGTTTTTTCTTGTTGTCTCTGTTTGTGGGGGCATGTACATTGATCATGGTGTATTTTTTATTGGCGTACTGTATGCTCATTGTCATTAGTCTATTTTTTATGGGCGTGATTTTCTTAATAGAGTTAACTATCCCTTTATGTACCACAAAGGCCAAGCCCAGAAGCGGAGCGCCCCTGGCGACTCGTACCATATAAGTCAACCATGTAGAATGGCGGCTGCAATCACATGCAACTCTGTCATCCTGTGGTAAACGACTACGACAGACAAACTGTGCGAGACCATTCATGGCCCGTTTAACCTCGGAAATAAAAATAATTAAATGGGCTCGTGGAGAAAGATATTAAAAACAAAGAAAATACACCCGCATTCCTCGTTGGTGCTTTATCGTTCCCCCATCCGCCATCGGCATGGCTGATTTATATGGTCATGGCTCTAGTCGTTCCCTTCATCCGCTCTGCAGGCGTTCAGCTTGAGCCCAGCTGATGACGGCTTAAAGCCGGAAACCGATCTTGGAAGACGCTTGCTGACGCTTGCTGACGCTTTGGATGGCGGATGAAGGAACGACAAAGCACCAACGTGGAGCGCGGGTGAATTTTCTTTGTTTTTAATGTCTTTCTCCACGACCTAATTCATCACTATTTTTGAACATATATATATATATATATATATATATATATATATATATATATATATATATATATATATATATATATATATATATATATATATATATACTGACCATACATTTATTTTGACAGATTGCAGAACCCGTAAAAATAAGTTAACATGGGTTAATAAGTTGCACGAGTTAGTAAGTTACATAATTTGAAAACAGACCTGACTTTTTGATATTCTCGACCACTGCGTTGTAAACACATAAAGAATTTGTTTACTGCTAATATGACTAGTTTTTTGTATTCTCGAACGATATTTCTTTTGAGTGCGATGTTCGATTTGACCAGTGGTAATAATTCCTTGATAGTGTGTGTTTAATTTTTGGGTACATACGAACTGCGATTAAAATGCGATACGTTTATGAAAACAATGAACTAGTGGACACAACATTAACTTACGGGGAGTGCCAACAAAATGCAACCTCACTTCGTTTATAAAAAAGGAAAGGTGTCCTGTAAGAAATCACCCGATCTGCGGATGTTTGTAAATATAGTAATGAGACTTCGAGATACAGGGTGCTAAAGGAGATTTTCGGTCAAATTATTAATTTATATTTTTTTTATTATTCTGTTTACGTTTCGGTTTATTTATAAACCATCCTCAAAACAACTCTACAATACATATCACCTTCACAAACAATGTAAATTCACATTCAAAAACTTACCAACTATATCTTATTTAAAAATTAATCTTTATCAAACCTTTAGTTGACACACATTCAATTTGACATATTTTACAAATTCACCACTTTTATATTTTTTGCACAATTTTAAATTTTCACATGTAATGGTATTAGATGCAAAAAATATTAATACAAAATTATTATTTAATAATGTCATTTAAATTTTTAATTTAAATAATGTCACCCAACTTAAATTATCTGTATCGTTCATGAAATTAATGGTATTATTTTATATATATATATATATATATATATATATATATATATATATATATATATATATATTTATATATATATATATATATATATATATATATATATATATATATATATATATATATATATATAAATCATTCCCTTTATATTTCTTTTTTTATAATGTATTTTAAACTGTTATTTAAATTAAAGTTGTGTTCATTATCTAAGGCATTTTTTGGATTGGTAGTTACATTTGGTTTTAGGTTTCTAATGCTTTTTTATGTTCATTTATCCTATTTTTTAAATATTGTTTAGTTTGATCAATACATGAATTTAAGCAATTTAAGCAATCTGTTTTATAAATTAAATTTGTTGGTTCCATTTTCGGTGTTCGTGGTTTTAATTTTGTAATTATTTGTTCAGTGTTATTACTGGGTATTTCAACTATATTTATATTATATGATTTAATAACTTCTCATTATTTATTATTATTCACGTATGGGCCCTAGTGGACCACGCGAAGTACAATTAGAGGCGTTTGTTGTTGTTAGCCTTCCTTTGTGCCCATACTAATTTCATTCTTTCGCTATGAGCTTTTTTCCTTTCGTCAGACCAAGTTGTTCCAGTCTTCCTACATTTTTCTCTCTGGCCAACCTTCCAAACGTTAACCTTGTGTCTGAAACAGCCTCTATCCTGAATTTCACTTTGTGTAATATTTGCTGATCTTAGGTCCTCTTTAATTTCAGCAATCCATTTAATTATTTCTACTTTAGCTTTACTCCTATTTTCATAAAATTCGACTATTTGTCTAGTTAACCTACTCGGATTCATCCGTTTTATGTGTCCGTAAAACTTAAGTCTTCTTTTTCTCATATCGCTATGTATATCTGTGTATTGTTTGATTTCTTGGTTTTCTCGAAGTCGATATGTTGTGCTATTTATTTGTTTGGGGCCTAGGATTTTTCTTACGATTTTTCTTTCCTTCTTTTTAATGTCCTCAATGTCCCTCTTTCTATTCAAAATGAGCGTTTCTGCAGCATATAGACATTCCGGCTTAATAACTGTGTTGTAATGTCTCAGTTTTGTGTTTTTAGATAGGCATTTTTTGTTGTAAATATTTTGTGTAAGTCTCAATGCCGTTTCCATTTTTTGACATCTACCCTTATTGGCCGCTTTTTCCAACCCATTTTCCATGATTATTTTACCCAAATATTTGAATTGAGAGACTCGTCTGATGTTACCATATTTTGTTTTTAGAAATGGCGTTCTTTGTCTGTTGCAGGTTATGTATTGTGTCTTTTCAAAGGAAATTTGGAGTCCTACATTTTCTGCTGTTTCTTTTAGGATTTCAATCTGTATCTGTGCCGTTAATACATCTTGAGCTAAAATTGCTAGATCATCAGCAAATGCCAGACAATCAATTTTGATGTTGGTTCTCCCCAGTTTAATGGGCTGGTCAATATTCAGGGCTGACTTTTTTTCACGCCACTCCTGTATTACTTTTTCTAGAACACAGTTAAATAAGAGTGGCGAGAGTCCATCCCCTTGTCTCACTCCAGTTTTAATTTCGAAGGGCTCTGAGATCTCACCCATGAATTTAACTTTTGACCTTGTGTTAGTTAACGTTGCCTTAATAATTGCCAGCGTTTTCAGATCTAGTCCTTGTTCTTTCAAGATTCGGAATAAAGATTCGCGGTCAATAGAATCATAGGCTTTTTTGAAATCCACAAATGTACAGACGAGATTTTTATTGTACAGTTTTTGATGTCTTAGAATCAACTTCAGATTCAGGATCTGTTCAGGGCAGGATCTGCCCGGTCGAAAACCTGCTTGATATTCACCAATGTTAGGTTCTAACTGTCCCTGTGCTCTGTCTAGTAGACATTGAGATAGAATCTTGTAACAAACTGGGAGAAGAGATATCCCCCTATAGTTGTTTACATCCGTTCTATCTCCTTTCTTGTGTAGTGGATGGATTAGAGCATCTTTCCAATCTCCCGGAATCCGTTCGGTTCGCCAAACTTCTTGTAGAATTTTAGTTATTTCCTTGATTGTACCTGGACCAGCGGATTTCAAAAGTTCAGCAGTGATTCCATCCTCACCAGAAGCCTTGTCATTTTTAAGCCGCTTGATTTGCCTAATTATTTCATCTTCATTTGGTGGTAATTAATCTGGGTTTGTTGGTTTAGGTTTTAGTGTTGTTAATTTGTTTAAGGGCTCAGAACAGTTTAGTATTTGTTCAAAATATTTCGCAAGTTCTTTGCAATTGTCTTGGTTATTTAGAGCTAATTGTCCGTTTTCCTTTTAGAAGCAAATACTTTGCGGTTGATAGCCTGTTAATTTAGTTTTAAATGTTTTGTAAAAGTTTCGGGTGTTATTTTTTTGGAAATCTTTTTCTATTTCATTAAGTTGATTGTTTTCATATTTTCTTTTAGTTTGTCTAATTAGCTTCGATGTTTCTTTTCTTACTTCCAAAAAGATGTTATAGTTTATTGCTGTTTTTTGACTGTTCCAATCTTTGAATGCTTTACTTCGGCTTAATACTGCTTGCTCGCAAACTTCATCCCACCACGGATGTTTTCTACGTTTTTATAAAGGGACCAACTTTAAGGCCGTTTTAATAATTTTTTGTTTCAATTCTTGCCAGTTCTGTGCTGGTTGTTTATCAAGCTCTTCTGTTAGAGCTGGTTTTATTTTCGTTGGGTCAAACTTTGGTATTAGCAGCCTCTTTTGAATAAGTTTTCGAGGTTTTAAGCTAAGTTTGATTCTAGTCAAGTAGTGATCCGTGTCTATATTTGCTCCTTTCCTGACTTGAACATTCAAAATCTCTTTATAATTGGGGTACGAAATGGCAACATGGTCAATTTGAAATTCACCTATGTACGTGTTTGGGCACCTCCAGGTCTTTTGTTTTGATATTTTCTTCTTAAAATGGGTTGACATTATTTTTAGATTAAACTGCGAATAATAAATGCTTATTAATAACTTCTTTTAACTTCTTTAAACTAATTTGTAGAATTTTTTTGGATAGTTATTATCTTCTAGTATTTTTTTGATATTATTTATATATTGTGGTTTATTTTTTGGATTAGTATAAATAACAGCTCTATCAATTAAAGAATTAGTAATACTTTCTTTATATTTATTTGACTTATAACAATATATCTTCCAGATATCTTCCAGACCATATATATGTATATATATATATATATATATATATATATATATATATATATATATATATATATATATATATATATATATATCATCATTAGAGCGCATCAATCCACTGTAGAGGCTTCTTCAGCATGCTTCCAACGTTCACGGTCCTGGGCTTTCCTCTACCACTCGGGTCCTATATACTTAACGATGTCATCAATCCATGAGCTTTCGGTCTTCTTCGCGAACGTTTGCGATCAAGCGGTCCACTCCAAGATTGCCCTGGTCCATCTGACGTCCCATCGCTTCGCTTCACTACATGGCCTGCTCATCTCCATTTCAATTGCTTCACTCTTCTAATGATGTCACACACTTTCATTTGTTCCCTGATCTATACGCTGGGCTTTCTGTCTCGTCATGTAACGCCAAGCATACATCTTTCCATCCCCCTCTGTGGTACCCAAAGTTTTTAAATTGATTGCGATATGAGTGTCCAGGTTTCACTTCCATATGTTATAACGGGCAGGACGCACTGATCGAAGACTTTTATTTTCAAGCAAAGTGGGAGTCCGCTCTTATACACTATGTTGAGCCTGCTAATCCCGTCGGATGGCGTATATAGGTAGTGTTAGATTTTCTTGGACTGCGTCCAATGAGACAGAAGTAGCTGAGTGTCATCACACACCCAACCGTTGGGTTCCACAATCTCATGTGGAACACACAACAACCTGTTTCTCCGCCTAAATGAACACTTTTGTTGCCTACGGGAGGTCGGCGAAAATATGGGTTGTTAGCTGTGGATAGGGTCTCCCTATTCTTGATGGTATGGTATATGTCGGCGCCCTGAAGAGTCTGAACCTCGAGAGACGAAACATATGTCATCCAGTTGAAGAGATAGGTGGGGCTCCTTCCCGTTCAAGCAACCAACAAAAGTGTTCATATATATATATATATATATATATATATATATATATATATATATATATATATATATATATATATATATATATATATATATATATATATGTAGCTAGTACTCGAACACACGTTGCTGTCTAGTTTATTAATTAATTTAACAATTCAATCGGACAGCAGCTAGCAAAATGACAGTAGCTGTCAAGAAGTACGCTGTCCGACATGAACAATATTTAGTATTGCGTGGGTGCTGTTACGTTCAACAGATGACGCTCCCATTGCCGTAAAATATATAGTATAGCGTGTGTTGCTTTTACGTCCAGCAGATGGCGCTGTTTTTCAGAAAAGCCTGTTTTTAGCTGTCACAGGTGTGTCATCTATATAATCGGTATATAAAAACACGCACGTATTCGAATGCAACGTTGTGTCAAAATGTCAAAGCAATCGGTGCAGAACTTTCGGAGATTTAAGATTTTGAACATACGAACATTTACATTTTTATTTATATAGATTTATTCATATGCCTATCTACCTTCCGGTTTAAGACTTTTTATTTAAACATATATTTTTTCTCCATCACTCCATATCATGTGTCATCTGCTTAATACCTATCCACTCTATTCCTCTACTTTTTGGTTCTTTTTGACTCCCTTCACCTTTTTCTCGGTCTTCCTCTATAATTTTTTCGAGTTGCTCTCATTTCGTGAATCTGACATTTTGCACATAGGTCCGAACCGTCTAAGTTGTCCGTCTCCCTATCAATTTTTCATTTATTAACTTTATTTGTAGGTTCTGTTTGTATACTTCATTTTTATTCTGTCTCTTCTTGTTTTATGCTCTACCATACGTAGGAATCTCAATTCTATTACATTAATTCGTGTTTTATATTTTTCGGACGTTAGCCTGGATGTCTGGATACTATATAATAATGTTGATCTTACTATTTATATTTTTGTACTCTTTGGTATTTATATCTTTTTCAAAAATTTGTTCATCATAATCAACATTTTACCTGCATTTCCCATTCTCTCATTTAATTATTTTTCTGTTTTGCAGTCGCGTTGGTGCGGACGATAAGAGCAGCGACCTGCCGCTGCTGTGCCGAAACCGCATTGGAGCGGTAGTAGTTCGATTCCAGAGTTCGGATGGTTGTTTTCCTTTCTTTCTTCTGTCTGTTTACTTCCTAAATGTTTGTGATTGTTTCTAGGCAAGAGTAAAATCCGACAACAAATTACCTCTCAGTCACGCCAGTTAAAGGCTGGGTGAGGCCGGATGCCTTCTGAGAAATGTTCTACGTTGGTACCTCGCCAGTCGGTAGCCTTCCTGATAGACTTATAGGTAAGCACATAATCAAGGGATGATAGCCTGAGGGGGGTGCTGGCCTGGATTGTCGGAGACTGCTGACCGTGGTTTGGAACCCACGTTAAGCTGTAGGTCCAGTTGCTAAATGATGCGTCTCTAATCGTAAATCCTTTCCTTTGTTTTGCTATTACTTTCAATTATAATTCCAAAATATTTTTATTGTTTAACCTGTTGAATTTATTTGTCTTTCAATCTTATATTGTGTATTTTCAGTTTTCTTGAAAGAATCATTCTTTTTGTTTTATTTACCTTTATTTTCATTTTTATTTATTTTAAGGCTCTATCTAATATTGTAATTCTAATAATTCTATCTAATCTTCGTGTTCTATATTGTAAATCATTTTGTAAATCTGGAGTCAACTATTATTACCATCTCGACATTTTCTTTCAAATTATTTCCTTTTTATTCTGATATCCCAACTTTAAGCTTTCACTTATTTTTTCTGTTTTATTATAACTCTCTCTAGAACTAATAAAAATAATATAGAGCTCAAAAAATCTTTGTCTCAACTAGTATTTTCGTTATATATTCCTTTATTTATCCATATTATTTATTATATCTATTTTTGCCGTTGGATATTTTCTCAATATTTTCTCTTCCTATCCGGTCAAATTCCTCTCTAGTTTTATGAAATATACATGCATAGTTATGTTTTTATTTATGAGTTTGTGGTTTTCCTATCAGTACTATTATAAAACTATAAAATGTATATGCGCAGGGATTTGGTTTCTCTCGAGCTTCTCTTGTACTAATTTGGAAAATGTTGCCTATTGTAAATGTACTCAACTAAAAGCTTAGTTATGTAATACTATCATATATTTAATTAATTATCCAGAGAAATAGCATATAATTTTTGTCTGCTATTACATGCATATCTGGACAGTCCGTTAAAAGGCTAACCACCGAAAAGATTTATGGTTTACCGCTTTGAATTTATAGTCACATTTATTTTTACGGGCAGATGAATGTGCTACGGCCTCACCTGATATATGGGGGTGTTGTCGTTTTCATGGCCTCGTGTTGAACGAGAATGCGGAACTGAAGCAGAATACGACTTTTTTTTGCTAGTTAAGTAGATGCGTCCACGTTATTGCGTGGAATTATTTACGGCATTTCCAGTCATGGCGTTTTCAGTGATTTGCAAAAACGTTACAACTGTTTTCTGGATAGTATTTTTTTATTCCAAAAGGAAAATTAACTTTTTTTATTAATCCTATAACTATAATATAATCATGTATCAACAAGTTTAAAGATAATTGTAGAAGAATTTAAAGAAATATTTTAAAATCTGCTACAGTTAACTTTAAACTATGTATATACCTATATACCAGGTGTCCCATTAAGGATGGATCGCGACCGTATCTTGAAAACTATATATCCCACAGCTTTGAGGAAAAAAATTGTACTAAAAATGATCATGAGAAATTCACCAAAAATATTTTTAAGCTTCTAAAACGACCGCAAGAGGGCGTGACGAGCTAAACATTTTTAAAAATGATTTTTTGTGTGTGTTTTCAAGTGTTAACCGAGTAAGAAAAATACTCAGTTATAATTAGCAAACTGTTTCCTACAACTTTGTTTTATGACATTTTGTCGTAACTTCTCGAATAAAGAAGTGGGGGGGTTTTACCTATTTAGATAAAAAGTCGTCTAATGTCCGTTTGCCTAAACCGATTTTCCTCAATTGCGTTTGCCTAAACCGAATTTCCTCCAGTGAAAGTAGTCCAGTTATTATTTCACTACTACCTGCATTAAGTTAAAAAAATATCATTAATGGGACACCTGGTATATATATATATATATATATATATATATATATATATATATATATATATATATATATATATATATATATATATATATATATATATTGGTTAATTTTCTTGGGTTTATTAGTCCATATAATTTTTAAGAAATAAAAGATAGGTGTTCAGGTTTTTTTTTTCTTCTTTTTAGTTAACGTTCGGTCATGAATCGACCTTCATCAGAAAAAGTTATTGCTGTTGGTATTCTAACGTTGTTACTTTACGTTATTACGTTAGTACGTTATTTTATTTCACCCAACATCATTTCACCCAATATCATATACACCCAACTGTTGGGTTCCACAATCTCATGTGGAACACACAACAACCTGCGTCTTCGCCTTAATGAGCATTTTTGTTGGTTGATGACTTGAGACGAGCCCCATCCATCCCTTCAACTGGAGGGCATATATTTTGTCTCTTGATGTTTAGACTCTTCAGGGTACCTAGACATGCTCCCCCATCAAGAATATCCTATAGTAGGTACCCTGAAGAGTCTAAACCTCAAGAGACGATATTTTTTCATGGAGAAGGTTTTTGCGCTATTCATTTTATTTTAACTCGCCACTAGATGGCGCTGCAGGACATCAACTTGTGTAACGGGTCGCTATGAAAATTGGTAACCATAGGTATTTGGAAACGGTGAATATTTTCGCGATATCCACTTTGTTGTGCCTCGTCACTAGATGGGGCTGTAGCCTACAACTTCCCTGCTTATAATATTTAAGTTTAAAAATGCTACCGTACGATATACAATGTGGCTCAATGGATATAGATAAAAGTGAAAGGAACTTTGAATGGGGCGGGTAGCTTAAATCGTCAGAGCCCTCGACTGGGTTCAAGTCGCAGTCCGAACTATCTGATTTTTTTCTCAAAAAAATATTGTTTACGTGCGTTACGCTGGATGTTAGTATTAGTTCGAATTACTAAAAATTGGTTTGATTATATAGCGAATGGAATAGTAAAAATTATTGTTCGTTTACTTAAATTGTTATAAAAAAAAGGTATATAATTTTTCATCAATTTATATTTCATTTTTCCACAATTTTTTTGGAACGTTTTATAGATTCTACATTACATACAGACTATCCATTTTAGAAACATATAAGTAAATAAATGTAACCTGACAGGACGTCTAACGAGTTCTGCTAATATCTGTATATATATATATATATATATATATATATATATATATATATATATATATATATATATATATATATATATATATGTATATATATATATATATATATATATATATATATATATATATATACATGTATATATATATATATATATATATATATATATATATATATATATATATATATATATATATATATATATATATATATATATATATATATTCGTTAGTTGCTTGACTGAGAGGAAGCCCCACACATCCCTCACATTGGAGTACACATGTTTCGTCTGTTGGTGGCTAGACACATCAGGGTACCGACATATGCTCTCTCGTCAAGAATAGGAGTCCTCCTAAACAATCAAACAACCTACACTTTCGCCGACCTCTCGTCGGATGGCTTATAATAGCGGTTTTTTATTTCTTTGGATTGCGTCCAATGAGACAACAGTAGTCAGGAGTTATACACCCCCGACCATTGGGTTCCACAATCTCATGTGGAACGTTCAACAACCTGCGTCTCGCCAAAATGAATATATATCGTCTCCAATATATATATATATATATATATATATATATATATATATATATATATATATATATATATATATATATATATATATATATATATATATATATATATATATATATATAAGTGTGGGGTTGATGGACATAAAAAAACACAATGCAAAGACGAGGAATTCTGCCCACTATGCCATGCAGCAGGTCGCAAGTACGGTACAATGCAGCGTAAAGCCTTCAGATGCGCACTATCCCTAGCCAGAAAACAAGACTAAAAAAAAAATGAAAAAAAAAGCACACCATTCCAAAAGAGATTAAATTCCTCCAGATAAACCTTAATCGGTGTTATGCAGCCCATGATCTCTTAAACCAAACGATTTATGAAAAACAAATCGATATTGTAATCGGTCAGGAACCCAACATAAACAAGGTGGCAACCGATTATTGCGATCTAGATGGCAATTGTTTTATCCGTGTGAACCGCCAACTATCGGTGACCCATCACTTTAAGGGAAATGGCTTCACAAGCGTAGAAACCCAGGGCCTGGCGATATACTCGTGTTACTTTTCGACAAACAGACCTATAAATGAATTTGAGGAATTATTATATAATCTCGAAAGACATATACGCGGAATTGAAAAAAATATAATTATAGGAGGTGATCTAAATGCAAAAACAACCATTTTCGGGTCAAAAACAACAAACCAAAGAGGGTATATTCTGGAGGAATGGTTAGAGGCGAACGATCTAATTACGGTGAATGAAGGAGATACTCCTACTTTCTGCGCTGCAACTGGCAGTTCTCTCATCGACATTACTATGGCGTCAAGTGGATTAAGCAATAGTATTACTAATTGGCGAGTAGAAGTAGAGTCGGGGGAGAATTGAACAATGAAAGAGAATATACAAGCGAATCCTATCGAGGATGGCGAATATCCCCAGATATTCTAGAAACTTTTAAGCACAACTTAGCGACAAGTCAAAATAAGGGGTCAATGGTTAGCGCGCCACATGACCTCATTAAACAAATAAAACGTAAATTAAGGTATAAGCACTACGAGGCAATGCTCGAAAGAGTAAACAGAAAAATGGCAATACGCATTACAAGTGACTTACGCATTACAATAAGACTCCGAATCATGGAAAGCATATCAATATTCGAAAGGGGAAAGGAATCAAAAACCCAAGCAAGACAGAAATTACTGGAAGCCTGGCACAAAGAATGGAACGACTATGAGGGAAAGGCAAAAACATTTATCCGAGACGTGAGAGAGTGGCACAACAGAAAATTAGGGGAGACAAATTTCTACACAACACAAGCAATAACGGGCCATGGATCCTTCAGATATTAATTACACAGAATGGGAAAGTCAGAGGACAAGGATTGTCGCTATTGTGGGAGGGTGGATACAAGGGACCACACAATCTTCCACTGCCCGAGATGGGAACCGCTCCGGATTGCTACTGCTGCAGAATGCAACGTAGAAGTGACGGAACACAACATCGGCGTTCTGCTTTTGGAAGGAAAAAGACAGTGGGCAAGAATAATGGGCATGGTGGAGAAAATAATGAGGACAAAAATAGAGGACGAGAGAAGACGGAAGGCAAATTTGGACTGGTAATCTGTTGTGTGTCCTGAAGTAATGCCTAACGGCGGTTTCCAGGCCACGAGCAGATATTCTTGAGGGGGAAGGGTTTTAGTCGGTAGGCATGACTCCAACAAGGGCATGAATCCGACATTCCCATGTCACTATATATATATATATATATATATATATATATATATATATATATATATATATATATATATATATATATGTATATATATATATATATATATATATATATATATATATATATATATATATATATATATATATATACACACATACATTGGGATATTATTGGGCTGTGTGAAACACGAAGAAAGGGTGAAGAGTTAATCAAACTGAAACCAACTGGACACGTACTCTACACTCGAGGTACGGAAAATGTCCGATGTGGCGGAATTGGATTCCTCATCAATCGAAAGCTGAAGGACAGTGTGGTAAAATTTGAAAGTACATCCGACCGATTAGCCCAATGCGTCATTCAGCTGAATAAAAAGTTTAGGCTTCAAATCGTCCAAGCTTATGCACCAACTATAAGCCATAAAGATGAGGAAATTGAGGAATTTTATGATGATGTGGCCCAGCTCTTATACAAAGAGAAATGTAGGTACAAAATCCTGATGGATGATTTTAATGCCAGAATTGGAACAACAAGAACAGACGAAAATGCAACTGTCCCATATGGAACTGGTGAGCGAGACAATAGAGGTGACAGATTAGTTGATTTTGCTGAAGGACAAGAACTATATATTATGAATTCATTCTATAAGAAAAATATCAGCAGAAAATGGACATGGAAAAGTCCATCTGGGCTCACAAGCGAAATTGACTACATCATGACCAACGATAAAACAATATTTACCAATTGTACTGTTCTTAACAATTTTAATGTTGGAAGTGACCACCGAATGGTACGAGCAAGGGTTCAGATTGACTGTCGAAAAGAGCGCGAAGGAATGGTAAGATCAAAGAAGGGCAAGGTGGATTCTGGAAAACTGCTGGAGAGAGGAAACGATTTTGAGATTGCTTTGTCAAACCGGTTTGCTGCGTTACAAGATCGAGAGGAGGTGGAAATATCAGTTCAATATGAAGAAATCGCCAACAATGTACTTCAAACGGCTGCTTCAATAGCACCAGAAGAAAAATGTCTCAAACAAACAAAAATCTCCAGTGAGACCATTGATTTAATGAAAAAACGGCGAGCAATGAGAAATGCAGGTAGTCCTTTTGGCAGGGTCGAGTACACTGAGCTCTGCAAAACTATAAGAAAACGTATCAGAGAGGACACGCGCCGATTCAATATGCAGCTAGTGCAAAAAACTCTGGAAGAAAACAAAGGAATTAACAAAGCTAAAGAGAAGCTGAGAAACAAAAGAACGCAAATATATGCTTTAAAGCGTGAGGATGGCACAGTGTGCAGGGCGCGTACCGAAATGTTAGAGATTGTCAGAAGGTTTTATTCCCAGTTATATGAAGATCAGAGCCAGTCAGGGATAGCAATACCCACGGAAGAACAATATATAATGCCAGATATCCTAGTGGAGGAAGTAACAAATGCTATAGAATTGATGAAGAACGGTAAGGCTGCAGGAAAGGATAGTGTAACTGTCGAAATGCTAAAAGCTGGTGATCGGACGTTACATAAAACACTGGCAAAATTATACTCAAAATGCCTCAAAGAACAAAAAGTACCTGACTTATGGAAAAATGCAGAAGTGATCCTTTTACATAAAAAGGAGCACAGGAAGATTTAAAGAACTACCGTCCAATAAGCCTCCTATCAGTGATGTACAAAGTTTTCACTAAGATAATTTCTAAAAGAATATTAAAAAAACTGAATGACGCACAACCAAGAGAACAAGCAGGATTCAGAAATGGATTCAGTACAATGGATCACATCCAGGTTGTACAGCAGGTCATAGAAAGGCACAACGAATACACCATGCCACTGTGCTTGGCTTTTATCGACTACGAAAAAGCATTTGATTCCATCTCAAAGCATGCGATAATGGATGCACTGCTTAGCCAAGGTGTAGAGAGAGCCTATGTAAACCTATTAGAATCGATATATGATGGAGCTACAGCCACAATTCACCTTGATGATCTTGAGGTGGGAATTAATATAGAACGAGGTGTACGGCAGGGTGACGCAATATCGCCTATTCTTTTCTCGGCTGGCCTTGAAGAAGTATTCCGTAAACTGGATTGGGAACAGAATGGTGTAAAGATCAATGGTGCAAACTTAAACCATCTTAGATTTGCAGATGATATTATTCTCATTTCACAAGACCCAGAGGAGTTGCAAAGACGCATACAAGAACTGCAAAGGGCTGGCGAACCATTTGGCTTGAAAATAAACCTGGAAAAGAGTCAGGTTATGTTCAATAACTTCGTTCAGGACAGAAGAATTTCAGTTTTAGGAAGGGATTCAGAGATTGTGGACAGCTTTATATATCTTGGGCAGAGGATTTCAATGGAGGGGAATACCGCCCGGGAGGTGGAACGGCGTGTTAAATGTGGCTGGCAGGCATTTGGTAGGCTCAACATAGTGTTTAAGAGCAGACTCCCACTTTGCCTGAAAAGAAAAGTATTCGATCAGTGCGTTCTACCCGTTATGACATACGGAAGTGAAACCTGGACACTCACATCGCAATCAATTCAAAAACTTCGGGTGACACAGAGGGGAATGGAAAGCTGTATGCTTGGCATTACAAGACGAGACAGAAAGTCCTGCGCATGGATCAGGGAACAAACAAAAGTCTGTGACATCATTGGAAGAGTAAAACAATTGAAATGGAGATGGGCAGGCCATATAGCGAGGCGATGGGACGACAGATGGACCAAGGCAATACTGGAGTGGATACCGCTTGATCGCAAACGTCCGCGAAGAAGACCGAAAGCACGATGGATTGATGACATCGTTAAGTATATTGGACCCGACTGGCAGAGGAAAGCCCAGGACCGTGAGGGTTGGAAGCATGCTGAAGAGGCCTTCATCCTGCAGTGGATCGATACGGGCTGATGATGATGATGATGATGATACACATACATATAGTAGTGGATGCCTGTTTGTGATCGTGTATCTTCTGAACGACTTGCCTGATTGGCCTTTTCATAATAAAATATTTCTGTTCGCATGCGTCAGTATCAGCCATGTTTTTCGTACTAATTTGTATAAACAAGCATGTTAAAATACCCGTGTACAAATAATTAAAATTAAAAAATATTAAATAAGTGTATATTCATTGAAAAAAAGTAAGAGAAAAATAAAAAAATATATGCCTTAATTGAAAAATACATTTTTCATTTAATTATTATGTTATCTGTACGAAAAAGAACAACGAAACGGTATTATTATGGACTATGTAAGAGTGATGCACGCTATAAATCATTTAGAGTCGATACATATTATTTTATAAATTTTCCAAAGCCTTGTCTGCAATATTGTAAAAAAAATATTAAATTATCACGCAAAGTACATATTAAAAACATGTTCAACATGTGAATTATTGGTGAAAAATTGTGGCCGATGTGACAGAGGTGTTCGATTGATGATGTTACTAAAGACACTTATGTTTGTTCACTGCATTTCTAGTGACAGTCACTACGTTTAAAGTGGTCCAACAGAAAAAAACCTAATCCTTTAAGCTATCAAGAATTTAAACAAATTGATAAATCAATTAATAGGGTAATGTATAACTTGTTTGTAGATGGTCAAAGCAAGGATCAGTTTATTTGAAAAGTATAAAAGAATTAATATGGAAGAAGAAAAGGGACCTCAAAAAACAAAAATAAACAACATTGCAACTATTGAGCATGTAGTGTATGAACGTTATAAAAACGTATAGATTTAAATTTAAACTCTTTTCTTTTATTATTGACATCGACGGCTCATAAAAAGGTTCACAACATTATTGATAATAATGCTTGTTTTATACAACAAATATTACCAGATCAATCATTATCAGAGATTAGTATAATCGACGGAGACAAACTAATAAGCCCACAAGAATATTCATGTTAATAAAAATGTTTTTGCTAGTACTAAAAATTGATTGGCATTATTAATTAGAAAAAAAATACAGCTAATATTTGTTTTCATTATTTTTTACATAGTAAACAACTATTGATGCCTAACCTCTCAATCAGCTCACTTTTTTCCCTTTTTACGGACGTCCATGACATTTTAGTCACCTTTTCTATTAAACTTGAAGAGATTTACCACTAAACACCAAAACGCTTTTTTTGAACTGCTCGACGCACGTTTCGCTAACCATGTTAGCATCATCAGGAGATGATTTAATCTCTCACGAAACGTGCATCGAGCAGTTCAAAAAAAGCGTTTTGGTGTTTAATGGTAAATCTCTTCAAGTTTTTCTATTGTTCACAATTATGGGCTTCAACTGAATTATAAACAAGTGAAGTACCATCGACGATTTTTTCCAATAATTGATTTTTGTGGAGATAATATTGCTTTCCCAGCCATTGTTGATCAAAACAGTACGAAACTTTTGAATTACCGCTATGTGAACATGGCGGCTGCGCTTGCGCTCGTCCCAAGATGAAAAGGTCTATTGAAGTCATATTCCCACAATATATTTGTTTTGTCGAGACGATGGTTCATAGCTATGCTAGGATCCGATAGATGGCACTGTAGTCAGGTTATTAACAAATTCTATATTTATAAAACGAAATGAAAAAAAAAAGGAATTTAATATAGATTATTCAAAGAAAACCGAGTAATATATGTTAGTCAAAATAAAAGGTAAATTATTTAAATAAAAATTTTCATATATAGCATATATACATATATATATATATATATATATATATATATATATATATATATATATATATATATATATATATATATATATATATATATATATATATATATATATATATATATATTTATATATATATATATATATATATATATATATATATATATATATATATATATATATATATATATACATATATATATATTCAAAAATTTTAGCCAAATCAAACTCATAGCGCCACCTACCGGGAAGGGCAGAACAACGTCTTCCGATATGTATTAAACTAGTACTATATATTTTTGTAAATCGTCATACCAGTCATTTTATTTCTTATTCCCGCCAAAATTAACATTTGTGTTTAGTATTGTTGCAGCTGCTTTTCTAATTTAGTTTCACTTTGTTAAGGTACAAGATTCGATTCATTGATGATATATATCTCACTAGTTTTTGATACAACTGCGCTTTTTTTAAGAATGTTATTTTTAGGGTTGTTGAATAGGTTTGCCTGCTTTTTGACTTGATGGTTTTTGACTTGATCTATTACCTTCCCATCCAGTACAATTTTATGTGTTGTTTTTGTGCCTGCAAATACCATTGTTTTGCTTTTGTTTATATTTATTTCCATATTTACTTTTCTTAGCTCTTCGTTATATATCGCTAAGTTATGTTGTAGTTTTTTTTTCAGAATCTGCCATTAGGACTATATCATCAACGAACAATAATTTTTGTGTTGCCACTATTTTCATATTTTTCATTTTTCTAAAACCTATTTTTGTATTCTTTGCTATTTTTACAACATCATCAATAACTACTGAAAATAACAGTGGACTCAGTACGCAGCCCTTTATTAGGCCTATTCCTGTCTCAAATTATCGGGATTCATCGTTATGCGTTACAGAATTCTTGTTAAACTACCAGGTATCAGGAGATGATTTAATCATTTCCTGATGATGCTAACATGGTTAGCGAAACGTGCGTCGAGCAGTTCAAAAAATTGTTTTGGTGTTTAGTGGTAAATCTCTTCAAGTTTAGTGTTTCACACCAAAGGTTCCAATAGAAGAATTGAGTATTGTTGTTGTTGTTATATAAGGCCTTGATAATTTCTATTACTCATTCTTCTATTCCTCTTTTCTTTAGACTTTTCTAGACATCCCTTCTTTTTACTCTACCTGTTCCTTTCTTAACAGTTTTTCGCCTAGTTGTCGAATTATAAATGTCAGATCTTGAATGCTTCTACCCTTTCTAAAACAGCAGTTTTTCCTTTAATGTTGCTTCTAATTTTTCTCTCAGCCTATGCTCTATTATTCTAGTAAATATTTTTTCAGGTAAACTTGTTAATTTGACCGCTCTTTAGTTTTTACATTCTTTGATATTTCCTTTTTTAAACAAATGCAATATTATACCTATATTTCGGATTGTTGGTAGACTAGAGTGGGGTGAAATTACGCGCTTAAGGGTTAAATGATTACAAAAACTACAAATAGAAAAAAAATTAATATATAAAGAACTCAAACATTACATCAACTACTACGTAAAAGAATTATTTTCATGACAAACAAGAAACACTTGAACAATAAATAAACAGTTCATGAGATGCAAAACATGACTTTTGTTCTATATGTGGGGCAAAAGTGCCATTAACATAGGACAAATATCCGCATACGCTTGAAATGCATAAATCGCACTGAAAATTCCCAATTTTCTCATACGACGTACACTCTTCACGCCAGCACTTTTTGCAGATTTCTCAATGAATCCATTCTTCAATGGGAGGGTCTTCATAGAGTTCATGGTATCGTGGACGCACATCATCAGATACTTTCTCCTTTGCCTTAACCCTCTCTTTTGATTCACTCGTAACATCCTCAGTAATATTTTTTATATTTTATCATGCGTTAACTTTCTCAACTTCTCTTCAGTCAGACCTTCCAGTTTTAATTTATTAGGAGTGCTAGAGAGTATTAGCGATTTCTTCCCTTCCCTTCTTCTTTTTTGTTCACCTTTTCGTTTTGGAAGTTGAATTATATATCTGCATGTTGCTGAGCTAATGCAGGCTCCAACTTCTCTGGGGTTAAAGATGTTTGCTTGACCGCGATGTCTCTTGTTAAGGTTGTTTCTTCTGATATTGTCGCTAGGTGAACAAAATCCCTTTTATTTAATTGGGGATTGACTTCTTGATTCATTCTTATATGTGACCTTTAATGGGACAAAAGCATCCTCTAAGAATAAATGTATATGTATTGGATATATTCCACAAACTTTAAAGCCTTTTAATCCTTTGTCCATTGTTGAGCAAGTGAGTAATATTTCTACATTCGTATGCATAAAATGTTTTAATACCTTAAAATAACAGCAACAGATAAATAAAGTTGTTTCTGCAATAATTTACAGCTTCTAAACTCTCGTAGGAAGAATCTTGGAGGAAGAATCTCGTCTAACCTTGGAGCGAACATGTTTAAGTTATAAATCGATATAATTCTCGTGGAGCTCCATCCATCAGCTCGTTTTTCATTCTCTTCCGAGAAAATATCGCGAGAGGAACAAAATTACCCACCGCACTCATGGCGCAAACAATAGTGACTAATTCCTCACTCAATTCGTCAAATTTCTTGCCTTTCGTGTTAATTATTTTTGGTATTTTGTTAGGAACGATTGAAATACCACTCTCATCCATATTGTAGACACCACTTAGCAGAAA
This sequence comes from Cosmopolites sordidus, assembly GCA_031761425.1. Taxonomy (NCBI): domain Eukaryota; kingdom Metazoa; phylum Arthropoda; class Insecta; order Coleoptera; family Curculionidae; genus Cosmopolites; species Cosmopolites sordidus. The sequence continues at coordinate 247,777 of JARFXV010002021.1, forward strand.
ATTATATTTTTTGGACAATTCTGGTAGGTTTTCAAAAGACAAATTAGCTTGAAATTCGTTAAGCCTCAAAATTCTAGTAGTGTGAGGAGCCCGCAATGACGGGTTGTATTTTTTAATTAAACAATTTGCCCAATCTTTGCCAGCTAGTTTTGAGTTTGGATTAAATAAATGTTTTTATGTTGTTTAAGACTGCATATCCATACACAATTTTTCTAAAAGTTTTAAACATGATACCATAAAAACCGGTAATCCAGAGTTCTACAAATGCACGTTCAATTTCCTCTGAGCAAACACTTCGATATCTTATCTACCAGCGGTTTGTAATATTTCTTCCGTACACGTTATCCTATTTGTTTTTCTTTCATATAGCCTAAAACAAATAAACCTTATAAGAAAAATTACAAATGGTTCTGATGGTCTATGGTCAACAAATGTATGCGTCTGTACGACCAGAATTTGAACAAGTGTGAACGTGCCTTATGAAGAACACGAAGGAATTTCGTTGATAACACTACATTTGAAGCAAACTTTTTGTTCAACAACTCTAAACAAACTAGTCGAAGGATCGCACGAAAACTCTGACAATTAAATACATTAATGCCAATTTATATCAAAAATATTTTATATATCTTTTATGCAGGCTTTTAAATAAACAATTACAGGTATTAATTTGCCAGAATGTACGTCCGTCAATATTAGCACTGACTAAATAATGGAAAAAGTTTACCGACAAGAAAGTAAACAAATATCAGTCTTATTTGCTTTTTTTCTATTTTCGTCAATTAGAATCTGTTAATGGAAAAAGTTTTTAATTTTATTACTCGTCGAATGTTCCTTTCTGAAGATGGCAGATTTAGAGCTTTAATGTTCCAGCGCTAGTATAAAAATATGCCGTCTATTTTCCAAAGTTTCAGTAGAAGTTAATCATTTATCCAGGGTTAGATTACGAAAAGTTTCATTGCCAAATACGAATCCCTCGTGATAGAATTTTTATCAGGCGTGTCACCTTGAAATTATTTTGATTCTTTGTTAGGTTAGGTTATATGTTGATCCAAAATAACTCTGTCATAACTGTATCAACATATTTTCACGAATATCTTCTTCTAAATAATAAAGAATATAAAAAAAATGTCTACAAGGGCAGTGTTTGATAATCAATGATATTTTTTCCTGAAACTTTTACAGTTTTCACGATAGTAACGCAGGAACTCTTGCATCAAAGCAAAAGAGATCCAGGACACCCCACAAAGAATTAATAGACAGTAATTATCTCCTGAAACGTCATAAATAAGTGGGAAAAAACCTTTGAATATAAAACTACAGGAAGGAGAATATGATCTGTAAGTGGAACCAGAATGGTAGCTGCATATGACCGACTATTGTTTCCTGTTTGGCAGTGGCGTAGTATAAATAAAAACAAGAAACTGATAAGAGTTTACAGTTGTTTAAAACAAAAAATAATTGTATAATTATCGTTACTGTATTAAATTAATGAAGACTTGCTATATATATATATATATATATATATATATATATATATATATATATATATATATATATATATATATATATAAAAATATATATATATATATATATATATATATATATATATATATATATATATATATATAAAAATATATATATATATATATATATATATATATATATATATATATATATATATATATATATATATATATATATATAATATATATATATATATATATATATATATATATATATATATATATATATATATATATATATATATATATATAAAAATATATATATATATATATATATATATATATATATATATATATATATATATATATATATATATATATAATATATATATATATATATATATATATATATATATATATATATATATATATATATATATATATATATATATATATATATATAAACTTAAACCATCTTAGATTTGCAGATGATATTATTCTCATTTCACAAGACCCAGAGGAGCTGCAAAGACGCATACAAGAACAGCAAAGGGCTGACGAACCATTTGGCTTGAAAATAAACCTGAAAAAGAGTCAGGTTATGTTCAATAACTTCGCTCAGAACAGAAGAATTTCAGTTTTAGGAAGGGATTTAGAGATTGTGGACAGCTTTGTATATCTTGGGCAGAGGATTTCCATGGAGGGGAATACCGCCCGGGAGGTGGAACGGCGTGTTAAATGTGGCTGGCAGGCATTTGGTAGGCTCAACATAGTGTTTAAGAGCAGACTCCCACTTTGCCTGAAAAGAAAAGTATTCGATCAGTGCGTTCTACCGGTTATGACATACGGAAGTGAAACCTGGACACTCACATCGCAATCAATTCAAAAACTTCGGGTGGCACAGAGGGGAATGGAAAGATGTATGCTTGGCATTACAAGACGAGACAGAAAGTCCTGCGCATGAATCAGGGAACAAACAAAAGTCTGTGACATCATTGGAAGAGTAAAACAGTTGAAATGGAGATGGGCAGGCCATATAGCGAGGCGATGGGACGACAGATGGACCAAGGCAATTCTGGAGTGGATACCGCTTGATCGCAAACGTCCGCGAAGAAGACCGAAAGCACGATGGACTGATGACATCGTTAAGTATATTGGACCCGAATGGCAGAGGAAAGCCCAGGACCATGAAGGTTGGAAGCATGCTGAAGAGGCCTTCATCCTGCAGTGGATCGATAAGGGCTGATGATGATGATGATGATATATATATATATATATATATATATATATATATATATATATATATATATATATATATATATATATATATATATATATATATATTCGATTTGTCAATTTTTTGATCATATCTGGTACTTACCCAAGGTTAGACGGTTCGTCGACGAACGGTTTCGCATAGTCTCACTGCTGCGACCGTTATGGCGTGGCTGCATGTAATTGCAGCCTCCATTCGACATGGTTAATTTAAAATGGTCATGGCTGCAGTCGTCCCTTCATTCGCTTTTCAGATGTCCAGCTTGAGCCTAACTGATGACGGCTTAAGGCCAGAAACCGGTCTTGGGAGACTCTTGCGGGCGCTTCGGATGGCGGATGAAGGTATGGTAAAGCACGACGTGGAGCACGGGTGAACTTCCTTAGCTTTTTAATACTTTTCTCCACGGGCCCAGTTCACAATTTTTCGATCATTATATGACAAAGGGTTAAAATTATCTGTGAGATGAATGAGTTTCTAACAGAGGGCGGGGTAAGTTAGTTTATCGACATAAACGCAACTCTTTAGTGTCTAGATTGGATAAGTATCCAATAGATGGCGCTGTGTTAAGAGTCCAAACGTTTTATTTATGCTACAATTCATTTCACTTCACACGTGTGTTCCAAATTTACTTACAACATAACCTTGTTTTTTCAATTTTTAGTGCATTGTTTTTTCATTTAATTTCAGTTGTTCTCTGTTCTTATGGCGAAGTATCAAAATATTTTGATTGGCCATAAACATGTGCATACGATTGCAAAATGCTCCATTGGCGTAAATATTTTCCGAACATTTGCTAGATATTGTAAATGATAGAATAGAATGCAATCAAATACGCAATGCATTAAATTGCCAGACAATTTCTGCACTGTTGTTCAGGCAAAAATGAATTAAGAGTATCTTCCCGGACATACAAAATAATCACTTGGACCATAACTGGCTCAGTAATCGGGCTATTTTGGCAACCAAAAAAGTTGATGTTGACGAAATTAATTTCCATATACAACAGTTGATACC
>JARFXV010002022.1:2500-42500 GCA_031761425.1 Cosmopolites sordidus
GGTAACATGGTTAGCGAAACGTGCGTCTAGAAGTTTTCAAAAAAGTGATTTGGTGTTTAGTGGTAAATCTCTTCGAGTTCAAGTATTTCTGTTTCAAGTTCAAAATTCTGAGTTTGGATGTGTACATTTTAGATGAACGCATTATTTCATTGCGTAATGAGAAAAACGACACCATAACCTTTTAGAAACATATTTAACCGACATAGCCGATACTTGATGGAAATACCTTTTAAATTAAAGAACAAAGGCTTACATTATGTCAAAAAAGTACTGGGAATTGATAATTTGAAAAGCCCGCTTAAAGGGATTGTCAAAATTCTTTTTATCGCTAAGTTTGATTGATTTTGTCAGTTCATCACGAGTTTGTTTTGCGATTTTTACAATGGATGATAAAACATCGAACAAAAGAATTTGTCTTAAATTTTGCATTGCAAATGCAATTTCGTGTGCCGAGTCGCTGAAAATGTTGCAGAAGGCTTACGGTGAATCGACTTTAAAACACGTGCATATGAGTGGTATAGTGCATTCAAAAGGGGTCGAGATGTGGAAGATTTGCCTCGCTCTGGTCGGCCATCAACGTCTTCAACTGAAGTTAACATCGCTAAAGTGAAGGACATGGTCACTGAAAGTCGTCATTTAAGTTTGAGAGAGATAGCCGCTGATCCTTCTGTGTCTCACGAATAAATTCGTACCATTTTAAGCGATTATTTGGACATGAAACGCGTTGCCGCTCGACGATGCGAAAGACTCGAATCTTCTTCAAAAACTCAATCGCGTAAAGGTCGCTGAAGACATGCTAGAAGGAGACAATTCCGACCCCACATTCATAAAACGCATTGTAACTGGTGTTGAGACATGGATATACGAGTTTGATATGCAAACCAGTCAACAAACTTCGGAATGGCGCCAATTCAAAAATACCACACCAAAGTCGATCAAAAGTTAAGGTGATGTAGACTGTTTTATTTGATTATCGCAGTGTTGTGCACTCGGAATTCTTGCCAGAAGTCAGTCGATAAATAAAGAATATTATCCGAGCGTTATGTGGCGTTTGAGAGAGCAAATTCTTCGAAAAAGACCAGATTTGTGGAATTTTGCATAACGACAACACACGATCTTACCAGTTTATCATTCTAAACGAATTTCTAGCCAAAAACTCAACAAAAAACATCGAATAACCACCGTATTCACCTGATATTGCTCCGGCCGACTTCTTTGTATTTCCAAAACTCAAATTACCATTTCGAGGCACTCGGAAAATTCGTTTAAAAATGTTTTGACAATTCGATTATTCGTTGGCATAAGTGTATTATTTCGGAAGGGTCTACCTTGAAGGCGATTCAATAAATTTGGATAAATAATAAACATTTTGTGTTTTATTGACCAATTCCCGGTCTTTTGATAGAATGTGTTTTTAAATTTTCCCTAGATTAGTCTAATATAGTGGCTCTTTTATTTTTACACATTTCATATGAAATTGCTATAATATAAAGATTTTTCTTGTTACCTAATATTAAGGTTTTAACCAAAACGTTTTTAAACTATGCTTGTACAAAGTGTCCCATAAGAAAGTTTCTATTTCATTGACTCCCTGCGCAAACGCAACAATTGTGAAGGGCGTTGGACGCATGCCAATGCGCCGTTTACAAGCATTGCGTGTGCGAGAATTTTTTAAGTTTGCGTAACATTAAAGATGCGTCAAGTGTTCCTCTCATCAGGAAATGGGTTAAGAAGTTTGATAAAGCCGGTTCAACTATGGATAAACGTAAGTCCGGGCAACCAATGTCATCACGAAGTGACGCAAATGTGGAAATGGTAAATCAATCCATACATGACAATCCGGACCTTTCCGTTCGTAAGCGAGCGCATGCTTTAATGTGCCTCGATTATCATCGCACCGCATTCTGCACAAAAACTTAAAACTGCCTCGATACAAAATTCAACTAGTGCAAGAGATAAAGCCCCAAGATGCCGGCCAGAGGCTTCAATTCGTTAATCAGGCAACTGAGCGTTTTGCAACATTCAACAACATATTGTTTTCGGATGAGGCTCATTTTCATCTCAACGGTCATGTAAATAACTTTCTGCTTATTGTCTGTCGTTTCTGAAGTGCAACGAACCCGAAACATAAGCATCAGAAACCCCCATATTCGCCTAAAGTCACTGTATGGGCTGCAATGTCAACGCGAGGAATAATCGGCCCGTACTTTTTTATACGGAAATATTGGGCAATCTTTTGGTACCTGAACTGCAAAATTATGCTGGTTATAATCAAAGAACATGGTTTCAGCAGGACGGAGCAATGTCATACACTTCCAACACGTCTCTGCGACGAGTTAGTGAAATTTTCCCAAACAAATTGATCTCCATGAGAGGTGAAAGAAATTAGCTTCCACGTAGTCCTGATTTGAGTCCTATGAACTTTTTCTCGCGGGACTATCTAAAATCGAAAGTTTACGTCAATAAACCGGGTTCTTTGGTGCAGTTAAAAGAAAATATCTGACACGAAATGGCAGCAATTCCAGACATTATTTGCCGAGCCATTCTAAGGAATTTTGCTATTCGTTTAGATGAGTGCCGTGAACGCGAAGGTGGTTTACATTTGAATGACATTATTTTAAAAAAGTGCTTTCCTAAAATGTTTATTTCAATAATTAATAAAGCTTTTTTTATAGACGTTTTTCTTTTATTTATATCGTTATATCAAAAAGAAACTTTCTTTTGGGACACCTTGTATATACATTTATTTAATTAAGGATGTATTGTAATCGACAATTTGATTCCATCTATTGGGTAGCTTTTCGATATCAGAAGCCCCAGTCACATTAATTTTCAAAAATGTTGTAGACAAAAATAATGATAATCCGATAGCACAATATTAGGAATGCATTGCCCAATTTTTGTTGTCTTCAGGGCACTATGAATTGTGTTGAATTTCAACATCTTTTCTATTAGGTAGTACAGGTCGTTTTTATTTTAATCCAGCCATGCCAATAGCTAACAGTACAGATCAACAGTGATACTTTGACCGGATGGTAAGAAGCTATAATGAAGAAATCCTTGTCGATCCCATCAAATACCCAGCTTTCTCTTTTGTTGGTAGATACTGTGATACTTCTTTCATACGCCAGTTACTAATAGGTCTAAAAATACATCAAACCTTTACCCTGCTAGCAAAGATCATACTAGTTGTGGCTTAATTTTTTTCTTAAAAAAAACACGTTTAATTTGGGAGAAATGTAAAAAATAATTTATTCAAAGTATGCGCCATCGCTAGCTGCACATACCCTAGACTCACATTTGTATTTTTTCCCTGAAAACCTGGGGACGGTGAGTTACGAACATAGTGAGAGATTCCACCAGGATATTTCCCTTATAGAGATGCGATATCAAGGGCAATGTTCTGGGACGTTAGCCGATTACTGCTGGGGGTTGAAAAGGAACCTTCCGGAAGCTAAGTACTCGCGAAAATCATAAATATTGTGTATCAGTGGATGAGCAGCATTAAGTGCAAGTGCATTTTCGTACATTTTTTATAAAAATATATATTTGAATATCAGAAAGAAACCTGAAGTTAATTTTTTTTATTAATATATTTTTGTTACCTGACCATAGTACTATCTAAATTAGACAGAGATTTGTTGACAAGTGTAATTAGCAAGTATGCAATGTCGAAGATATCATTCAAAAATACAACACTATATTATTTAGGAGATACATTTTCCCGTTAATTCTTACAGGTCATTTCCGGAAGATCTGGCTTTAAAATCAAACCCTAATGTTCCTTCCAATCATACTAAGTCAGCCAGTCAATCGAACATAAATACGAAACCCCCCGCTCCAAAAATAGCATCTAGAGCCTTTTCCCAGGACATACACGTGGAGGAAGCTCCAAAACCAAAGGTCTCGACTTCGGACGGTGCCCTGGAAGGACCCAAAGCGTCGGCACCACGACAAGTAGTCCTCCAAGAGGTGCCAAAAAAGGCGATTTCCATCGAAGACGATATCTGTTCAACGGACTCATCGGTGATCGAAGAAGGTGAAGCGAAGAAGAAGAAACGGAAATTGTTTAATTTCCCGAAAAAGAGTAGCAAAAAGGACAAATCGTGAACTTGACTTATTTATTTTTGAATCAAAATTTTTACTTAATAGAATTTAGTACCTTCATTACTATTTTGTTATTCAATTTTACAATGTTTTTATTCAATTCAGCTCAATTCAATGTTGCAATCTTAAAATTCTGACACTGAGACTGTGTACTTTTATCGTTCTTTTTTTATACGCTTTTATTTTACTTAAAAAAACTTGCTTTTGAAACTAAATTTTTTAATTGTCGAATATACACTATGCCTGTCCACCTAAAAAAGTTTCCTACGTATACAGGGTATTATTATTGGAATAGATTTCAATGTTGACGAGAAGAAAAATATTAGCAATATATCTAAATGAATATTTCGTAGTTGTTGGTAAGAAACGTATTAAAATCCTGTATATTTTTAAATAAAGGGCATAAGTTGATCAAATATGAGACTGGACAGTTATTTCGTCTTCCAAAGGGTCATTTTATTTGGGAATGTTAGCCCTTTGCTTTTAATCTTATTAAAAATACAATCGAGAACTATGAAGAGAATTTCAATGGTTCTGACACAAATATTCTCCTATTTCGTACTTAAAGTGTACTTATTTAGTTTATACCAATCAAGTAAAAGAATCTCGTGTATTATGACTTAATTTTACAGATTAAAAAATACTTAGAACCATTTCAATTCTATTTATTTGACCCTTTTGTATCCATATATGATTCCAAGAAATACAAGGGGTTACTTAGCATTATTTTTTTTATATATATAGAATTTTTCAAAGAACGCCCAACTATTTAATATTGTGATACTAGTGATAATATAGATCATGTATTTCTCAAATCACAATAAAGAAAATATATTAGTATTAAGATTTTATCAATTGGTTTTATTTTTAACCCTTTGCACTTATTAATACCCTGTATATCTTTAATCGTAGATCTAAACCAGAGGTTCCCAACCTTTTCTTGCCCATCGCCACCTTTACAAGAAAAAATATCCAATGCCCTCTCTTACATGATAGTTACATTATACGAAATATTATATGGTTGTACATTAAGAATCAAAATATAAATTAATTAAAAATACCATCAAATGTAGTAAAGAATTATGTATTAAAATTTTAAAAATATACACAAAATCAATAAGAAATAAAAAATAAATAATGAGATGGTTGAGGCTGTTGGAGTTTTAACAATTTGTTAATAATGGATTCCAATATCGTTAACATCAGTCGCAAATCACCAGGATCAGTGATGTGCAGCCTGTTCCTTTTCTTAGACAGAAAATTAGCTACTGCACTGAATCTACGTTTGGCCAAATACGATAAACTAAATGCAATTAAAAATTTCTGTACTATTGCCCAGAATCCAGAGTAGAGAGCTGGTATTAATTTTTGAAGCCAGATCTTTTGGAATCCGTTTCTGAATTTTACTTTTAGTTATTCGTTAGTTGTGAGTTCTACGAGTTCCTCTTCTAAATTTGACGATTCTGCTGTATCTGTATTTGCGAAAGGATCTAAAACTCAACCTCAACAACAACAACATTCATGTTTAAAATATTCTGAAATCGCTCCATAAAATCAGCATAAAGAACGTCCAAGTGTTTTGCAGAGACTCCTGTCTATTAATGTGGGAAAGTGGCTGTATTCACCTCCACCTAGATTTCGTTTGAACAGAAGAAGTTTTTCCACAAAAGCAGCTATGACGTTTTTTGTTTTAATTAAATTTAACTCATCACCTTGCAACTGATTCAACTCATTACCTTGCAATCGATAAATTGGTCTGTCAATAAGCGATGTCATTTTCGGATATAATCAGGTTTTCGCGCAGTTTTTTGTCTCTGTTTTCAAAGAAGTCCAGTACTGAGTCAACAAATTGAAAAGATGATTCATAGAAATACTTTTCGAGAGCTAACGAACTGTGTGCAGCAGCCACTGCAATCTTCATCATTTTCACTACAAAGTTGGCCAAATAATCGGTCGATCAATGAATTGCTTCTAGTCTTATTGACTACTCTAATAACGTAATGAAGCGACGTATGCAGACGGTTTCATTCAGATTTTTTGCAACCAAATGCTAATGATGTATAACGATGTACAGCGAGCATATTTGGTCTGCTTGTTTGAAATGCGCTATGAAACTCTTATGACGCCGGGCCATTGCTGAATCAGCGTCAGTAGCAGTTGACAAAATGTGACGAATAGATTTTTTTTTCTCTTGAATTCATGCTAATAAATACCTATTCTTCCTTTGTTTATCTGTGTCTAAATTTTTAGCAAATAACTCTTGACGAACTTTTTCTTTTTTTATGAATCAAACGTATAATATGTTAAGAGTAGTGCTTCTTTAGATGGTAGAATTGATTCATCGAGTTGAATGGAAAATTTGCAAGTCTTTAATCGCATAATGATATTTTAGCGTCTTTAGCCATTTCATCTATTCTTTGCACTGAATTATTACTCAGAGGAATTTCCCTGCTGATATCTGACGGTGTCTTATGATGAACAGTTTTTATTACCTTTTTGACTGCCAGCAAGAATAATTCTTCAACAACTGCGTGTGATTTTCCCGCTTTTGCGATTGACAATGAAATATTTTGTGAAGCTCGTAGTCCATCATCTTGCATAGAAGACGGCACAAAAAGGTTTAATATTGTTGGCTGTTTTAAATATTTCTTTTCCAGTCCTTGAAAATAGAATACATTTTTGTCTTTTTATCAGTTTTAGATAACTAGATGAAATATTTATTCATAAAAACGTTAGGTATTTTCAAAGCATTTTATTATTAATTTCATTGATAGGTAGGTACGCCAAGGTCATCCCCTTGACTGCCTTAACGCCGCCCATTTGGTTGTGGACCCGCTACTGCTTCCATGGAAGGCTCCAGCGCCCACTGGGGGGCGGTATCGCCTCCGTTGGGATCCTATGATCTAAACTTATATTTAAATATAAGTTATATAAAGGATTACTAGTCACTTATGGCTACGAACGTGGAACTTCACAAAGAAAACAGATTAGGTGATTGCAGTATTTGAAAAAAAAGTGTTCAAATGAATTTTTGGTGCTGTAAATGATAATGGAAATTGGAGGATCAAGTATAACTTCAAACCTCTAGACTATATGAGAGTTCAACGACTCAAATTCCTAGAGTGTCAGAAAGCAGAATAATAAGGAGATTCATGGAGTGGCGAATAGGGGGTAAGAGAAAGAGAGGCAGATCAAAGAGACGATAGTAGGACAATCTAAGAAGAGTTGCCGAAGAAGTACTGCCTATCAGAAACAGAAAACGGGCTGCTTGAGATTGTTCCGGATGGTGGCGAAGGTTGAATGAGGTCAAGGCTCACTAACGGACTGTAGCATCATAGGAAGAAGAAAGTTATAGAAACTTTAGGAATATTTCAAAGTGCTTATTGAAATAAAGCCATGAATCATAGGCCAGTTTTTAAGTGGTTGGTAAGATAACATGATGGCAGAGAGAGCACTGAAGATGAATTGCGGCCAGGTTCATCAATAACACACAAAAATAAAGAAAACGTTAGAAAGGTAGCATTATCAGTAAGTACCAATCTCAAAGTATATTGGAAAAAGGGAATATCAATAAAGTCATCTTTGACACAAATAATGAAAAATTAACGATAACCAAAAAGGGCAATAACACTAGCCCAACCTGAATTTGAGACTCCTTTATTCCAGTTGTTCATAGATTTCAAACAGGTATATAACCACCTACAAAGAGCACTAGTATATGAGCCATGAGAATACCAGCTATGCCTATTAAATTAAGCCGGATGACGATGCTTATTCCAAGGCAGTAGTAAAAAATCCAAACACACAGGACGGTAAATTTGAGACAGGGGGACGGATGGTACCATTTCTGTTTAACATAGTATTGAACAAGGTCTTCAGCGAAAAAGACATGACTTAAATGGAACAATGATAATAATATAAATAGAATTATATAAAAAGAACAAATCGTAGGTTATGCAGATCTAAATGTATTAACACAACACGGTCGAAAAAGTTATTAAGATTAGACATATTTGAAATAAAGGTGGAAGTCAAAAGAGACGGTTTAGAAATATAGACAAATCGATCCGATTCGAGGCGAAGGTTGAAGGATGTTAAGACTCACTGATGGGCCACAGGAAGAAAAAGAAGCGATAATGAAGGGAATCAATCATGTAATTTTTTCAATCACAAAAATACAAATCTATAGATATAAGATTTTATTTTATTTTTTTTCAACCTTCTAACAATCTAAATTTTCCATTACATTTAACCATATTTTATTAAAAGATTCTTCATTATAAAGTTTATTCTGAGCAATTGAAAATATAATGACTAACACTTAATTGACTGACACTTAACAATATCCCAAGAACTGGACCATTTATTATCAGGTTTTTCACAATGATAAACATTTTTTACATTATGTAAAATTTGTATCTTGTTATGAAGATTTAAACAAACAAAACATTTAAAATTTAACACTTCATATCTTTCAGGCAATCTCAGACTAATCTGAATTTTAACATTATCCACTTTATTTAATAACTTATGCCTTAAAAACTATTGTACAAAGTGTAATTTTTATTTATTCTGTTAATATAATCACCAAGCATTTTCATGTTTTCAAAATTCTTTACTAAAATTGCTGATGAATTGTTTGGTAACTACAACTATAAAAATCACAATTTAAAATTAATATTATGAAATTTGTTTCCACACACCTCAACAGTAGGGGACCCTAAATATATTGGAATAGAACTCACTATTAAGGGCCTCCAGAGCTTCTCCGTTAAGTAATCATTACATATTGCATTCTCAAATGATATATTGAATTTATATGTTAATATAAAATGCATTCAGTTTTCATTATACAAATCTGATGGACTTATATTGTTTAATCTAAAACAATGAATAATAATTCTATTACAATTTAGACAGCTGCTTCAAACATACCCTATGGGAAAATCCTTATTATTGTAAACATTTTCCATAACTGCCAATATTAACATATTTCATTAGTTCTTTCACTAAAACATCTCTATTACTTAAAGTACCACAGTTTGACTGAATTTAAAGTATTGGGGATAAATTTTTTAAATACTTGTACAATACATACAATGTACAATACAATAAAAAATATTCTATCTGAAAAAATGGAATTCATACATAGATAATGACTTTTCCATATTAAGAGTTTACCTGTTAAAGATTTTAAATGTTTTAAGAATTGCAAAGTACGGGGATAGTTGCTCAAATAATTAAAAGTTGCTGAAATATTAAATAATCCTTGGATGGTATCATACAAAAAAGGGGCATAATTTTTGGGTGAGTCTTCATGATATATTGCCCATAAAGCATGTTGTGATCTTGGTAGTGGAAACGATAGAAACCATAAAAAAGAAGCCCCTGAAAATTTCCATTCTTGCCAAGATAAATTTTTAGAAATAGAACAAGTACTTAAAAAGATTTATTATGTAAGAGCTATTATTAGTTACCATACAATGATAACGTTTATTTTCGTTTACACATTTTATAACGCGATCCAAATTAGGTATATTATAGAATCCATCAAATAATAGTTTTAATATCTTGTTCAGTATTGAAATAATACTAAATAATACTACAAAAACTCAAAACTAATAAAAGTTAATAGATAAAGTGTTCAGTGATACACTCACAACTAATAAAAGTTAATAGATAACAAAGTGTTCAGTGATACACTCACCCTTGGAATTATTCGGGAACCACACGACACTTGTTCACAATATAAATGAAAATGTTGATTTCAAATATTGAAATGAAGCAAATCTAAAGATACCCCACCATTATCACACATCTGGCGGTTAACTACCCTTAAGTATTGTCGAAACTTTTAGATAAAATCAGCGAACACATTGAATGTAAGCAAAATAACACAACCCAGTATCCTTACGCGGAAAAATAGTATATAGTCGGCATCTGGTCAAATGCAATAAAACCAAACTTTGCCAAAAAAAGTGATAAAATTATCGTTTTGCCTGGGAATGAACAACAGACCGGAAGATGTAAATTAAACAAACATATTTCTTACATTTGTATGCTAAAAGACCTTCTAAAGAAACGATAGACCTATCGTTTTGAGATGAAACCGATGTCTGAAAAAATATTTCTTACATTTATAGTTCTAATTTATAAAATTACCCTTAAAAAGAAACCAATTAAAATACATATTATTGTAAAGGAGAAGGAAATAGCATGTAGATTAGTCATCCATAAATATAATTATATACCTAAAAACTGAAACCACATGTGATTGTTTACATATGTTGAATTAACCCAATTTTTTGACCTTGACGATTTGATTGACCTAAGGACGTGTTGCTAAATGCTATTTTGATCTTACAATTAAGGAAGTTTGTAATATTTAATTTTATTAATGTTTAATAAATATTTTTATTAGCTTGTATTAAATTTAATATAGTAATGACTATAAAATTATATATATATATATATATATATATATATATATATATATATAAAAAAAAAACAATGGTGTTGCTACTGGGCCAAGTAACGATTACCGAAAATAAACGAGATGATACGAAACCAGCACGTTTTTCAGAGCCTCATCCTCCATCTGCAAATTCCATCCTCTTTATTTTTGCCGCCGCTTTGTCGACAGGTTTAGTGACAGTTGCTCGTTTTTGGGGAACTCAGGTAATAGAAACCGCATGATTTTATTTAACGGTTCGAATTAAAACTTGAATTATTTCAAAATTTTAATAGAAGTAGGCTTTATTCTGTTATCTTGTTTTTTACAAAGTTTTTGCGTAGTGGAATGATTGTTAAATTTGACATTTTTTAGTAAGCACACGTGTAGACAGCAAACATTCTTTGTTCTTTTGCCTATTCTGTTTTGTTAAATTTAGCGATTTTGTCGTAGTTTAAAGGCATATCCGAAAATGACCACCGATCATGACCAAGCCGGCGACTGTCCTGACGACTTGGAATCCGTTGAGGAAGAGGAAGATGTCGGCGAAGATGGTTCCAAAAAAATCATGAACTTTCCAAACGTTTTAGCTGCTCTTAAGGCTCAACGAAATACTGAAATGTTAGCGTCACTGCCACCAGTCGTAAAACGTCGCATTAAGGCTCTAAAAAGGCTCCAGCTTGAAGTAACCAACATTGAAGCAAAATTTTTTAAAGAAGTTCATGATTTGGAATGCAAATATCACAGATTATATGTTCCTTTATACGAAAAAAGAAACACCATAGTTAATGGAAGTTACGAGCCGACAGAAGAAGAATCTCTATGGCCTTCTGATGATGAAGAAGATCTGCCCAACGCACTCAAAGAAAAGGCAAAATTAGAAGAGGAAAAGAATGGTAAAGAGGAGGTCAAAGATGAGAAAGGAATTCCAGAATTTTGGTTGAGCATTTTTAGAAATTGTAGTTTATTAGCTGAAATGGTCCAACCTCATGATGTGCCCATCTTACAGCATCTCACAGATATTAAAACAATTTGCAATGAGGATCCCATGGTAAGTTTTTTTTTTTAATAATATGATACTGTTAAGAATTGTATTTGAGTAATTTGTCTTTGACACAGGGGTCAAGAAGTTAATCAAAATTCTATCGTATACATATCACTAATTTTGTCTACGGATTTCTAAAAATTTGTTAGTCAGATTTATTTCTGATTCTTGTTGTTCTGATCTTATGTCAGAAAGAAGCACAAATGACATAAATAATTACAAACATACATATTTTCGCAGAAAATATTTTTGGATTTACCCAGGTATTCTGCATGTATTAAATGGGTATAAAAAAGTACTGTTAAAAGTGTATAAAGAAAATTCATTGCTGGTGTTTTAAATATAATTGGCTAAGTAATATTTTTATTGACTTCAGTTCTGAGCTGATCAAGAACTTGCTTGTATTTTTCTTGTTTAAAAAAAATCTTAGAAGACTTTAAAAAAGTTGAATTGTGTATTCCGAATTAAAGACTTGAGTTTTGGGATTTTAATTTTTATTAGTAAAAACTGGAGCAAAAAAGTGTAGGTATTGTATAATCAGTATACGTCAATATATTCTAATATTTATTATTGCATCATAGTCAAATATGTACCAAATCAATATATACAAGTCAGTCAGCATTATTTTTTGTAAAAATAAAAGAAATACGAGGGTCAATCTAGAGGTTTGAGATTTCTTCACTTGAATGATTACAGTCGTTTTTCATCCTTTTCCATGCAAAATTATATTCCAATTAATTGTTTCTCAACTTTATAATAGGTTTGGTGATTTTTTTGAAATTGTAATAAATACCATAATTTTTTTCCATGTCATTTTGCTCCCTCTTTTCTTTTTTTTTGTGTTCCATTAGGCAGGGATGTCCTAATGTTTATAGCATATGACCATATCAGTTCAGAAAAAGGAGGAGAATGTGAACATGCAGCAAACATCAAAAGTACTCGTGATCAAAGTAAAGGCTGTTTAGAAACATGACTTGTACTAAACAATTGAAGGATTACTGTTTAATGGGGTTCTTTTTTTTGATTATTGCTGAAACTGGATTGTATAATATATAACCTCCATATAGGCATATAATACCAAGTCAATATTATTAATTAGATTATTATTTTAATAAAAAAAAGGGAAGATATTGAGAGCTAGAATAAACTAATTTTAATTTATCAGAGTGTTTAATTTAAAACAATAAAATCATATGTTCTTCTTTCTGCAATGCTACAGCCTGTTTGACCTTCAACCTTCATGTCAAACTGGATCGATATATTGAATCCAATCCAATTTGAGGTTATGAACGATGCGTGCTAACAAATAAAGTAATGAGAGTGGTGGTGTAGCATTCGATTTGGTAACATTATTGGCTTTCCCCTTTGGAGGGGTGGCAGCCCAACATCTGATGCGTATTCAGTTTTAGTTTGTACTAGTTTTGCAAATCTTCTACAGGCCTTTGAAAGCACTGTCTTGTCAATTGCTCAGGTTTTAAGGTAGTTTAAGGCATTCTCAGAAGGTCGAAACTTGATTGACTACGAAACATGCAGCAGAAGGCTTTTAACTGCAGAAAGTGATGCAAATGTCTATAGAATCCAAACCAAACCGAAGTGCCGCAACACAATAATTCCCCTTGCCACACAGCGATACCAATTAACGAGTTTCAGTTATCGAGACAAGTTAAAACATTACTCTGGCTCCGCAGTCCCCTTATTCACCAGGCTTCTGCCTTTTCTCAAGATTGAAAATTCACGCCAAAAGAGTCTGAGTCAGTGGAGAACATTGAGAAGGCCGTAACCGACCATCAGAAGGTGATTCCAGTATTTGCGTTCTAGCACTGCCGGAAGAAGCTAGAAGTAATAGTGAACAAACCGTCTTCAGCGCAGTGTAGCTAACTACTTTGAAGGAGCCACTATAAAACTGTACTTTCAGTTCAATAAAAAAAAATATAAAAAATCAGAGGGGTGATTTTTTAAATATAAATTACAAAATAGGGTAGAACTTTTTATATTTTGCCAAAGATACAGCTTCGAGACGTCCGTGCATATCCTCAATACACTTTGTTGCATTTTATTTCAGTCGTGGGCACTGATGCCAAACGTGAATCTATTATTCGATTCAATTTGTCGCATCATAGAGATTACTTCCACCGCTATTTCCTTCTTCATCAATTGCCACATATCTTTTATTCGATTTAATTCCGGTTGATTACATGGTCAATACAAAACGTTGATATTCTTGTCAAGAAAGAATGCATTTACATTTCTGACTTTATGCCATAGGGGTAAATATTAGGTATACCCATAAGTAATGTCTCTTTTTGATATTGTACAAAATTATCAATACAGTTTTAATTTACAATACATACAAAAATATCAATACAGTTTTAATTTACAATAATATCCATCATTATTGACAATTTTCACCAATTTCTCGCTCACAAACTTTCAATTTCCTTTCTATAAAATGAAGATGATTTTGAAGTAAAATATTCTTCGAGTGCAGTTTTGATTGCTATCGCAGTAAGAAAGTTTTTCCATAAAGAAAATGTTCCATAGATCTGCAAGAGTGATAATCTGATAACGTTGCATCAGGAAAATATGGTGGGTGAGGACGTACTTCCTAGCCTAACTCTTTTATTTTTTCTTGGGTAATTTTGGCATTACAAGATCTTACATGATCATTACAAGATCTTACAAGCCTTGGGCTTGTTTGAATAAAAGCCATGTTTAGTCTATTAAGCTGAGTATGATAATAGTGACATATTCAGAACCTCATAGTGAATAAATCCTCTAAAATTCTACCATACTGACAGTAACACTTTTTAGGGTGAAGACCTCGTTTTGTTGTGGACAAAGATGGTTGTCCTGCTGTTAACCATTATTTTTCCTATGTGGAGTGCTGTATAGAATCCCCTTTTCATCTGCAGTAACAATATTTTGAAGAAAAGGATCTCTAATCTGAACAAAAATGCACTGCAGATAGTTACATGTTGAATCTTGTTTTCAACTGAAAGTTGATATGCCATTCCTTCTCTTTGCACTTTGTTTAGTTGTATTAAACATCATTGTATTGTGCATCATGCACTTTGTGGCTAATTTCTGGATGGTTTGCTTGGGATCAATTTAATTTTCAGCTAACAACAGATCCTTATCAAACCCAACAGGTTCTCCAGATTTTATACCATTGAAAAGATTGAAAACACCTTTCTTAATTTTTCTAAACCAATGCTGACATGTTGTACATGTTGTACAACATGTCAGTAGCATTAATTGTATTTATGGTATTAATGGCATTGTTTTGCTTTCAAAATCTATAAACCATCAAGTGTCCAATCTGGTACTTGCTCTCACTTTGCTCTTCCATTCTTATTGGATTTACTTAATTTTTTTCAATAATTTACAATAAGCACGCTAAATATCAATATATTTAACTAGAATATAGATGGCAAAGTTTAAAATAAACTTCAACCAATCCAATTCATAAAACACACAACTAAAAAGGGATATTTTTTAATTTCAGAGTTTCACTTTGCAGTTCCACTTTTCCGCTAATGAATACTTCACCAATAATGTCTTAACTAAAGAATATCTGATGAAATGCGTTCCTGAAGAAGACGATCCATTCAGTTTCGAAGGTCCAGAAATCTACAAATGTTCCGGCTGCACCATCAACTGGAATAAAGGCAAAAACGTCACGGTGAAGACCGTCAAAAAGAAGCAGAAACACAAGAGTCGCGGGGTGGTTCGGATCGTCACTAAAACCGTTCAAAACGACTCCTTCTTTAATTTCTTCACCCCACCGACCATTCCGGAAGACACTAAAGAGGAAGATGTGGACGAAGACCTTCGCAACCTCTTGACAAGCGACTTCGAAATTGGCCACTATATCAGAGAACGCGTTGTTCCTAGAGCTGTGCTCTTCTTTACTGGCGAAGGTCTGGAAGATGAAGAGGATTTTGAAGAGGAGGAAGAAGATGAAGACGACGAAGAAGAGGAAGGAGACTCAGATACGAACGCCGGAAAAAACCAAGAGCAATGCAAACAGCAGTGAAGAGATTTTTTCGATCGGAGATCAGGCGAGAACTGATTCTTTGATCGTATCGACTATAGGAAATTATCAGTTAAGTCTGGCTCTTATTTTTTTATCGTGCTTTTAGTGTTATATTTATAAAAAAAAAATCTTTCGATATTGTATAATCTTTTTGAAGAAAATTGTTGGTACATTTATATTGAAAACGTCTGTCATATTTTTGAGTTTAATTTCTGAAAATTAACGTTCTGCAATAAAGAGAACTTCTTTTTTAATTTTGTTTGTTTAACTCCCACTCCTTTATTACTTAATTTTATGTTTTGAGAAGTCTTCCAGGATGCTCTTCCAAAGAATACTATTTGGAAGAGTAATATGGAGAATTATTTTGTTGGAAGATAAAATTGTTGTTAATAAGGTAAATATCAGATAGTATGGTGTAGTCTCCTCATGAAGTTTTAAATTATTTGACCACAAAAACCACCTCCAAAACATTATACCCATATGTTTGTGCTTAACTGTTGATACTGTGCGGACTTCTAATGCACTTTTATTGAACGCGAACGTATATTGTATTCAAATATTTAAAATGTTTTGAAGTTAAATCTTCAATTTTCATTATTCAAACCACCAAAAATTCTCCTGAGTAGTCTTCTTTCAAATAGTGCAAACATCTCCCGTTTTGCTAGAGGCCACGCCTCTCAGCCTAGTAGTCAAGTGACTACTGACTGAATGAGTGTTTATAGATCCTAACTTTCGTGTTGCTTTGTATAACTTTAGATCTCATGACAGACTGTAGGGTGTAAGTAGTTTTCTTATCCTTCATAATGCGATTTTTGTTATTTCATATGATGTTTTTTCGTTCAGTTTACTTCCTAGATATTAAGTTCCACCACATCTTCAACGTTCACATCGCCGATTATCTAGTTATGTTCTGTTCTTGGATTAGTTCTCTTTTCCATCATTGTTTTGTCTCTGTTTATTTCTAAACCGCCTCTAGGAAAGCTAAAAAGCTCTTCTAAAAAGTTTTCCTCTTCTAGGAAAGTTAAAAAGCTTCCTTTCCCCTTTATTTCGTCACAGGTCTGTCTTAATAATCTTTTCGATCGTGTTAATATGTTTATGTCGACAGCATATCTCTTTTTCTTTTTTTGTCACTGTTTCACTGATGACTTTGTTCAATATTATGGTAAAAAGATCTGGTATCAATCCATCTTTGTCCCCCCCTACTAGTAACATCGGCCAATAAGTCCCCGATTTGACATATTGATGGCGTCACTTACGAAAAATCCTTATGAGTGGTCGATTGTGTCAACCTTTAAATATCGTGTGAAAAATTCATGACAATCTGCCTACTAGTTTCTGAGTTGTGCTTTAAGTGACGCTACTTTTGTTATTTTCAAAATTATGGAAAAAAGGAATTTTGATGTGTTGATTAAGTATTGATTTTTAATGAAGAAAAATACCGTTGAAGCAAAACAATAGCTTGATAAACATTACCCGGACTCTGTCCCAGGAAAATCAACCATAATTGATTTGTGTGCTGAATTCCGATACTGCTGAACGCTCTAGATGTCCGAACGGGGTGGTTACACCAGACAACATCACAAAAATTCACAAAATTATTTCGCAAAACCGTAAAGTAAAGCTGCAGGACATAGCTGATATCAGGAACACATCATAAAAAATATATAGGAAGTATTTACACCATTTTGCATGAACATTTGGAAATGCGTAAATTGTTATTGAAAAAGGTACCGCGTTTGCTCATTGCGTACCAAAAACAACAATTTATTGATGATTCTGAGCAATGTTTGGGATTGTTTAAGCGAAATAAAAAGGATATTTCAATGCGGTATGTGACAATGGATGAAACATGGATCAATAATTTCACTCCGGAGTCAAATTGGCAGTCAGTTGAGTGGACAGCAGCCGATGAAAACCGTCCAAAGTGACCAAAAACAGAACCATCGACAGGCAATGTTAGGGCCTCTGTATTTTGGGACGCGCATGGGATATTGTTCATCGATTATTTCGAGAAAGGTAAAATCATCAATAGCGAATATTACATAGTGTTATTGGTGAGAGATCGCTAAAAAAGGCTCCAAATGAACAAAAAAATGTGCTGGTTCACCAAGACAATGCATCGTGTCACAAATCGGTGGCAACGATAGCTTCGAATTGCTTTCTCATCTACCGTAATCTCCAGATCTGCCTCCAGCAACTATTTTGTATTTTCAGGAGTCAAAAAATGCTCGCTGTTAAGAAATTTTCGCCCCATTGAAGAAGTTATTGCCGAAACTGCAGGATATTTTGAAGGCAATGAGAAATTGTTTGATAAAAAAGGTGTAGAGATGTTAGAAACGCATTGGAATGATTAGTTGCTATTCAAGGAGAATATATTGATGAATAAAGTCGAAATTTGCAAAAAAAAGTATGTATTATTTGTCAGACCGGGGACGTATTAACCGATGTGTTAAACTAGTGTTATTCCTCTCATGTTATACGTGTCTGATGGATGGGTCTCCATTCAAGCCGTTATAGCGCGAACTGTATTTTACTGATTTCTAATGCCAACGCCTGTTGCCCCGAGGTGTCTGGGATAAGGCGGTTGAACACCAGTTCTGTGGGTGAGCATTGTAATACTTTACCTACTGGCCGCCCACCTCAAGCCTGTCTGAAGACTATAAATATCTGGAGTATCAAATTTTATTTTCTCCATTATTTGACAACTACGAACAAGTGATTTATTGTTGAACGCCTTCTTCTAAGTCCTGCTTGATATTCGCACATTCCTTCTTCGATATATCATATGATGAATATATATGACTATCCTCGACCTTACTATGTTAGATTTTTATAAGTTGTGCAAAACCATAATATGCCACGATAGTCTCGACCGCTTACTCATCTACTCTTAATTGAGCTATTCCATGCATTATATCTGACTGTTTGTAGCTGTTCCTTTAGTTACGTTCTACTGCTTTTATCGTTTGATATCCATTGAAATATAATAATACATTATTTAATTCATATTGCTTTCATTATACACTTTATATACAATATTTATTATATGCAATTTGTCTGCTAAACATTCTTTATGACCTGCCAAATGGCCTCAGTTGCTGACGCGGCCCTAAATTAAAAAATTCAAATTCAAATAGTCTCGACCTATTATTATAGTAGACACTGCCGAGTAAGCCTTCCATAAACTATTAATCTCTGAACAATTTATTTTGAAATTAGTTTCTTTACCATCGAAGATTTAAAGGGCAGAAAAACTGGGAAGGAAGAAGATAACTAATACGAAAAAAGAATGCCAAATGATGATGTCGAAAAGATTTAGCACTAAACACCAACTCTTTGGCGCTTTTTTTGGTGCAACTTTCTGGCGCGCGTTTCGCTAACCATGTTAGCATCATCAGGAGATTAGTCAATTTCAAGGAGATTGGTTCTTCAAGAAGATTGGATAATCTCCAGATGATGCTAACATGGTTAGCAAAACGCGCGTCGAGACGTTTAAAAAGTGATTTGGTTTTTAGTGGTAAATCTCTTCAAGTCTAATGTTTCACACCGAAGATTCCAATAGAAGAATTGATAACTGAATATGTTTAAACATCGTTTGAAATATACTAATTAAATGTTCTTTATATTCGCCTGAAATAATATCGTGTTGGTCAATTTCTTCAATATCGCCGGATCGGCGAGCAGATTAAAAAATTTGTTGAGGTCCGAAATCAGTTGTTCATAAGATAGTCATAGAAATTGGAAATAATAATCTGATTTTGAATAATAAATTCATATTTGTTAGTTTTTGTATTCCTTTGACGTCTGAATTTTAATATATTAATTTCTATATATTTGGGTTCTCTATGATTTGGAGCTAAAAATAGGATAAGGCGTTATTTACAGGTTGCTGTTTACGAAATTGAAAGTCTTGGTTTCGGATATTGTGGTTTAGATGGCAGCACCCAGTCTTTCGATCCTTTATTTTTCCCTTTTGGCATTTATATTCAGAATATTTGATATGTTCTATGTTTGTGATTACTGTGGTACGTAAAACCAATTTTTATAATTAAAGAGATTCTATTTTTTTTAACAAAATTCACTTTATATGTGAAAACTGTGTTCGAAAAAAAAAGTTGGTAGGAGTTGAGGGCGGTAGAGTTTCTCGGGCCTAGTCAGAGACGGTCGTCGTGTATCCAGATTGCAAATGGAAGCATCAATCTTGCGGCGCGACGTGCCCAAAAGCCTTTTTTACGCGAAACACAAATACGAACAATAAATCAATGCCGCTACGGGCGGCCTGTCACTGGTCGCATTAGAAAACCTTCAGCTTCGATCTGAAGCCGGTGGGTCGACTTCTTTTTCGGGAAAAGTTGGAAAACGTCGAGGGAAAAATGAAAATATTGGGGAAAAGTATTGAGCCATCAGGGATATTGCTGACTGACTCTATGAATCTGTACAGGTGGTGTTTGTAAAAGGTATGATTTGGAAGCTTTATGTATTAGTTGCTTCTATCGATTGGGGAATGGAGATGTTTGGAAAGTAAAAGGTATTTTAAGTTCAGTATCCCACTGATATTTAAATTGTGGTAATAGATAGTTCATATACACTTTTTATTTTTGTTTATTTAAATTAAAACTTCCTATGAACCTATACTTTTGATGTCACTTTTAAAACCGTTTCTTCGCTTCGAACTATTATTGATGGAGCTGGTATAAGCTTTCTCATTTGTTAAAAATTTAATAAACTCATACTACGTTGATGAAAGCAGTTTACCAATGAATGAGAATGGCAAAAGTAGAATTGTTCAAGGTTTGTGCTGTATTTTGGATATGGTAGAAATTTAATTAAATTTTCTTTTTTATCTGATAGTATCCCATGGCCAAGTTGCGAAAAATTCCGTTAAATATCCAGCAACAGTTTCCTAGGGAAAATGTCTTGTTTAGATACGGGTTCCTCCACTTGTCCAGTGCTTAACCAGCACTTTCATCCGTCGGAATTATTGAAATCCACTTGATTTTTGTTCCAAGTTGCAGATCTTTTTTAACACAACAGTTTCTGTTACCTTTGCAAAGAATATGAACATGTATTTCACCAATGATTATAATAATTGTACAGTGTTGAGCTCAGCGGATAATCTTCTGATTGATGGATGTATTCTTCTGCGATACAGATTCAGTGTAAATATTAGATTTACAAACCATGTTTTACGAGGGTCGTTCGTAAAGTTCTCAGTTTGAAAAGGAAAACACAAGGTTTTTGATAATTTTTAAAAATATTTTTTATCGTTGCCACCTTGCAGTTCAAACATTTAGACCATTTAATACCCTCAGCATAATGGATTTTGTCCTACTCTGCAAAACAAGCGATTGTCTCAACTTTAACTTCATCATTCGAAGTGAGTCTACGTCCACCGAGATATAGGCATTAGGTTTAAGAAAAAGGATTAATCGCCGGAAGCTAAATCCAGTTAATACGGTTTATGTGGATGCATTTCGAAGCGTTGGTTATGAAGGTTTGCGGCAATAACTCAAGACTTGTGTGCAGGTGCGTTATCGTGGTGAAAGAGCACTTTCTTTTTGGCCAGACGTAGACGTTTTACCTGAATGACACCCTTCAATTGGCCCATTAGTGAAGCGTAATTCTTTTTGGTGATGGTCTTGATTTTTGATAGGTAGTCTATGAGCATAATACTACACAATACCACCACAACAGAATTCCAGAATGCCGTAGCCATGATTCTTTTGACCTACCCACTTTTCGAATAGTTCCTTCGTCACTGGAGCGTAGTACTAAATCCATGTTTCATTTACTATTGTAAGTTAGTTAAGTACATTTGAGAAGTGTTTATTTGAATGCATCCATGGTCAACTGTTTACATATACTGCACCCACCAAGCGGAAATCTTTTTCATGTTTAAAACATCATATATAACGTAGTTGTACTGATTATACAAGGGTTGCTATTTAGCTATTGGGAATTGGCAACAATGGTGTTGCTGGGCGCCATTTAACATACACATAGTAAAGATTGACATTGTTGACTTTATCTCAGTCAAAAAATGGGATTAACTCGTGAAAATTTTCGTGGGATTATTTACTACGACTTTTGATGTGGATTATCTCAACAACAGTGCATCGATCAACTCACTTCTACTTTTGTCGATGAAGAACCGTCTAAAACTCTGTATATCACTGGTTTAATGAATTTAATCCGGCCGTCGTTCGCTCACGATGGACGAATTTAAAGAAGGTCGTCCACAATCGTTGTGTCAGAAAACATCGATACTGTGCGCGAACTGATAAAGCAAGATCGTCATGTGACATACCGTGAGATTGAGGCATTCCTAGGCATTCATATGACAAGCATAGACAAGATTTTACATGAACATTTTGCAGTAAAAAATAATCGTGTGCGTTGAATTTCGCATAATTTGACCATCGCTCAAAAAAACGGCTTGTGTCGATTGGTGCAAAGAAATGCTCAAAAAATACAATCGTGATGGGTCAAACGCCGTGTATAACATCTACACAGGTGACAAATCTTGGATCTATGCGTATTCAAAATGAGCCAAACCCAACAACACTTTGAAGCAAATAGTCGCCTGTTTTTTGGGATAAATGGACATGTATCTACAGTGCCACTAGAGAATCGTAGAACGGCCAATTCGGAATGGAATTAGCAACCCTAGTATCGATATGTTTACAATGCTAGTAACCTTGCATTTTTCGACGATCATTTAATACGATATTGTGCATTTTTGTGATGATTTTGTCGGTCATAGTGGTTTTTGGGCAACCTAAGCCGTCATCTTCAATGGGCCTATTATGTTGATTAAAACAAAATATTTTATAACAACTCGAACTTATAATAAACTAGCAACTAAACGCACTTGTCTGAAACTTCGCAACATGATATCTATCGAATCATTCTTGACAAATGTCATATTAATTTGGTCATACTTGTAAAATTTCTGTGTCAGGCCGACCGTTCTTTTCGAACGACCCTCGTATGAGAAATAAGTGTCTTTAGTTACTAAGCTAATATAATTACTTTCTTTGCAAATGGGGTGGTCTGTTATGTCAGTTCATCAATAGAAATAAGTTCTCCAAGACAATTATATTTCCCGGGATGTTGAGTTGAAAAAATTTCGTAAAAGTGTTAGGCTTGGTCGTGACATGGCTTAACTAACAGTGGCAGACAGACGAATTGGAATATTGAACAAATTTGTGTAAACATTTGCAGAATATTTTCATTATACTATATTATATATATTTTATTATATTAATTATATTAAATTATAACTTCTGGTCCAAAAGTAACCTGAATAGCTTAAAAAAAGTAAAAACAGTTAAAAAAAATTAACCAGAATTATTTTATTTATTCGAAATATTCTCCCTTGGTTAAAATACGATTTAAATATATAAGAAATGCATCAAAGCGGCGATCGCTCAATGTCTCCAATTAATGTAAAACAGTTTCTTACATCGCCAAAAATCAGATTGACAATTGACGAATGATAAGAAGATGCATTATCGTGCAATGAACGCGAACTGTCGAGATGCCGTTAATTATTGTATTGGGGATTCCAAGTACCATTTCCGTGATTCTCATTGAAGATTTTTGTCATTGAAGTCACGCACTTTTTCAGCAGTTTCAATCATCATGATTTTCATCGTTTCAATTGATCGTCTTGAATATTTATCATCATCTACATCTCTTCAATCTTTTTTTACAAATGCGTTTTTGTTGCAATTTTACGAGGGTTGCTATTTATGTATCCAGAATAATAAATAATAACACATATTTATCATTGAAAATGGTTTTATTGTTTCTCAAAATATTTTCCGCGATGATCGATACACTTTCGCATACGTTTGAACTCATTTTCACAGTACTTTTTCCATTCCGATTGAGATATCTTCAAAACATGCATTTTGTACGATCAACCGCTTTTTATGGCGTCGAAAATCGTTGACTACGTAGTTTATTCTTCACGGACGGGAACAAAAAGAAATGATTTTGTGCCAAATCAGGGCTGTACGGTGGATGACCCATCAATTCGATGTTTTGACCAGTCAAATATTGAGTTGTTCGGTCCGATGTGTCTGCTTATTTTTTTCTTATTTCTTCTCTGGTTGTCGCTGGTTGTTTTTTCTTATTTCTTCAAAGACTTCTGGCAAACAAATGGTTGTATTTTAACAAGTTTTGTATTTTTTGAGCATTTCTTTGCACCAATCGACACAAGCCTTATTTTGAGCGATGGTCAAATTATGCGGATTTCAACGCGCACAAATATTTTTCACGGCAAATGTTCATGTAAAATCTTGTGTATGCTTGTCATACTAATGCCCAAGGATGGATCTTGCTTTTTTAGTTCGCGCATACTATCGATGTTTTTTGGCATAACAACCGATTTTGGACGACCTTCTTTACATTCTCATTTGATTATGCATTATTTAAGGTTACAAGAACTTGGTAAATAACTGAGAAGAAATTTATTGACTGGTATTTCTCTGGACACTTCCCTGGCTTAGAAGAATTGTTTCGGCATTTGTGAATGAGAAAAGGCAAGTTGACGAGAAAAATTGATTGGTTGAATAATTTGTGTTATTGATGTGTCGGCAGACTTGGCTGTAATTTAGTAACTGGACCTGCAGCTTGACGTGGGCTCCGGACTATGGTCATCAGCTATCGATTAATCTTGGTTAACACCCGCAAGGCCTCAACCAATTATTGGTGTTGTGCTTAACCTTTAGCTTTGTCTAAACATCCGCATCGAGAGCCGGCATCGAACCCGTTCACCGCCTTAGCTGCTCTGCCATCGGTCCAAAGTCTTAGGCACGGTACAACCGTGGGGAAAACTGAGTCAAAGCGTTATATTCCACAATGATAATGCCCTAGCTAAGAAGAGTTAGTTTTCAATAGTTGTTGTCCAAAACAGTGGTATAGAACATTTTTAATATCTTCCATATTCTCCAGATCTGGCCTCCGCGACCACTTTTTATTTCCTAAGCTGAAAGAACATTTTCAGACAGAAATTCAAAAGGAAATAAGGAAATAAAGCCTTTCGTCATCGATATACCAAATATATTTTAATCTGTTAGGAGATTATATTTAAAAATAAAATTCTTCTAAATATCCTAGATGTTCTTTCCGAATATTAATTCGTGGTCTCCTCACAATAATAATGCAAATTCGTTTCTCATATCTGATAAAATATGCGAATAATATCAGGCAATAGCATGAACATAAATATTTCTAACACAATAACTTTGTATATAAGTTCTGGCTCGAGCGGCAGAATGCGCAACATAAAGTAGGAATGGGCGGAGGTACTTTTGACGATTCCTCGAGTGTGGCATTCCGGGAAATCGGCACCGCGACGCTATCGATTCCGACGGCGACGCCGAATCCGTGGGAAACTCGGAATCGGCATCATCGCATCGAGTCGGTTGGATTTCCGCGAGCAGCCGTAATTTTGACTTCTGTAGGATTGGAGTGTCGTTTTTCGGGCGGCGCCAATGACAATACGAGAAACAGGGCGTCGGCCAATGGCGCCGTAGCCGAGTTTCTCGCATTGATGCGTCTCTTAATGCGCGCGGCGTCGCGACGGCTCCATTGGCGAACGGTCCGACTTTTTTTTTCTAGAATTGTCCGTTTCTACGATTGTCGATGGTGCGCAGGATACGCCAGAGCCGCTCCCATCCAGATCGAAGGTCCTCCACGTCGAATTATGTTATAAACAATATTGCTGCAGTCAAAAAATTTTGAGACTAGTTTATTTAAACAGTTTGCTTTTATTAAATCATCGTAAAGTATTTTGTTGCTTTAGTTTGATAAGAAGAACAGATAAATAAGATATTTTACACTTGATTTGAGTCATCCAAGCAAATATACAAACGAACACGAAAGTTAAGATCTATAAAACACTGATTCGGCCGGTAATCACTTATGGCTGCGAGTCGCGGACTATCACAAATAAAACAGAAGAGTTACTTGAAGTATTTGAAAGAAAAGTACTTGTAGAAAATGTTGGTGCTGTGGATGATAGTGGAAATTGAAGAATCAATATAACTTTGAACTCAAGGTAATTTTATAAAGATCTGGATATTGTAGACTATGTGAGGGTTCAGCGGATGATGGAGTAACGAATTATAGGTAACATAAGGAGACGTAAATCAAATGTAGGATCTCACGGTAATGTAAAAGGAGATATTGAAGAGTTGCTGTCCAAAAACTGGCAAGTGACAACTGGAGATCTATCCAAATTGCAGCGAAGGTTGAATGAAGTCAAGACTCCCTAAGAGGTTGTAGCACCACAGGAAAAATAATATTTTGTTTTAAAAGAGCAAAACGGTTCAATATTGAACTGTGTAGTACTAGCCACTCTGTGTCAAGCAAATATAGATAAAATTATAACTTCATCAAAAGGAATAAATTCAACGATTATCAGAAAATAATAAAAGCTGGAATGAGGCTGAATGAGGAAAACAGGAAAAAAATTGGCCGATTTGGCGTTAAGCGATTTTCGAATTAAAAAAAAAACTCATCTGATCTTTTTGTGTGAGTGACTTTAACTGCTAAGTCAAAACCTCTCCTTGAAAATGACGATGAATATTTCACTGAAACGTTGCGAATTTATGGGTCGCTTGAAATGAACTTCTTTAATAACCTCTCCACTTCCTGTAATATACCTTTCCTAATTTTCTCTTTATTGTTCTATCTTGAGTTATCCGATACCATTGTTTACTGATCAAGGCTCTCAAATTGTCTTCTGAACCCGTTTCTTCTTCAGTCTACATCTACTTCTTTTTGCTGTTCTTGGGTATCAGTGGAGCATACTGTTTGACCATTCGCCTACTGGTTTCCCTACTACATATCTCGCCATGATGCATTTTAAATTAACATTTTTTGGATGATATCTGTGACGTTCATTCTATCCGTTATATCTTTGTTTCTAAATCATTTTCATTCTTCATTCTAATATGCGTACTTATTCGGCACTTTTTTCAGTTAGTCTTTTTCATTTTTCTCGTTTCTCATTTCATTTGACATGACTTATGTCTTTTCCAGGTTCTCTCGCACGCATAAATACCAGGTGTTTACAAAATGTCGTTCATAATTAATTACTCGTTTGCTCCTAGGTGACGCAGAAGGCTCTGATCGTATTAACTTTACATCGAAGCTTCGTTCAGGGAAAATTAGTTGCCATGGAGAAATTGACCGAACAACGTGCTTTCTGTGTTCGCGCGTATTATCAAAACAACAATTCTGTTATTACGGCTCGTCGTCTTTATAGGGCCGAGTATAATTTACACAACATAAACGATGCACCAAGTGTTAATTGAATAAAGAAATGGAATAAAAAGTTTGATACTACATGATCAACTCTAAATTTACCGTCTATGGATTGTGTGCTTGAGTCGGTTAGAGAAAATCCGTCCCAGTCCATACGGAAGCGATGTAGATAGTATTATTTTTGCTAAATGAATTTTCAAACACTGTTCTATTATGTTATAATAATAAAATTATTCTACCTTAATCGGCTTCTATTAATTATACCTACAAAAATGAACAACAATATTGGGCACCTTGTATAAGGTTGATGATATATTTAAGAAAAAATTACATGGTCAAAAAGCAATAAAAAATAATACAAAATAAAAATAATAATAAAAAGTAATTTTTATTATAAACAATAAAAAAATATATAATTCTCTAAAACTGTTTAGTCTATATAATTACCGAAGCTTAGTGGTTTTTAGCAGGAAACTTATTCTTAAATACTTTGGCATCTTCTTGGCATGAAGTCGATTACATGTTGGCATGCTTCTACAAGTATTGAAAACCATTTATTTTATTTTAGCAGCAAGATGTTGATTTAACTCTTCCCAAAGTCCTCTATCGGTTTTAGATTCAGAGACTGTGGAAGTCACTTTAATATGTTTTCTCTCAAAGCACTACTTCATCACATGAGCCGTATGTTTGGAATCATTGTCTTGTTGGTAGAGCCACTGTAAAGGCCTATTCTCATCATTGTAAGGTAGCATAATTGTCTCTAGGATTCCTAAATAAATTGATTTTGTCGTATTTTCATTTGTCCAAAATACCGGACCTACTCCGTTATATGAAAAACAGCCCCATATTTTGATGTTACCACCACCATGCTTCAGTTCACCCTAAGTGTTACCTGGATGTAATTCTTCATTAATACGTCTTCTCACGTACAATTTGACATAAGAACCAAATTTAGGTTTCATCGCTAAAAATAATATATGTTTCCCGTTACGTTGGAAATCTTCATTACACTTTCTTTTTGCAAATTTTAACCACTGTTTTCTATTCTGTTTACTCTACTATATAGGTTCATTTGTTGTAAACGTCGTCATGATCTTTTTATAACGACAAGGTCCTTCAACGCCTCACGCACAATACGATTATCAATTTTTGGCATCTCTTTTGTGGTTGTTTTTGACTTATATTTGATTCTTTTAAAATTATAGTAATTACACATGGTGACCGTTTGAGTGCATTCGTAATAAATACTAGATTGGTTTTGACTTGTCAACTGCGAAATTAAACGCCTTTCTTCAGCAGTACAGTATCTAGAGAGGTCCTTTAATGTAGTGGGAAACGGACTAACTTTTGCTATATCAACAAAAAAATATATTTTTTATCCGACTCTTATTTTTTCCACCACTGAAGTATAAACTATTAGAAGGAAATAAATTACTTAAGAAGATAAACAGCAATAAAATGCCCTGGTTATATTGTAGAGAATTTTAAAGGTCAGTTAATATTAGCATTATATTATTTATTATTACGTGATCTTTTACCGTTTCAGACAGTACATTTTTTTTGCTGTAGGTTCCTAACTACAAATTTATCAGTTGAGTTCTTTTATATGCGTCTTCAGAAATTATCGAAATGAATGAAGAATGTAGATTGAATATTAGGAAGAAAAATGTAATGAAAATACAAGTGGTGGTATTTCATTAATACGGCCATGTTTCCTGCATGGAGTTGAACCGTCAAACAGGACAACAAAACGATTTCGAGGCTGCAACAACGCTTGGGCGACACCTTTCAAGTGGCGCTCGTAACCCGACGCCTCGCGTGGCGTCGTCCGAAGCGGGACGCGCGGCGTCTTCGCCGTCGCTGCCGCCGGTCGATAGCGGAGCCGGGGGCGGCGCGGACTCCTTGCCGCCCGGGGCGCATCGAATACGCCTCGGTGCCGGCTTTTATTTGTCTCTTTCGTAGCAGGGTCGGCATTAGCTGTATTGAAACAAGAAGAATTACTGGTCAGATATAAATGTTAATACAACATTTATTTCAAAACATTTATTGAATATATTTAGTGGCAATTAAAATAGCAAATTTATTTTAGTAATCTAAGTGACTTAATAATTATCAGACTGAAGCAATCCTCTGAGAAGATCATTTTTCGAGATCCTCGAGAAATTTGTAGCAGACCCTAGTTTATATGAAATAGCATTCAATGCCGTTAATGTTTGAAAACAATTTCGGACAACTGTCCGCCGGGGTTATTTCTGTCATAACGCATTCTGTCCATCCAATTTCTGACCACTTCTTCAAGCAACTCTGGGATCTTCAACAAACTAGGGTCTTATGTCTGTAATTGTCCGCGTTATGTTGACTTCAGAGATGTCAATAGTTGCTGGTTTATCGGCATATACCAATGATTTAACACAACCCTAAAGGAAATCAGTATGTAGAAAATAAGCCGTATGCTTGGGATCATTGTCTTGTTGGTAGATGCATTGTAAAGGCATATTATCAGTAGCGTAAGGTAGCATAATTGTCTCTAAGAATCCTAAGTAAATTGATTTTGTCGTATTTTCATTTATCCAAAATATCGGACCTACTCTGTTATATGAAAAGCATCCCCATACTTTGATGTTACCACCTCCACGCTTCAGTGCACTCAAAGTATTATCTGGATTGAATTCTTCATTAATATGCCTTCTCACATACAATTTGACATCAAAACCAAATAAATTAATTTAGGTTTTATCGCTAAAAATAATGTATGTTTCCTGTTACGCTGGAAATATTAATTTCACTTTCATTTTGCAAATGTTAACCACTGTTTTGTGTTTTGTTTACTTAAAAACTTTCCTGGTTACTCTACCATATAGCGTCTTCTGTTGTAAATGTCGTCATGAGTTTTTTATAATGACAGAGATAGCAAAAGGATCCTTCAAAGCCTCGCGTACAATACGATTATTCATTTTCGGCCTCTCTTTTGTGGTTATTTTGCGTTATATACTATTTTTTTAAAAATTTTGCAATTACATATGGTGACAAACAGACAAATATCAGTTTCAAACAGACAAATATCTCCAGTGAGACCATTGATTTAATGAAAAAACGACGGATAATAAGAAATATAGGGAGTCGTTTGGGCAGAGTCGAGTACGCTGAGCTCTGCAAAACTATAAGAAAACGTATCAGGAAGGAGACGTGCCTGTTCAACATGCAGCCAGTGCAAAAACTCTAGATGAATATAAGGGAATTAACAAGGTTAAACAGAAGCTGAGAAAGAAAAAAAAGCAAATGTATGCCTTAATGCGTGAGGATGGCACAGTGTAGAGGGTGCGAACGGAAATGTTCACAGACCACAATACTCACGGAAGAAGAAATGCCAGATATCGTAGTGGAGGAAGTGACAAATGCTAAAAGCTGGTGGTCGGACTTTACATAAAGCACTGGCAGAATTATACTCAAAATGCATCAAAGAACAAAAAGTACCTGACTTCTGAAAAAATGCAGAAGTGATTCGGTTACATAAAAATGAGCACAGGAATATTTAAAGAACTACCTTCCAATAAGACTTCTATCAGTAATGTACAGTTTTCACTAAGATAATATCTAAAAGAATATTAAGAAAATTGAATAACGCACAACCAAGAGAACAAGCAGGATTCCGAGGTGGATTCAGTACAATGGATCACATCCAGGTAGTACAGCAGGCCATAGAAAGACACAACAAATACACTATGCCACTGTGTTTGGCTTTTATCGACTACGAAAAATCAGTTGACTTAATATCAAAACAGACCATAATGGATGCATTGCTTAGACAGGGAGTAGACAAAGCATATGTAAACCTATTAGGATCGATATATAATGGAGCTACAACGACAATTCACGTTGATGATCTTGAAGTGAAATATCGCCTATTCTTTTCTCGACTTGCCTTCAAGAAATATTCCGTAATCTGAATTGGGAACATGAAGGTGTAAAGATCAATGATGCAAACTTGAACCATCTTAGATTTGCATATGATATAGTTCTCCTTTCACAATACCCAGAGGAGCTGCAAAAACACATTCAAGAGTTGCAAAGGGCTGGCAAATCATTTGGTTAAAAATTAATCTGAAAAAGAGTCAGGTTATCTTCAATAAATTCGCTTAGGACAGAAGAATTTCAGTTTTAGGAAGGGATTTAGAGATCGTGGACCACTTTACATATCTTGGGCAGAGGATTTCAATGGAAGGGGATACCGCCCGGGAAGTGGAACGGCGTGTTAAATGTGGCTGGCAGGCATTTGGCAGGCTTGACATAGTGTTTACGGGCAAATTTGTCTGAAAAGACAAGTCTTGCCTTGCACATGGATCAAAAAGTGTGTGACATCATTGGAAGAGTAAAGCAATCGAAATGGAGATAAGCAGGCCATATAGCGAGGCAATAGGACGATTGATGGAGCAAGGCAATCCTGGAGCGGATACCTTGATCGCAAACGTCCGCGAAGAAGACCGAATTGATGACATCGTTAAGTATATTGAACCCGAGTGGCAGAGGAAAGTCTAGGACCGTGAAAGTTGGAAGCACGCTGAAGAGGCTTTCATCTTGTAGTGGACCAACATTGGCTGCTGATCATCACTGGTGATGGATTCACTAATTTCCAATCAAAATAAAATAACATTTAGAGTTTACAGTTGAAATAAATCAACCACGTGCTCTGTTAGAAATTTTTTGAATCTTATATCCGACTTGAAGTCGAAGATCATTCAATCAAGTTGTGAATTTTTGCGATGATTTTTTCGGTTCAAACGGTTTTTGGACGTTTCGAGTATTCATCACCAGCGTAAATTCATTTTACCATTTCGACCGTTGAAACTAAAGGGAATAATCCTTTAAAGTGGAACTAACTCATTTTGTATGTCCGTCAAGATTAAATCTAATAAAACAAAATATTTTATAACTTCTTGAACTTCAATTTTATTAATTTTTTCAGAAAATGTTCAAATTGTTTGCTTTACTCGATCGCTACAAACAAGCAACGAAACGAAGTGTTTAAAACTTCACAGCACGCCATCTAACGAATTGGATTTGATAATATTGTCATTTCACCATAGTTGCGTCACCTCTCTGTTAGACCGAGAACTTTCTGAACAACCCTAGTAATTTGGTATATTTTAGTGGTTTTTGTTTCAATTTTTGATTCGTTTTATTAATTGTTATTACTAACATCCGGATGTTATTATGTTTCATCCGGATTTCTATAGCTTACAATACATTATCCATAATTGATTTTGCCAAATAATATAACCATGCGTTAGTCAATATTTTCTCTTGGTGTTGTTATTGTAATATGGATCAAAACATGATACTTTCAATAAGATTAATTCATTATTATTAGCAAGTCCAATGATACAACAGTAGTTGGAAGTTATACATCCTCAGCCGCTGAATTCCACAATCTCACGTGGAACGCACAACAACCTGCGTCTCTGCCAAAATGAGCATTCTGTTTGTTGCTTGATCGGGATCTCATTGGAGGTAGTTAGAAAAAATCAAAAAACTGCATACATAAGCCATCCGACGTGAATCCGACCAGACAAATCTCCATCGCGGCTACTTCTGCAATTGGAGTCTCATGTACGCAATTGTTTCGAATTATATTGGCTTCCAAGGCGCCAATAGTTGCTGGTTTATCGGCATAAACCAAAGATTTATCATAACCCCAGAAAAGATAATCTAAAGAAGTTAAATCACATGACTTTAGTGGCCAATTAACAGGTGCGTTCCTCGAAATAATTTTCTCACCGAATTGTTACCACGATAAACCGATTGTTACGTTGGCTATATGATATGTGGAGCCTTCCTGTTGGGACCACATCTCCAGATTAATATCATTCAAATTCGAAATTAAATAATTCACATAATCGAATAACAAAGCCCAACTTCCTACGAACGGCGACAAATTGATAAATTTGGATCTTCATCAACACTGCCACCAACAACTGTGATATTTTTTTCGGAAAGACAAAATACGCATAAAACTCAAAAAGATTTACCACTAAACACCGAATCACTTTTTTAAAGTTATCGACGCACGTTTCGCTAACTATGATAGCATTATCAGGAGATGATTTAATCTAGAACGTGCGTCGAGAACTTTAAAAAAGTGATTCAGTGTTTAGTGGTAAATCTTTTTGAGTTTAGTGTTTCACACCGAAGGTTCCTATAGAAGAATTGCAAAAATGCACAGTTTTTTTGTTTAGTTTTTGTTTTAATATCGAGCAGAGTGAAATGCGTTCGGAATTTGTCGATAACACACGAACTGCTTTATAAGCATACGAAGTGCTCTATAAGTTTGGGGCACAGAACAGTGATTTTGATAATAACTTTCGACAATGTGGCGCGAAGCGTATAAGATTACCCCCGACATCCAGCAAGGACAATTCATGTGGTCTTATGCTCTGAGTATAGGAGTTCTCTGTTTTACCTGTATGTCTCCCCACAGGCCCACTTCACTTAAACCACTTCATTCATATAACCCCCAGATGTTTGCTGCCTTAACAAATGTTTCCTTCTAAGTTAAGTTAGTAACCCCCCTGTTATAGCGGACGTAGTGGGAACTGCCCACTTATAACAGACGTGGAGAGAATAATTTCAAAGAATTGCCCTTAATTTAACAATTGGAATATACCATGGTGTATTAACTATAAAACGTAGTAATTTGCTTTGAAATTTCTGAAAAAGAAAAAGATGTCATAATCCAGATACTACCAAAAAAATTAATAATTGTCCTGCGTTTCATTAAACGATTAACAAATGAAACCTGACTCACAAACCTGAGGGCATACACTTAAATAGGAAATTAAGCTGGCCTAAATTAGATAACGAAGTGACAATTATCAATCAGGATTGTCTACAATAATTCCAATTATCTGTAAGTTTCAATTTTTTTCTTGAAAATACGGTCCTGGATGTAAATAAGACGCTTACATAAAATATAGAAAACTTGGAGATATAACTGCAGAGAAATTTTAACTGAAATTAAATTTAAAGTTTCCAGAGTCGTATACTTAAGGCACATTCTGGCGGCGAAGGTGAAACAAAGAGGCGGGCTGCAGAGAGGCGGGAGAGCGGGTGATGGCGGAGAGGTACAAGGGAGGCCAGAGGAGAAATGGTAGAAGCCGGCGGTGTGGGAGGGGTGATGGAGAGGTTGGGGATTGTGTTGGAGAGGAGCGAGGAGTAGGCGATGGAGGAAAGCGAATAAGAGAAATCGAAGCGCTTCCAAACCGTCGTATCATTTTTTTGTTGGTTTTCATTATTGGGGCGTAGTCTCGGAATAACACTTTAAGTTAAAATCTTTGTTAGATTTAAATATATTTAAAAACAAAACGGATGAATATTCAGTTTGGACGATATTGTATTAGGCTAGAATATATACTATTATTTTAACTATTTTAAAATTTGAAAATATACTTCATTAGTTATAATGTAATCCAACGAAATTAAGTCAACACTTCTTGGGAGCCAACAAACAATTTATTGTTTCAAATTATCGTTTATTTTTGTCGCACTAAGTCATTAGTAATAGCAGAAGTATGACATTTGGCATAATTTTGTTGGAACCACATGACACTAATTAGTAATTGATTCAATTCTTAGTGGAATGATGACGTTACGCCGTAAAACATAATGCATGGTGATAATAAATTTTGCGAATACTGCTTTTGAATTACTCATGGATTGAGTTTCTCTCATTAACTATTCATTCCTCTCTCTTTTGTGTATGAGTGATCCATCTTCGAACAGCTGTTTTCCGGATGTCGTCATACTATCGCGCCATTAGTTGTCCTTCCTTCAATCGCCTACATGACACCAGCAAGCGTTTCCCGAGGCCGATTTTTGTTTTATAGCTGTCATCAGCCTTATTCAAGCTGGACAAAGAAATGGCTAGAGCCAAAAACCATATAAATTGACCCTGTCGGTTGGTGGGGGAATCTTATACCCTCAGCGCCATGTTACAGCGGACCTTCACGCAGCCTCAAGTAGGGTATCAGGTATTCTTAAAAACTTTAATTGTGGACTCGTGGAGAGAAATGAACAGATAAATAAAACAGAGAATGGTCACTCATACTCCAGGTGGGCTATTTACCCAAGGCTGGTGGGCAACGGTGGTTCGCGTGGTCTAGGGTGTTGCTGACGTTTCTTGTAGGATGGTGCAAGCCGTATAAGATTACCCCACCGTTCAACAAGATCAATTCATATGGTCTTTTGCTCTGAGTGGGCGTTCTCTGCTTTATCAATATTTCTACCCACAGACCCACTATGTAACTTCTTACTGCCTTAAATCTTTCCTTCTAAGTTCTAACACATGATTTGTTTAACCCCCTTCCCCCGGTTATAACGGACGTAGTGGGAACTGCCCACTTATTACAGGCGTACAGGGAATAGCTTCTAATAATTGTGCTTAATTTAACAATTGGAATATACCACGGTGTATTAACTATAAAATGTAGTACTTTGCTTCAAAATGTAGTACTTTGCTCTATAGTACTTCCAGAGTCGTATACTTAAAGCACATTTTGGCGGCGAAGATGACATAAAGAGGCGGGCTGC
This sequence comes from Cosmopolites sordidus, assembly GCA_031761425.1. Classification (NCBI taxonomy): domain Eukaryota; kingdom Metazoa; phylum Arthropoda; class Insecta; order Coleoptera; family Curculionidae; genus Cosmopolites; species Cosmopolites sordidus. The sequence goes on from JARFXV010002022.1 coordinate 38,003, forward strand.
AGAGAGGTGCGAGACCAGAGGAGAAATGGTTGAACCCGGAGGTGGGGGAGGGATGATGGCGAGGTTGGCGTTTGTGTTGAAAAGGAGTGAGGAGGAGGCGATGGAAGAGGGCGACTAAACGCTTCCAAAATGTCGTATCATTTTTTTTTGTTGGTTTTCATTACTGGAACGTAGTATTACTGGGACACTTTAACTTAAAATATTATAGAAAAACTTTTTTTTTTTAATTACTTATGGATTGAGGTTATCTTTAAATAGTGTTCAGCATTTAATGTTCGACATACCTTATACCCCTCTCTCTTGATGATGATCTTGATCCAGCTTGAGTGATCCGTCTTCGAACAGCTGCTTTCCGGATATCGTCATACTATTGCATCATTAGTTGTCTTACACTCCATTTTTCGCTCTCTGGTTTTCAAATTGATGTCATTGTTGCTCATCTTTTCTCTAACTGATTGCCCAAAAAGAGTCCCAGAACTTTAAACTGAGATTACAATGATAACTAGAAGTGATAATCCGGTATTTTTTGTTTTATATTAAAGAATAAATAATGCCATTATCTTTTAGAAATAATGTCATTCAAATATCCCTCCACGGCTTCGTCTGATGAATTGCATTCCATAGACTCTGAAGTTAATGGTAAACGCTATAGGAATATGCTAACAGAATATCGTTGGCTCGAACAGATAACTATGGTTATAAGCAATGTTTTCTTTTAACAAGGCGGTGTCAACACTTATCACACATCTCGCCAGACAATCGATTTATTGCAAGAAAAGTTTTGTGGACGTGTTGTTTCTCGAAATGGTAATGTCAACTAGCCATCAAGATCATGCGCTCTCACGCCTTTGGGTTATTTTTGTGGGATTATGTTAAATCTTTGGTTTACAGAAATAAATCCCAAACAATTCTTGACCATACATGAAATATTTGGGCCACCATTGTAATTCGCAAAATAGATGTGATATATGTGAAAAGGTAATTGAAAATTGGGTCTTTAGAGTGTATTCCACCAGACGAAGCCGATGAGAACATTTGAATGATCTTATTTTCAAAACATAGTATTAGCATTTGCTCGTGAAGATTTACTCTCTAGCAAATTACTCTCTTTATACTCTTATTGGAGGAGAAACCGGATCGCAGATAGGAAGAGACGGCGGAAAATAATTGAAAAGGCGACAACCCACCAACAATTATGAGAAGGGGAACAAGAAGAAATGTGGACCGATCCACCAACCTAAAAGGAGTTGAAGAGTTCCTTATTTATGGAACAGATGCAATTTCACTATGAACTGTATTGGCTTATAATAATAATAATAATACTATTATTGAATAATTCTTCAGTATTCGCGCGATGTGGTTTGTTCATATCAATTTTCTTTTAGCAAACTTTTCCACTATAACCTCCATTTTTGTTTGCTCTCTAAGGCATGTTAATGTTTTTTTAAAATGTATCTCACTATTCCTCGTTCCATATGTCGTAGTCTCAACCTTAGTTTGTGGATTGTTTGTGAATGTGTATCACACATTGATATAACACTTGTTTTTACTACCCAGAATGTCGTTCAGCCTACCGAACGCTGTCCAAGCTAATCTAATTGTTCTTTGTTTGCACTAGGTATATGTAGTTCTCGACTTCGTCTACTACTCCTTCGCCCAGTTTTATCGCTTTATGAATATTCTCATCAAGCATATTCGCGTCAAGATTCTAAATTTACTCATATTCATTGTCATGCTTACTCTTTCTGTCTGTTTTATCCTTTACTGCTTTTAACATATGTATTAAACTCACACTTATTGTCCACTATGTGAATTGTCATATCAAAATCGACATTTTCGTTCAGTCACAAATTAATTCAATGAAATATAAGCTTCGTTGGAAACAAATAGTTTTTGACAAGAGTTTTGCGTTTGTCAAAAGTGGTGAATAGTTTTAATCACTGACTCACCACTTTTGACAAATATCTCGTAAGCAAACACGCAGTGCTCTCGAATCCACAATGGTATAATGGATACTAATCAGCATCGTAGGGAGATGCATAGAAAAATTAATCATGCATAGGAAGAATTGATGAGTATCAGCCCCAGGCCTCTCCACCCTCTTCTAGCCGAGTACTACCCATTCCTAAAATCTCCTTTTCTCATGGACCACCATGTAACGGGTGGGGCAAGTATTACGCTAGTGCCTTAATTATTTAGTTTTTACTTTTAAAAGAAACAATAGCAATATTTTTTCTAAAATATGTTTATTTCGTCTTTAAATTTTGGGTTATTTAGCATTTAAAAAGTACGTCAACCAAACGTCAGCCATTAGCAGCAATGCTAGTTTGTGCTCTTTTTAACATTATTCATAACTTTTGTCAATATACCTGATGTTAATGCAGCAATTTCAAAACATGTCCTTAAGTTTCTGCATGGTTTGGGGTTTATTTATTAAAAAAAACATACGTTTTACATTTTCTTTAAAAAATCGTCATAAAAATAATCATCGCTAGATATTAAATTTGCATGAAAATTGTTAATTTCATGGAAGTGGTTATGATGCCATGTTAGAGTAGTCTACTAGCTTATTATTGCTTGTAGGGAACAGGCATGAAAAAATTGAATCATATAAGGAGATATGTGGAAGTCATTTCTCAAAATTCGGTGTAAACTGCATGGTGAAATGTCTAATTGCGTACCAAATTGTTCAATCGACATTGCTGGAGACTCCTCCGTATTTTGTTTTACACGGGCAATAGTTTTAGTATTTCGCACTGTTCTTGAAGCTCCGATTCGAGGCCTATCTCCAACAGTACCGTATTCTAAACATTTGCTTGAATAAATGATAACTAGTCTTTTTACGAGGCGCCGCACGATTAAGATATTTTCGTCTACATTTACGTTGAGTTGTTATAATTAAATTCATTTTTAAATGAAAATTACAACAGTTTAACTGCGTTCTTTTAGTGTGTATTTATCCGTAATAAAACTTATATGTCTGCACTACACAACAGCCAAACCCAAACTGTCACAAATATCACAAAAAAATTGCGCCAAAAGAAAATGGTGGCGTGATAGTTGCCCCACTTGGTATTAGTATCTTCTAATACAATATTTTAAAATCTTGGTAAAATATAAAATAATGGATATCTGCTTTTCAACGGATGTAACAGCAAAATTTTCAAAAATACAATAATTGTTAAACGAGGTAATGATAACAATAACAATTATTCTTTTAAATTTATTTGCCATCATTAAAACGTTAACTTTTCACTTTAGATTCCCGAATAATGTTACAATGTCGTACTTCAATCGTTTAGAGCCTATTTCAGACCGCAAATAGCCAGTCAAGCTGTCAACCCAATGTTTCAACTTAAAATATATCCCTTCAGTTTTTGCCACGATTCGCAACAACACCTAATCGACGAATGCTATGCAATGAGGGGAAAGGAGGAAATGAAGCATCGATTTGTCAACTGTTTTAGATATTCTGGCAGTTTATTTTGCCCGTTTGTACACACATTCCAATGATTATTATAATGTTTTTGTAGATAATTATTGTTATTCAATAAGTTTTATAATTTTGAAAGGATTATTTATTATAAATATTAAATATAATGGATTTTTCTGTTGATGAAGTGTTTCAGAGAGAACTTATCTAAAAACAAATAGACGTATTTATAAAAATATACAGGCAAGGACGTAGCCAGGATATTTTTCAGGGGAGAGCAAAACAAAAATTCCGAATATAAAGTACTTATTAAAAAATGATTTTATTTATATCTGAAAATGTTAAAACAAATTAGATGCAATAGGATTGGAATCAATCGAAATCTGATTTTAGTACTAGTCTTCGGGGGCTCTGGCTAAACCTGGCAAGCGCCCCAGTCTGCTGTGCTGTGGCTACGCCCTTATATACAGGATGTCAGGGAAATAACTTTTGTAAATTTAACAATTCTTGACATCATCTGAAAGAAAAAATTCTTACATGGGTCAAAAACCTAAGGGTTTCCGCGAAAAAAAATGCGTTGTTTAATCGTGAATTGAAAAGATATGATAAGAATTAACATTTTAAACAAATATGTGCAATAGCATATTTCGTAAATAATAATTGTTTTTTATTTAACAAATAAACTACAAATAAAGTAATGAACATTTTTAAAACATTTTTTTTTAAATTAAGAATCAGCCACACAACAGCTAAAAAAATGGTAACGTCGGTTGAAAAATCGAATATTCGTTCAATAATTTCATAAATTTATGCTTTCTAATAAATCTATTTACAATATTCCTATTATAACCATTCATTTCGGCTACCTCCCTAATTAATTTTTTTTTGTTGTAACTATTTTTGTTTACAGGAAAATTAATTAATATCATTAGGAGTGTTTGTCAAAGTGATGGTATTTTTTGTTGAAAACTTGAAAGAATGTATTTATCGTATTTTTTCCTCCTAGAGATAACATTAATTTTTATACAACCTGTATAAACTGTCACTGAATATGAGAAAAGCAAT
>JARFXV010002022.1:45000-148628 GCA_031761425.1 Cosmopolites sordidus
TCGTTTCACCTTTCTTCACTCCACTATATACGTAACGATTCTCAAACAAGGTAATTCCTGTTTTTCTCCTATTCTGTTCTCTCAATAGCTTGCTGCTCCTGTTTCCTTTATTTTTTACAGTCGTTTCCTGTCCTTTATTTTTTCCGTCATTCTTTTTATCCTATCCATTTTATTGTTTTCTAATTTTTTGGCGGAGTAATCTCTAGTTTCTTGATATTATAGTTCCGTTTCCAGACCTCACTATCTATAGTCATCCTGTTATATCCCACCTTAACACCTTTCCCATTAGCCCTCTTTCTTATTTGTTTAGCTCTCTCTCTCTTTCCTCCTTAGTCAAGTCATCATTTATGTATACCCTTTTATTATTAAAATTATTATTTTAGTCTTACCAAATATCAAATAGGTCGAACGTTTTGTTATAATACTTTATATGCGCCCTGTATAATTGGGGCAGGGAGATTGGCAAGCAAAAGTATTTTTATAGCAAGTCCAAATTATAGTGTGGAACAGCGTAGATGTGAGAGATAAAAAAGGCAGCAAAAGAAGGCATTTTGACGGGACGCATCAATCATACGACCGGGATCGTCGAGTAAAAAAAACAATGAAGAATAAAAACGAAAAAGACGAAGAAGAGGAGGAAGAACAGTAAAAAAAGTATGGTCCTGGGACGACGGATTTTTATTAAAACGTTTTCAAATTATAGCCAGTGGTAATCAAAGCTATAAAAACAAATTAAATTCTTTAAAACGGATCGTGAATCGTTTAAGGGTTCCCATTACGAGCTGCGGTACCCTGTTATTATGGTGATGGTCGATCTGGTGATGCGTTTTGAAACGTGGGCTCCAATCCTGACTGAAATATGCCGGTTGACAGTGCATTTTGGTCGGTAACAGGTGAAGTCGGACTGCAAAATATTTATTTTATTTCCTACCAAATTCATCTGAATGAAGAACTCCTATATATATATATATATATATATATATATATATATATATATATATATATATATATTATATATATATATATATATATATATATATATATATATATATATATATATATATATATATATATATATATATATATATTTATATATATAGTTTATATATATTTATAATATAATATCTTATATATATTTATATATAAGTTTGCTTACACTTTTCCGAACTTCTCTTCATCGACTTTTTGCGTATAGCGTAAATTGCGTATAGCGGTCTTAAATTTTTCCAAGTAATCCCTCGTGAACCGCGGTTAGCAAAACCGCTGATGGCGAAGGATTTTCTGGATTACACTTGAAAACAGAAAAATGTAAAATATGTATATACATATGTATGTAATAGTGTGTGAATAATTAAGACCCTATATATATATATATATATATATATATATATATATATATATATATATATATATATATATATATATATATATATATATATATATATATATATATATATATGTATGTATGAATTATATATTATAGATATGTAGGTACATATTAATTTTGATATAAAGATAAAATTTATAATATTCAGCTCTACAGGCCAGTTCTTTCACTCTTCTTTTCCATCTTTTTCGGTCCAGAGCTTCATTCTTCCAATTCCTTACTCCTACTTTCCTCAAATCATTTAGCATCTCATTCAGTCATTTCTTCATCGATCGCCCTCTTCTCCTCTTTCCCCCTTGAAATCTTATCAGAATTTCTTGAAACCATCTCCCGCTGGACATCCTCGCTATGTGCTCCAGCCATCTATCTCGCTGCGCTCTCACCACCTGAATAATGTTTGGTTTTTTGTACAGTTCTTTTATTTCTTTGTTTGTACTTCTTCTAAATCCGTTCTGAACTTTCATTCATCCAAAAATTCTCCTTAATATTTTACGTTCACAGACTTTCAGTTTACATTTTTTCCTTCTTCGTCATCGTCCATGTCTCGCACGCATAGGTAACCGGGGGCCTTAGTATTGATTGGTACACTCTTACTTTTGCTGCTCTTGTTATATTCTTTGCCTTTAAAACTTTTGAAAACATTCTTGCGGCTTTGTTTTCTTTAGCTAGTCATTTCTCTATTTCCTTTTTTTCATCACCTTTACATTTTAGTGTTACTCCTAGATATTCAGTTTGTTCTACTTTCTCTATTGTCTCTTTCTTATTTCCTGCACAATCAATGATTGAATTAGGAGTGAATCCTCAGGTGCTATCTTTCACCATATATTTGGTCTTGTTCTTGTTAATTGTTAGGCCATATTCTCTTGCCTTTCTTTCTAACATCTTGATAACCTTTACTACTTCTTCCTTGGATCTCGCCATTAATACAATATCGTCGGCATAGGCCAAGCATTGGTGTCTGTTACCATATATTAAAACCTTGGTATTGATGCCACTCTACATCAGAATCACTTCCTGCACCAGATTTAACAGAACTGAACAGACAGTGGATCGCCTTGTCTCAGTCCTTTCTTTACAAAGGTAAAACTTATTTTCGAAAACAATGCAACATTGTTGGCTGTATCATTTTCCTTGGCTGTATCAGTTCCTATTGAATCTCCTTATAAGGTTGTAGTAGCTTATTCAAAATATTTGAAAATTTTAGGCTTCTTTCTAGAGAATGGTCTTTATCATAGACCCAAGCTTGCAACTGTTATGCGGTTGATAATTTTTTTGTAAACGACTTAACGTTAGGGATGTAGTAGTCATTGCCTAGCGGAGATCTCATCGCCTGTATTGCCTTCGACATCCCATGTATTATTCAGAATTTCAAGCAGTTCTGATTCTGATAGTTCATTATCGCGCGAAGCTATAACTTTTCAACATCACTTGGTTGCAAGTCGTCGAACCCATCGCCATGAATTTGCTATAAGATTCTTACAATGTCTTCAATTTCTGTTGCTTTGTTAGGGACTGCTGACGTATCAACCTCCGCCATAACTTGCTCCAACAGGAATTCAGTGTTAATGAACATCCACTCTTCTTTGATAAATATTATGCAATGGGCGATATTGGAGCTTTCCAACTCTCAGTAACAGTGAGAACTGGATTTTGTTCCATGTTATTCAATACATAACTGAAAGTTCGCTTAACATAATATCTTTTAAACGCTGCTATTATTCTCTGGTTGTATCAGTGATGTAGTATTAGGAGATAGGAAGCAAACTTTTATGTTTGGATCAGCACACTTTAGAGATTCAGAATGTCCGGGAGCATTATCAATAAGAAGCAAAGCTTTGAATGGTACCGATTTTGAAGCCAAATATTGCCTATCACTGGGTACGAAGCTGTTCAGAAACCAGTCTGTAAACAATGTTGCAGTCACTCAAGCTTTTTAATTTGCTCTCCAAAAGACCACATTATTTTTGTTTTTATTTTTTAGATCACGTTGGTTAAGAGCAGACTCAGTAACCCTATCCTTTAAAGCTTTAAATCTTGGTGCGGATCTTTCGGTTTTAGACACAAATGTTCAAGCAGGCATCCTCTTCTAAAATAAGCCGGTCTCATCGGCGTTGAATACCTAATCTGGTTGATAAACCTTGCTTTCAATCAATTGTTTGAATTGAGTCCGATATCGATTAGCCGGTTCGTGTTCTGCAGAAGCCGACTCCCCAGTAATTGTTACGATGTGTAGCAAAAAAGCGCTTTTTAAAATTTTCAAACCAACTTTTACTGGCTTGGAAGCTTAGAGTTTCCTAATCTAACTTTAGATTCTCGAAAAGACGCCTAGCTTCCTCTTAAATAATTCGTCTGCTAAGAGGCATTCTTCTTTTTGTTTGATTTTGATAAAAATTCCGAGTGCTCTTTCCAGCTTTTCCATCATTAGAATTCGCGAGAAACATCTCATTTTATTGCTGGTACTAGTACCGCACGAAACACTGACCCGAATGGACTTTTTTTTATTGTTCTTACTGTGGATTCATTCACTTTAAACTTTTTCGCGGCACTCGCATACGTTTCACATGCAGCAAGACAGTCTAGCAATTGAATTTTTGTGTCAACAGTCATTACATTTCGCCTCCTTTTTCCAACCAAAGCAGTTGATTGTATCATATCACTGGGGATTGATAAGTCAATTATATCGACGTCTTCTTCTTCAATCCAATCAACAGTCCTAATCAGTCCTGATCTTGGAATGTATGAAACGCATAAGTGAATTAAATGTATAAAAGCTCTTTGTTGCGTCGAGTAATAATGGATGGGTTTCACTCGATTTAGTCCTTGTGTTAAGATGCGTTTAGGATGTAGCTGTTTTATATGCAGTTGAACACTTTTTTGAAGCAAAGTATTTTCCACAGGGCAAACACGTTCTATCCAGGAGGTCAATTTGAATAGTCGGGCAATAATAATCAAAAGGCATACGAAGAAAGTCGCCACCAATCTCTAAGTAGATAGAGATTGTTTCAAAAGAAACAGTGCAAAATAATTCTCATTTCCTGGCTCAGGAATTTCCATCGAATGAATGCCTAGCTTCACTGAATATGGTGGGATTAGGAAATCAATTTCGAAGAATTTAGTACAGGCCACTTCGAAATGGTTTGCAACATTCTGTGTTAGTATATTTAATAATCTGTAATAAGACAATGATTGAACATATTTTATACGTCTCCGTATATCATATAATAAATAAATATAGATCAGGAATTTAAACATAATAATTTAGTTTACTTGAAGAAGATATTGACTTTCTTGTATGTGCTTCGCATACCAACTAGCTTGAGGCAGACTAAGTACACCTTTTTCTTCACAGGGACTAATATACCCTGTATATATCGGTAACCTATAGATCATAAGCTCGTTCCATAGCTCAATCAAAACAGTACCAGCAAAATCACTTTTTAATTTCTAGCTATTCATCTACTGTTTTTCCTCTATCATCTAAATGTGATTAAACTGATCATAAGGAATGACAAAACCAGAAAGTACCCGATTGAGGGGTGACATACGCCTGTCTACTCTGTTAAACGCACTCCGGCCATTGGTAAAAATGTATAATGTATTGCATCTTCATTTTACCTCACAAAGTCTTGCTTTTGCTTTATCGTTAGATGCAAGGCTCTTTCCTGTAATAATTTTGTTAATTTTGGAAATAAAAAATAGTAGATAGGAGCCAAAACCAGTGAATACAGTAGATAGGGAAGCAATTCCATTTGTAACTGATGCAATTTTTAATATGGAGATTGTTGATTTGTAAACTGATACATTGGTTTGAAAAGGAGAATTTCTCTTTTTGTCTAATGCAATCGTTTTCCTTTAGATGCATCACTTTGATATAGTTAACTGTAAAACACGAGAATTATTGGAAGATGAGCGTGGTCTACTCATTCTTTTGCATTCATAGAAGATACCCTTGGCTCTAAAAGCAAGAAAAATAAAGTGTTTTTTTCAAGGCACTAACTCGTTTTTTAAATGGTAGTAAATAATCGAAAACGTAGTACGACGAATAGGGAATACCGTTGCCATCATAAGCAACTACATAAAATTGGTCTCATCATTAGAGCAAATAAAAGTTCATTTAAAGTCTCATTCAATTTTAGCTCGGTACCATTCTAACTGTCGCATTTTTGTGGCCTGTTGTAAGAGGAAACACCCAATAAGGACGATAAACACTCATTTCCTTAATAAAAGTCGATTTACAGTCATCTTCGAAACAATCCTATCTGTAGCTGCAACAAAAGCATTACGCACCTGCTGGATATTTTTATGTCGATTTGGTACTGTACGAAGTTTAAGATACCGTTTGACATGACCTTGGAAACTTCTAGGATGATCAGAACCTCGTACTCACATATAAACCATTGTGTTGTTATTTCACGAAAACCTAAACCTGCTTCTTTCATATCAACAGTTCATTCCTTTTAATAATCGCCATACAACGAGGTCCACCAATTCGTGTTATTTTAGCACTTTTAATAGAACCACAAGAATAATGATTTGCTTAGTAAGGGAGAGCGGGGCGGGTCGTGATCGCACACAACTCACGCCATCATACATCATCCATTATCCACATTTCATTAAAATGGCCAGTTAATCTGGTCTGGCCCCGATCGTCTCTCCGAACTGCTTTCCTTGCGTTCGTCTAGAGCTCGCCTGATGACGGCTGAAAGGCTAGAAACCGGTCCCGAGAGACACGTGACGTTGCATGGTTGACAGTTCGGCGAAGGCGATCGGTGGCACCACCTGGAGAAAGGGTGAAAGATTTCTGTAATATATATATATATATATATATATATATATATATATATATATATATATATATATATATATATATATATATATATATATATATATATATATATATATATATATATATAAATGTGTGTGTGTAGTGTTAGATTTTCTTGGACTGTGCCCAATGAGATAGCAGTAGGTGAGTGCCATCACACACCCAACCGATGGGTTCCACAATCTCATGTGGAACACACAACAACCTGCGTCTCCGCCTAAATGAACACTTTTGTTGGTTGATTGACCGGGAAGGAGCCCCACCTATCCCTGCAACCGGATGACATATGTTTCGTCTCTCGAGGTTCAGACTCTTCAGGGCGCCGATATATACCATACCATCAAGAAGACCCTATCCACAGCCAACAACCCACCTACTGCTATCTCATTGGACGCAGTCCAAGAAAATCTAACAGTACATATATACGTCATCCGACAGGAAGTCGGCGAAAACCTGGGTTGTTGGTACCTGTATTCGTTTTAAATCAGCCGCCACCATAACGTCGAGACAAGTACCTCCTAGGGCCGGTTTCTGGCCTCGCAGCCGTCGTCAGCTGGGCTCGAGTCTAACGCAAGGAGACGGTTGAATAGAAACGAAGAGAGCAAGACCAAGTCAACTGGCCATATTGATGGCGGGTCGCAATCTCAATGCAACTCGCGCCATCCTGAGGTGAATGTTCGCAGCAGTCGGAACTACGCGATACATTCTTCCCACAACCTTGGATGTAGGTATAAGGTATGCTCAAAAGATAGCGTAGTGGGGCCGTGGAGAGAGATATTTGAAAAACAGAATTTTTTCATCCGTACTTCCACGTACCTGTATTCGTTTCAAATCAGCCGCCACCATCACGTCCAGACCAACACCTCCCAGGAGCGATTTCTGGCCTCACAGACTTCGTCAGCTGGGCTCGAGTCGAATATGGCTAGTTGACTTGGTCTTGTTCTGTTCGTTTCTATTCAGATGTCTCGTTGCGTTAGACTCGAACCCAAGTGACGACGGCTGTGACGCCAGAAATCGGTCCTGGGAGGTATTTGTTTCGACGTGAGGGTGGCGGCTAATTTGAAACGAATAGAGGGATTTCTAATTAGTAACAATAGAGTTTTTCAAAATGTTATCAAAGTTGAGTTATTCAAGCCATTATCAAGAGAAACGTCATCAGAAATCATCATCAGCTCGTGTCGCTCCACTGCAGGATGAAGGTCTCCTCAGTATGCCAACTTTCACGATCCTGGGCTTTCCTCTGCCACTCGGCTTCTATATACTTAAGGATATCATCAGTCCATCGAGTTTTCGTTCTTCTTCGCAAACGTTTGTGATCAAGCGGTATCCACTCCAGGATTGCCCTGGTCCGTCTGTCCTATCGCCTCGTTATATGGTCTGCATGGAAAGATGTATGCTTGGCATTACAACACGAGACAGAAAGCCCTGCGCATAGATCAAAGAACAAATGTAAGTTTGTGACATTTTTCCATTCCCCTTTGTGCTACCCGAAGTTTTTGAATTGATTGCGATGTGAGTGACAAGGTTTCACTTCCGTATGTCATAACGGGTAGGACGTACTGTTTGAAGATTTTTCTTTTCAGGCAAAGTGGGAGTCTGCTCTTAAACACTATGTTGAGCCTGCCAGCCACATTTAACACGCCGTTTCATCTCCAGGGCGATATCCCCCTCCATTGAAATCCTCTGCCCAAAATATGTAAACTGGTCCACAATCTCCAAATCCCATCCTAAAACTGAATTTCTCCTATCCTCAGCGAATTTATTGAATATAACCTGACTCTTTTTCAGGTTTATTTTTAAGCCAAATGGTTCGCCAGCCCTTTGTAGTTCTTATATGCGGCTTTGCAGCTCCTCTGGGTCTTGTGAAAGGAGAACGATATCATCTGCAAATCTAAGATGGTTTAAGTTTGAACCATTGATCTTCACACCATCCTGTTCCCAATCCAGTTTACGGAATACTTCCTCAACGCTAGCCGAGAAAAGAATAGGCGATATTGCGTCACCCTGCCGTATACCTCGTTTTACATTAATTCCCACTTCAAGATCATCAAGGTGAATTATCGCTGTAGCTCCATCATATATTGATCCTAGTAGGTTTACATATGCTTTGTCTACACCCTGGCTAATCAGAGCATCCATTATGACATGCTTTGAGATAGAGTCAAATGCTTTTTCGAAGACGATAAAAACCAAGCACAGTGGTATGGTGTATTCGTTGTGTCTTTCTATGGTCTGCTGTACAACCTGGATGTGATACATTGTAGTGAATCCACTTCTGAATCCTGCTTGTTCTCTTGGTTGTGCGTCATTCAGATTTCGTAATATTCTTTTAGATATTATCTTAGGAAGCTTATTAATCGGTAGTTCTTTAAATCTTCCTGTGCTCCTTTTTTATGTAAAAGAATCACTTCTGCATTTTTCCATAAGTAGGGTACTTTTTGTTCTTTGAGGCATTTTGAGTATAATTTTGCCAGTGTTTTCGACCACCAGCTGTTAGCATTTTGACAGTTACACTGTCGTTTCCTGGAGCCTTGCTGTTTTTCATCGATTCTATAGCATTTGTTACTTTTTCCGCTAGGATATCTGGCATTTGTTCTTCCGTGGCTATTGTTGTCTTTGATTGGTTCTGATATTCATATAACTGGGTATAAAATTTTCTGACAATCTAACATTTGCGTATGCAACCTGCACACTGTGGCGTCCTCACGCATTAAGGCATAAATTTGCTTTCTTTTGTTTCTTAGCTTCTGCTTAGCTTTGTTAATTCCTTTGTGTTCTTTAAGGGTTTTTTGCACTAACTGCATGTTGAATCGGTGTGTGTCCTCTCTGATATGTTTTCTTATGGTTCTTCAGATCTTAGCGTACTCAATCCTGCCAAAAGTACACCCTGCATTTCTCATTGTTCGTCATTTCTTCATCAAATCAATGGTTTCACTGTTACAGGGCCAAAAACCACTTTTCTTAAATGAGTTAGCGACGTTAGTGGAAGTTACAGCCAAAGCCAACACATATATGACGATTCCAAGAGTTTCATAAATAGTCATAGTATTACCAGGGTTACTGCGTAGCTAATTGTCTTGAGCATTTACTCCGACATCTAATGGTTGTAAACGATGGATATAGTGAGGAGGAAATGACAACATAACAATTGAGTTAGCTTGAGCTTTCTCTATTACGTCGATATCGATGTGAGACTGATGATTATCGAGTAGTAACAAAACCGGATTTGATAGAGAATATTAAGTGTATTTTATAAATGATCCATAAAAATGAGAAATTTGGTAGATATCATCCACACAGACTTGTTTCCTGCACCAATAGATTCCGTTGGTCCGTATTTTAGAAATATGTCTTTATATTTAAGTCTCGGAAAAACAAACATAGGAGGAACAGTATTCTAAAGTGCATTTGTTGCCAATTCCACAATAACCAGCGTCCCTCGCTCTGCTGAGACTATGGCTCGAACTTGATTGGCGCCTTTTTTCTGCGAACATTTGTTAGGTTTTAGTACAGTCGTTACGCCAACTTCGTCCAAGTTATAGATTCTTGAAGCTGGAAATTTGAATTTGTCCAATACTTCCTGATACTTTGTAAAAAATTCGTCGACGTTATGTATATTAAATTACGTTGCTCTGCCTGCACTTGTTGATTCTGGAGTTCTGATTGAAAGACCAGAATTTCTTTTCAAGAAACCAGTCAACCAATCTGGTCCAGCTTTTTTGTTATTATGTCAAGACAAGGGAATACCAGAAACTTCGAATTTCATTGCGCACTCTTATGCAAATTTTCTAACCTCATCTGTAAACCAAAACAAATTGACGAACATTTCAGTAAACATTCTTCGATTTTTTATCTTGTTCTTGGCTAAAAACTAATCGCACTTTTTTATAGCCTGAAATAGCATTATGTTCAGTTCATTAGATTCAAATCTAATTAACGTCATACGATAAATATTAAACTCCTTAGCAATAGTTTTAATTTTTTTTGCCATTTTTCATCACTTCATCTACGGCTTTTTGCAGAGGTCTTGAGATCGAGATCCCTGAACTGATTTTCTATTATAAGTCCGCATTCTGTAATAAAAAAAATATATATTTTTCGTTGTTGACCACGGATGTGGTAAGTTGTTATAAAGTAACAAACAACATGTCCCAAAAAAAGTAACAACTAACTCCAAATAACATAAGAAATTTTCTCATATAAACATAAAATTTAGGTTAGGTTATAAAATAAACTTAATTTAAATGTCGGTATATGAACACTAAATGTATCTTTATATAAACACAAAAAAATGTAAAGGCTAACTATCAAACTGAGTGAAATAGACTTAAAATTACTAACATAAAAATATATCTGTATCAGAGAGACACGTATCCACTAACAACGTCATTCGCCACCACTGGCCTTGCTAATACGGCTGCCGTAGGTTAGGTTAGGTTAGCTGCTGCTTAATATTTCACGACGCATTTGAACCATATTTTTATCTCTATTCATTCAGGAGTTATTTGTATTTAAACAACTTACCCCGGTAACTTTTAACCCCGCTCTCCCTTTCACACGAAAAATATTTCGCATGATAAAACCAAAATTTTTTAAACCGTTTATTTTGTTACTTTTTTTAACAATCTCACACAGAAATATAAGGATAAATATGAAATAAGTGTATCAGTAGTCAAAATATGCTATACAGTTAGTATTGATTGAGTTTGATCCAAATATGTTTATGGGGTCAAACCATCCAAGATGGCTCGAATATAAGAATTAATAGAGTGATATTATTAACGTGATAATTATTTTGTTAATATAATACAAGTCTACAATTAGTAAGTAACCTTTTTCACCCCCTTCTGTCTCGATATCAATAACGTAGTATCCACCCTCGAGGGAAATGTCGATCTCCAAAACAAGACAATCAACAGTGATCAAATTTGCACTGTAAATAATTATGTTTAGCCCGTCTAGATCGAAACACATCTACACAAAACGCACATATACCGAAGAGGAGTTAGAGAGTGAGAGGGCGAGGGAAGTAGATGAAAGATCGATCCAGAACCCTTATTATTAAATTCGGGCTCCGATTCCGGATGAGGAACGTAGAGGAAACGGCAATCCAATCGCAGACGGGATAAAACACATTAACAAATTGTAGGCTAATCAGATTGGGCAGCAATCTGACGTGTATATAACTAACGGCGTTCTGATCTAATTAACCGTCGACATTCTCGACTGAAATTAGTCCAGGAATTCAGTCCAAAACTTTACCAGCGCCTTTTGTCTTTGTCTAGTAACGATTCTAAGTTTCTACACCGTGACACTGTATAACTTCCCTTAAATGTCATCATTGGAATTATAGAGCCCTCATTTACTCCTCTAACCTACGTAACTGGTGATGATATTCGAATTTAACTGTTTTAGTTTGAAACTTGTATTTTTTTGTGCGTTTATTTGTATTCAACTTCAATCTGAATCATCAGAATAAGTTCAGTTGATATATCATGAAATTGGAATTATAGAACCCTCATTTACTCCTTTAACCTACGTAACTGGTGATGATATTCGAATTTAACTGTTTTAGTTTGGGATTTGTATTTTTTTGTGCGTTTATTTGTATTCAACTTCAATCCGAATCATCAGAATAAGTTCAGTTGATATTTCATGAAATTGCATAACAAACTGCAAATAAAAATGCAAATAGAAATGCTGAAACTTTTTCAGATCTTCATTTTTTATCAAAACAACCTGCGCCCACATAAAGCAATGATAACGTCAAGTTTTTTAGAAGTCTTTGTTCTCCTTTAGTCACCAATATTTCCAGATCTTTCACCACTTCAGCACATGTGTGACATTATTGGCTGGTAACTTCTGCATTTACCTCATTATTACCAGTTTAACTCAAATGCTGAAAACCATAATACATTATCACAAGTAGCCAGAAACGATCCTCAATTTAATTCTCGGCTCCTACGTTTCATCGATTACAGAACCT
Organism: Cosmopolites sordidus; assembly: GCA_031761425.1. NCBI lineage: Eukaryota > Metazoa > Arthropoda > Insecta > Coleoptera > Curculionidae > Cosmopolites > Cosmopolites sordidus. The sequence goes on from JARFXV010002022.1 coordinate 57,199, forward strand.
ATTCAAATCAGATTTTTTCTCGTCGAATAATTATCTTGAAGTGCCGTCTTTCAACTTCAAAACGAGGTATAATATACGGCTCTACTAATATCATTTGAAAAACCAGTTGTAGACTCGATGTCATTCAATAAACATTTGAGACTCTGTCATCTTTTTGCATTTCCATTTAAAAAAAGCTGCGAAAGCTGAAGACATGATTTGTGCGTATTTGAGAGATAATGCTGTTACATGTAGTACTTATTCTGAAGTAGAAGTTTTGACTAAAATGTTGAACTATAAACTTACTGCTGACAATAAGAGTAGACGCTTTCAAGTTGCTGTGCCATTGCTTGTCAGATTCAAGAAGTTGTCCAGAATTAACTTCATGTATAACATTTTTATTTGTAATATTCTTCAACGATAATCCAAAGAGGTGAAAATTGTGGATTAATTCGGGTGAGTCGTCAACCAGTATGCAAAACCAAATAACCACACCAAAGTGTCGATGTTTATATGATGGGATCAGCAGGTCCTCGTAGATTATGACCTGATTTAATCTGATTAAATGTCACTGTTGATCGTTATCATTAGCAACTGAATAGGGTTGGTGACGCTCTGGTGGAAAAAAAGGCCTTATACTGTCAAGGAAAGAAGATAGGTTATTGTGTTGCTGTGTATTTGGTGGGATCATCAGGGCCTCGTGCTGTTTGAGCTGACCAAATCTGGTGAGAGCTGACGCTTTGGAGGAAAAAGGACTTTATACTGCCAAGAAAAGAAGATAACTTATTTTGCTTTAAGGCAACGAACAGGTTCATTCAGCAAAAAGGCCCTTCAAAACCGAGTGTCAATCCGTTCGTTTAAGGAATTTTCACATTGTTGACGACGTTTCGCCAAAATCTCATCAGGCATTTTCAAGTCTTTGCTCTCTTAGTAGACAGCTTCGAACTGAGTCGAAACATTCGAACGTCGTCAAGAATGTGAAAATTCCTTAAACGAACGAATTGACACCCGGAAGAAAAATTATATATATATATATATATATATATATATATATATATATATATATATATATATATATATATATATATATATATATATATATATATATATATATATATATATAGACGTATATTATATATATATCAATTTCCTCAAATTGAGGATTTTTATGACGATGTTTTAGACGAACTTTTAGGCAAAGAGAAGTGTAGGTATAAAATTCTGATGGGCGACTTTAATGCCAGAATCGGAGAAGCAAGAACTGGTGAAAATGCAACTGGCCTATATGGAAACGGGATAATAGAGGTGACAGGCTGGATGACTTTGCTGAAGGACAAAAACTCTATATTATGAATTCGTTTTACAAGAAAAGATCAACAGAAAATGGACATGGAAAAGTCCATCTGGACTCACAAGTGAAATTGATTACATTATGTCAAACGATAAATCAATATTTTGCAATTGTACTGTCCTTAACCATTTTAATGTGGGAAGTGACCTCCGAGTGGTACGAGCAAAGATTAGGATAAACTGCTGAAAAGAAGGCGAAAGAATGATAAGATCTAAAAGGAGCAAAGTGGATTCTGGGAAGCTGCTGGAGAGGGGCAGAGATAGTGAAATTGCTCTGTCGAATCGCTTTGCTATGTTGCAAGACCCGGAGGAGATGGAAATTACAGACCAATATGAAGAAATCGCCAACAATGTCCTAAAAAACGGCGGCTTCAATAGCACCAGAAGATAATTGTTTCAAAGAGTCAAAAATTTCCAATGAGACCATTAATTTAATAAAAAAACGCCGGACAATGAAGAATGCAGACAGCCCTTTAGGCAGGGTCGAGTACGTTGAGCTTTGCAAAACTATAAGAAAACGTATTCGAGAGGAAACCGCCGATTCAACATGCAGCTTGTACAAAAGACTCTGGAAAAAAAAACAGGAGAATTAACAAAGCTAAGCAGAAGCTAAGAAAGAAAAGGACACACATGTTTTCCTTAATGCGTGAGGATGGTACAATATGCAGCAAACGGACGGAAATGCTAGAGGTTGTACGAAGATTTTATTCAAAGTTATATGACGATCGGAATCAAACAAGAACAGGAATGCCCACTGAAGAACAAGTGCCGGATATCCTGGTGGAGGAAGTGACAAAGGCTATAGACTCGATGAAAAATGGCAAGGCTTTAAGAAAGGATAGTATAACTGTGGAGATGTTAAAAGCTGGTGGTCAGACTTTACATAAAACACTAGCAAAATTATATTCAAACTGTCTCAAACAACAAGAATTACCCAGCTTATGGAAAAATGCAGAAATGATTCTTTTACATAAGAACGGAGCACGGGAAGATTTAAAGAACTACCGTCCAATAAGCCTCCTGTCAGTGGTGTACAAAGTTTTCACCTAGATAATATCCAAAGAATACTAAGAAAACTTAATGATGTACAACCAAGGGAGCAAGCAGGATTCAGAAGTGGATTCAGTACAATGGATCACATTCAGGTGCTACAGCAGGTCATAGAAAGACACAACGAATACACTATGCCACTGTGCTTGGTTTTTATCGATTATGAAAAAGCATTTGATTCAATCTCAAAGCGGGCCATAATGGATGCATTGCTTAATCAAGGTGTAGAGAAAGACTATGTAAATTTACTAGGATCGATATATGACGAAGCTACAGCGACAGTCCACCTTGACGACCTTGAGGTTGGACTAAATGAGAGCGTGGCGTACGGCAGGGTGACGCAATATCTCCTCTTCTTTTCTCAGCCTGTCTGGAAAAAGTGTTCCGTAATCTGGATTGGGAACGGGATGGAATAAGGATTAATGGTGCATACTTAAATCATCTTAGATTCGCAGATGATATCGTGCTTCTTTCACAAGACTTAGAGGAGCTGCAAAGGGCTGGGGAACCATTTGGCTTGAAAATAAACCAGAAGAAGAGTCAGGTCATGTTCAATAAATTTGCTGAGGACAAAAGAATTTCTATTTTAGGAACGGATTTGGAAGTTGTGGGTCACTATATATATATATATATATATATATATATATATATATATATATATATATATATATATATATATATATATATATATATATATCTTGGGCAGAGGGTTTCAATGGAAGGAGATACCGCCTGGGAGGTGGAACGATGCGTTAAATGTGGCTGGCAGGCATTTGGCAGGCTCAACATTGTGTTTAAGAGCAAAACTACCACTTTGCCTGAAAAGAAAAGTCTTTGAACAGTGTGTCCTTATGACGTCCCCATTATGGCATACGGAAGTGAGACCTGGACACTCACATCACAGTCAGTTCAAAAACTTTGAGTAGCACAGAGGGGAATGGAAAGATGTATGCTTGGCATTACTAGACGGGATAGAAAGACCTTGACTGGGTTGCTTGACTGAGGACGGGATATGTTTCGCCTCTTGGTGTTCAAGCTCTTCAGGATACGGACACATACTCTCCCGTCAAGTATAGGGAGAATCTATCCACAGTCAACAACCTATACTTTCGCCGACTTCCCGTTGGATGGCTCATACGTGAAATGTTAGATTTCTTTTGGACAGCGTCTAATGAGACATTGGACATATATTTATATATTATATATTACCTATATATTTATATATATATATATATATATATATATATATATATATATATATATATATATATATATATATATATATATATATATATATATATGAGATATTCACATTTATATTGTTACCAATAGATGGAACCATGTTATTCAAAACTGGCGGCCGTATGAAGGTCAAAGAAACAGGGGATGACCACAAATGAGATGGATGGTAGACACAAAGAGATGGATGATTGGCATGGAAAAAACAGTACAGGACAGAGAAAGAAGGAGAGAACTGGAAGAGACCTGCATTCGGAGATACCTGGATGAATAAATAAGATGATGATGATAACGATTAACAAAATTTTGCGGTTAAATTCTGGGTCAAGTTGCAATTGATTTTGAGCTAATTCATCGTACGTACAACAGAAACGATCGTCATGCGGTTTGAACTCTTGGACAAGCTGGATCTTGGAAGGTACCAGACCAAGATCTTTAAGCAAAATTTGCCATGTAGTCGAATAACAAAGCCCAACTTACTGCGAACGGCGACAAATTGATAGATTCGGATAGGGAGGATTCTCATCAACACTGCCAGCAACAGCGGCGATATTTTCGTTGGAACGCACCGGTTTTTGTTTTAATATCGAACAGCGTGAAATGCGTTCGACATTTGTAAACAATTCAGCGAATACATCGTTTGGTTTGGCAATTATGCGCACCATAAAATTCGCGAAGTGCGCTATAAGTTTGGCGTACAGAACACTGATTTTGTTAGTAAATTTCGACAATTTGCAAACGTCGCTCCGATGTTAAACGTTCTATGATGATTTGCCAGACTATACTGAATAATTTTGACACTAGAGGCGTGCAAACTCAACAACAGTTCGTTTAACAGTGTCCACTATCGGAAGTTCGGACACCCTAAAAAATCACCCATTACATTCTTATGGTGCTCATAGATGCAAAGTTTCGACTTAAATAAAAGTCAAGTTTAACCTTCTTTAAAAGCGATTTATTTTTTCTTTTTTGGACTGTGGAATAAATTAAATTCAAATTAAAATTCAACGTCCGCACTCCGACTGCCCCTTTAATTGCATTCAAAACACATTAAACTTTTCCGCGAAAAGGGGTAGCGAAATCCTCAAAGTTATTCTAATTCCCTTTGATGTAAGCTGACAATGAATAAGTAAGATTTCGGAACAACTTCTGATAACTGGCGTAGGATTAAGGGGGCGGCAAAAAGGGTGTGGCGGTAGATGGGCGAGTGGCAGCCAAGTTTCAAATAAGATGTTCTTAAATTATTTCAGTATTAAACTGATGTATGTGTAAAACAAAATTTAATAGTTTGGTTAATAACATCTTTAATATTTCTTGAAAAAAACTAAACAATATACCGGGTGAAAACAAATGGGGTTTTTTTAATGCAATTTTTAGTACTAGTTTATTTCATTTTTTTATAAAGAACAGTAGACAAAACATATTACATCCAAACTTATTATGACGTCTTTAAAGAAATTCCCTCTGATTACAATACACTTATTCCAACGTTTTTTATAACCAAAGTGGCCAGCGAACACTCTTGATTGGCTTCTATGGACTTGCAATAGCGTTCACGATGATGTTTCTTCAATCGATGTAATAGGAAAAAGTGATACGGTACAATATCTGGTGAATACAATGCTTCTGGAGCGGTGATTGGTGGATTTTTAGCCCAAAACTGACGAATAATTATTGCGGTGTGCGTTATCGTGATGCTCAACTCAAATGGAACATAAGTCGTAATAAATAATTTCCTTTATTAACAGTTTGATCAGTTGGAAGGCACTCTTTATGGACAATATCACTGTAATCGAAGAAATTAATTATGAGGACTTTTGATTTTTGATCGACTTTGACGTGTTTTTCTTTTTTGGCTTTGGTTTATATTTAGCACGATACTTGCTTGATTGTTGAGGGAGTTCAGGAAGAAACATCATAATAATGAAAAACATAATAATTTTAAAATAAAATCATTTTTTTTGAATCAAGACTAGAAGAAATAGGAGACAAGTTTAAATTGTTCTTTCAATTTAATTGAATTGACCCAATGTTATTCCAGTAATATCTACAATGTGTTTAATACTTACTTGCTCGGCGATTACTCGGTACAAGATTCCTGGTTTTCAATGGTTGAAGTGAAATGTCTTCCTGAACGAGGTTTAAAAAACTGTTGACTTGGCAGCCTTCGAGTAGGTTATATCTTGGACAACAGGTTAGCCTCCGTGAGAAAAATAGATAGCAGAGGTAACACATCAGTCAAAAGTCTTCGGCATGACTAATAAAACACACTTTTAGTTGCAAATTTTGACTTCATTTATCAATATATTTTCCTTGAAGAGCAATACAATCATTTTAACGCTTTTCTAACATTTCTACACCATTTTTATAGAATGATTTCTCTTTATCTTCAAAATATCCTTCAGTTTCGGCAATTATCTCTTCACCGGAGCGAAATTTCTTTCCAGCGAGCATTTTTTTGAGGTTTGAGACGAAGGAATAGTCACTGAGGTACAGATCTGGAGAATACGGTAGACCAGGTAGCAATTCGAAGTGTAATTCATGCAATTTAGCCATCGTTGCCAACGATTTGTCACACGATGTATTCTCAGTCACAAAGAGTCTTTTTTTACAATGTCGTTTTTCAAACGCACCAATAACGCTATGCAATATTCGCTATTGATGGCTTTACCTTTCTCGAGATAATCGATGAACAATATCCCATGCGCATCCCAAAATACAGAGGCCGTAACCTTGCCTGTGGGTGGTTGTGTCTTTGGCCGCTTTGGACGGCTTTTGCCCGCTGCTGTCGATTCAGATAACTGCCGATTTGACTCCAGAGTGTAGTAGTGATGGATTCATGTTTCAACAATCATTGTCACCTACCGCATGAAAAAAAAATCTTTTTATTTTGCTTGAACAGTTCCAAACATTGCTCAGAATGATCAATACGTTGTTTGTGGTCCTTTGTGAGCAAACGCGGTACCCATTCTGATAGCAATTTACACACTCCCAAATGTTTATAAGTTTTAATGTCCTGCAGCTTTAATTTACGGTTTTGCGAAATAATTTTGTGAACCTTTCTGATGTTGTCTGGTGTAACCACCTCATTTGGATGTGCGTTCAGTATCATCGGTGCTTGTACGTTTACCGTTTGAATTCTGCATACCAATCAATTATGGTTGATTGTTCTGGGGCAAAGTCCGGGTATTGTTTATCAAACTATTGTTTTGCTTCAATGGTATTTTCTTCATCACACGAAATTCTTTATTTTTTCCATTGTTTTCAAAATAACAAAAGTAGCGTCATTTAAAGCACAACTCAGAAACTAGTAGACAGATTGTTATGAAATTTTGACACATGACGTTTGAAGGTTGGCACAATCGACCACTGGTAACGATTTTTCGTAAGTGACGCATTTTATATGTCAGTGCGGGGACTTATTGACCGATGTATTATATTGAGGCCTGACTGCATCTCCGACATGTTAGTATCGATTCCGAGATGGGTTCTAAGACAAGTCCAGTTGGTGGATCAAAATATGGGCAATGGCCATTGCATTCCTGCACAGCTACAATTTGGGAAGGTTCGCTGCTGAGCAGAGAGCTGTAAGAAAACTTGAAGATGACTAGGTGATTTCTACTTATGGGAAGGATCGATTAATTGCTGAAGAATAGTTTTTAGAGATCCATAGTTTGTTGTCATTATGTAATCCTCTGTCCTTTTTTCTTAATTAACTCGGTGTGGTTTTTTTCCTTCTTTCCGACCCAGCATGGGAGCACGAACCCGCTACCACGCAGGCCACGGCTCATTACCATAGCCACTACTCCAATATATATATATATATATATATATATATATATATATATATATATATATATATATATATATATATATATATATATATATGAACAATGGTTAGTTGCTTGATCGGAAGGAAGCCCCACCCATCCTTCATATTGGAGGGCACATGTTTCATCTGTTGGTGGTTAGACTCATCAAGGCACCGACATATGCTCTCTCGCCAAGAATAGGGAGTCCCTCTACACAATCAAACAACCCATATTTTCGCCGACGTTTCGTCGGATGGCTTATAAATGGAGTTTTTTGAGTCCTTTGGACTGCGTTCAACGAGACAACAGTAGTCAGGAGTTATACACCCCCGACCGTTGGGTTCCACACTCTCATGTGGAACGCACAACAACCTGCGTCTCCGCCATAATGAACAATGGTTGTGTGTTCCACTTGAGAGTGTGGAACTGTCGGGGGTATATAACTCCTGACTGCCGTTGTCTCGTTGGACGCAGTCCAAAGAAGTAAAAAAACTCCATATATATGTATATATATATATATATATATATATATATATATATATATATATATATATATATATATATATATAATAGAAAAAAAATAATAATAATACTGTTTAGTATTATTATTATTTTTTTATTTATTGGGACATTCGGTCAGTAAATAAGTTTTAATTTTTTATTGTTTTATTAATGTTTCGGTTCAACAACGAACCATCCTCAGAATATTTCTACAATAAACATTACTTTTATAAAAAAACACAAACTTACATTTAAAAACCTACCAATATCAAATTAAACAATTAATTTTTAAAATTTTTTAACTAATATGTGACAATTTTTTATAAAATTTTTAAATGATATATTTGACTCTGACATATTTAACAATTCTTCCATCTTTAAATTTTTGTTTTTTATTATAACTTAATTGTTTTCATTTTTTTATGTGGAATGATATTAGATGCAAAAATAAAAAATTATGAAAATTTATTATTTAATAATGTTATTATATATACAACTTAAATTATCTGTATCATTTCTGAAATTAATGGTATTATTTGTTTTTTTTATATAAATCATTTCTTTTATATTTCTTTTTTATATTGTTTTTCAAAATCTAGGATTTTTATGTCGTTAAAATTAAAGTTGTGTTCATTATCTATAGCATGCTTTGAAAGGGCAGTTACGTTTGGTTCTAAGTTTCTAATGCTTTTTTCTGTTTATTAATTCTGTTTTTTAAATATTGTTTAGTTTGGTCAAGGTCTAAGAACATTTTTTTTTTTATTATTTATTTCTGGTATGTATGGTAAAGGTAACAAAATAAATAAAAAATAACATAAAACAAAACAAATAAAACTAAAAATGAAAATTACATACCTTTACCATACATACCAGAAATAAATAATAAAATAAAAAAATTCTTAAACCATATAATATAAATAGAGCAGAAATACGTTAATAAAACAATAAAAACTTATTTACTGACCGAAAGTCCCAAGAAATAATATATATATATATATATATATATATATATATATATATATATATATATATATATATATATATATATATATATATATATATATATATATAGGGTGTCCAGAGTTGTGTGGAAAAAAGTTTACCAGCTTGTTCTACGGCGGCTAAAAATAACTTGCTTTGTCTTATAAATCTTAGTCGAATAATGCGTTCCAGGGGAGCTACGCCTCTCCAAATGGGGCATCCTGAAGATGACATCACAAATATTTCCGAAACCGTTTGCAATAAAATTATGAAATTTGTTTCATAATTTGTTTGTTGTAAATTTTGGGTGTCGAAACTAACTTGTAACTCAAAGCTATTTTTCAAATTTTAAAATTACGTACAGGGGCATAACATAATGAGGGGTCCCATTTTTTTGTTCGTATTTATTTTTTAAATTTTAATTACAGATTATGAAAGCCTTTACTATTTTATGTAAAGGAGGTACTTTTAAATCAAGCAACAAAAATGTTCATTAAAAAAAATTGCTTAAAATTGTTATTTCTGGACGGATTTTCATAAACTTTCTTTTGTTGGATAGATCTCCGAAAATAGCAATAGAAAGTGTATCGCATGTTTTTTTTGCTAATATCATGGCTGACTGCGTCAACTTTTATGGGTCCCATTTTCGAGAAGTACTATTAGAGCTTTTTTTAGAGAAAAACTAAACGGATTCTTGACCAGCACCACCTTAAATCAAAATGTACCGATTATTATGCTTCTAAATTACTGGGTGTCCTTGATATTATTGTACGATATTTTTACAATAATAATTAATAATTAATCTACTTTTAACTACTAAATAAACTTACTAACCTACTAATAAAATAACTTTTTTAATAAATACAGATTATTTTTTAACAAAAAACTTCCTTTATTTACAGGTCGATATAAATTGGCATTATAACTTAAATACTCTAACTTAAATTTTTATCATTCCACCATTTTCTATCAAGCACTTTTCAATACTTCATCGGGTATTGTTCACTACTTCTCTCAATTGTTGTTTGGTAATGCTACGGCAAGCATGCCTAATACGATCACATAGATCGTTTCGAATTTTGAGCCTCGAAACATAAACCATATTTTTAATTGTCCCTTAGAGAAAAAAATCAAGTGGAGTGAGGTCTGGGGATCTCGGCGGTCAATTAATTGCAGGACTGTTTTGCCCAATCCAACGATTTGGAAAGTAATTATTTATTTAGTTTCTTACGTTAATTGCATAATGAATGGGTGTCCCGTTAAATTGTAAGTGTAATTAAGAGGCAACGCATAATTAAGAGGCAACGCATAATTAAGAGGCAACGATAATTAAGAGGCAACGCATCAATTTTATCATCAAACTCATTTTGTAAAATCTAAGAAACCTAGCTGCATTCAAATTTTCATAAAAAAAATATGGTCCAATGATAAAGTCATTTAATATACCGCACTAACCCTTCACCTTAGTTGAATATTGTTTCTTACATTTCTTACATCACCCAATGTGAGTTATCTTCGGCCCATGATGTAATATTTTGTGATGATACGATACCATTTGTCGGAAATGTGGGTCCATCTGTGTATAAAACATTTTTTAGAAATATAGGATCTTGTATGTACATGCCTTGTATTCATAAACAGTATTCCATTTTTCTATCACTGTTACCAACTTCAAGTGTTTGAAGAAATTTTGGTTTAAAAGGTTTCCTGTTATTTTTCTTCAAGCCTGGTTATGCTTGAGTATAATATAGTACTTTTCGGGATATTTAAAATTCTACTAACGTTCCTAACGCTTGAGTGTGGATTCTCAGGAGAACGATGCTGATTAGGAAGTTTATTAACAGTTCCGTTTTCATTAAAATATTGGTTTATGCAAGAAACTGTAATATGGTTGATGTTCCGTTCTGGATGTCTTCTATTAAATTCATTTGTTGCTTCACGAAAAGCTCGGGTGCCATCAACAACTAATCTTATAATTTCTACTTTTTCTTCTAAAGAATAAATCATTATTGCTGTTTGAAAACACTATAATACAAATCAATCAGTCAAAGTGACATTTGTTAATTAGTTTAGTATTGTGTGATTTAAAGTGGTGCTGATTAATAATCCATTATTAATCAATTCTTCTATTGGAACCTTTGGTGTGAAACACTAAACTTGAAGAGGTTTACCACTAAACACCAAATCACTTTTTTTGAACTTCTCGACGAACGTTTCGCTAACCATGTTAGCATCATCAGGAGATGATTTAATGTAATTCTAAAACTAAACTATATTGGATTTATATGAAAACCCTATCACCCTTTTTTCAAAATTTTGTCTAGCCCTCTTGTTAAATGGGCATTAAACGGTATTTCCATGAATTTATTTTTGTTTTGGTTCTTTTTTAAAGTCGAAGATTCTTTCAATAATTTGCTAAACTTATGTTTTCTAATTAATTTATCTACATTGTTCTTATTATAACCGTTCATTTCGGATACCTCCCAAATTAATTTTAATTGGTTGTTATCATTATCTTTGTTTAAAGGAAAATTGATTAATCTATTTATCATAAAATTTATACTTGGAAGTAGTTGCCATCTTATTTTGGAAGCTATGATTAGCTCTTTTATCGTTTATTATTCTAGAGTGTTAATCGATACATAAACAAGAAAAATTTTAATTATTTAAGATCAAATTAAATAATCTCTTGATGATGCTAACATGGTTAGTGAAACGTGCGTCGAGAAGTTCAAAAAAAGTGATTTGGTGTTTAGTGGTAAATCTCTTCAAGTTTAATTCATTGTTATTTTTTCTGTAAAAAAATCCTAATAGTATTTCTCAAAAATTGGAACCATAAAAGTTGACGCAGTTGGTCATGATATTAGTAAAAAAAACATATGATACACTCTCTTAATGCCGTTTTCCGAGATCTATCCAACAAAAGAAAGTTTATGAAAATCGGTCCAGAAATAAAAATTTTAAGGGGGTGGTAAGTCCTTATTCTGGACACACACATATATGTCGCTAAAATATCACTTGGTATTTAAAAAAAAACTCTTTTCCCGAAACGAACAACATAACATTATCTTCTGTATAAGGAGAGGAAGGTTGGCATCTCTTGTAAACCGGAAACTAGGAGGTCGAAATATAGCAGGGTCTGTTGTGTATATAGGCAGTTCTATACCAGCAGCTGTCTTCACTGCCTTCCAATAGAGAAGAGTGTAAAGTTCGACAATGAATCGTTCCTGAATCATGGTAGTTCGAGACCGAGGAAAGCCAGATAGCTTTTGGGAGGTGTTCTACGTTGATAGCCCACCAGTCGGTAGGCTTTAGACGCCCCGCAAACTACAAACTTTTGATCGGTCGATAGTTGGATAAGTTTTTTAATGTATGTCAGTGCGCATACTTAGAAGATTTGAAATCGGCCGATAATAAAGTGTAATTCGACTAAATTACTGAGAAAATCTTTCAACATTTTAAGATCAGTTAACCATTCAAAAATAAATTCTTTATTTGAAGGCAGTTGTATTTTTCAAGGGAAAGGTCAACATATGATAATAAAATTGAGTAACTAAACAGTCCAGTTCCACTAAACGATCGTACGATAGTTTAGTCTGTAATGTCCGAGGGCTCTTAGGGTTACTAAAAAGGGTAAGGTTGGTTAGGCAATGATAGGTAGTATTGACTGGAGTTTGTTTGGGTAGTATTGACTGGGGATTGTTCTTAGCTGATGACCGTGGTTCAGGCTGTGATTAAGCTGGAGATTCCATTTCTAAATAATGTCTACTGTTTACACGAGCCTCTAATTTTAGAAAACAATCTATATTCTCTATAAGAAATTTGAAAGTTGCTATTTTTTTCGACGAGTAGAAAAATGGCTAGACTACTCATTTTCACAATTATACTTCCAAATTGCAAATTAAAAGCAGCAAAAGACGATTTAATTTAAATTTGTTATTTAAATGAACGATACTTTTTTGATTTGGGGTGTGAATTGATGTATAGTTATATGATTTTTTTATACATGATTCAATTTCGATATTTTCCCCGATTTTTTCAGATGATTTTTTTAATATATGTTTCACTCTACCGTCGGTATATATTCCCACACGCACTGGCGCTCAATTTACTTGGAAAATGGGCTCGGAAAAGAAATCTTTCCGCGCCGAAAATATGAAAGCCAAAGTAAAACAGATTGCTTGTCAAAGAACGCTTTCAATAATAAGTTCGTGTCGAGTCTACATCATTCATTTTCTAAACGAAAAAAAAAGGAAAATAACGCACATACACACTCAGAGTGAGAGAGAGAGACCTCGAGCCCCCGTACGAGGAAATTACAACATAATTCGTCCGGGAATCGATAAAATTTATTTGGATTACGGGAAAATTATAGGTGTAACTTGGACGTGTGCGGGACATCAGATGCGCGCGTTGCCTGAAAAATATTTCTGCGAAAGCGACGAGACAGTGGAGCATTAATCTTTGTTCTGTTCCGCCTTACTGTATTATTTTTATTTTTCGCGAACTATCGTAACTCCATATAATATATCTCGCTACATACAGGGTGGCGCATAGATATCTCATTTAATCTAATCGCAGATTGAAATCATGAAGGTTAAACTTTTGAGGTTTTCTGCAAGTACTGGAGAGTTCTTCCGGTCCTGAACTCAATGAAGCGAAAATTCCAAACTGCACTTTCACGTGGTAGAAGATGGGCCACATTCAATATATGTTCGGATGGGCACCCCCTCTTGTGCTGGGGACAAGACCTTTACTAAGTAACAAAAAAAAGAACACCAATACATTATGATATAATTTTAAAAACGATTTAATTGATTTATTGCTATGATTAAACAGTACAACTGATTAAAATTTCAAGATCTAATTACTACGTGTTAGGGAGCTACAATCAGTAATGGGTGGGTCGACCTCCACTCACGTAGGCATTGATCTAATTAGGTGGTCAATTTTCTCTTGAGGTATAGTGTCCCATGCTACTTGAATTTCACCCCGCAGTGCCTCCAACGTCTGTGTTGATGATGTGGCAATATGAACAATCTTCGACCTATGATATACTACACATGCTTGCTTTGCACAAGGCAGTAAATTGATTTGGGCTCCTTCAAAATGATGTAAATTAACACGTGCTACATGTGGGCGTGCATTATCTTGCTGGAAAAGTGGATTTGGAAATGTTCGAAGCTAGGGTAACAAATGGAGGTCTGCACCGTCCCACTAGCTCGGATAAAAACTAGAGGTGACCTACTACCATGTACGATGGCACCCCAAACCATAATACCCACTGTGCGATGTACGTGCCTTTTCATGAAGAACCCCGGATTTCATCGTTTTCCGCGATATCTTCTTACACGAGCATGGCCGTCATGATATAGAAGCCGGATTCGTCACTAAAAACAACTCGATTCCCTTCCACATCCCACTGATGTCTTTCTCTGCACCACTCCAGCCGTTGACGCCGATACTCCGCTGTAAAGCCAGATATGGTCTTAACAAACGAGCCCAATAGATCTGATTCTGCGGTAGATTGCTCGCATTTCAATTAACCTTCCAAGCTCTTCGTACCAGTGCTTAGCAAGTGATCTTGGAGTTGAAAAACGGCGTCTTATGGCCAAAAGTCAAAGACGGCGCTCCTGGAGTTCGGTCGTTGCTGGACAGCGTTCTATGTCTCTGGCTTGTTGTCGCCTTCTTCAGCCCAGACTCGCCAAGTTCTCAACACTATGTAAATAGTCCTATTCATTCTTCTTCCAATTTCCAGAAAAGATAATCCTGTCTCTCTTAGACTTTCAATGCGGCTCCTCTCAAATTGTGTCAACTGGCAAAAATTTGCACGTCATGACTAGAGTGCGACTCTAGTCATGATAACTTTATGAAGAACTTGTTAAAGAAATTATTGCAAATTATTGACAAATAATTATTGCAATGTGCGATTTGCGTTATCGTCAGGCAAAACTATGATTTATTTTGATACAAAACTGGACGTTCCAATGGACTCACGCAAATAATCCATAATGCTTAAATATTATTTCTATTAACTGTTTGATAAATTGGAAATAACTCTTTGTGGACAATACCACGGTAATCGAAGAATACATTTATCATGACATTGACTGTGACATGCGTTTTCGGCTTTGGTTCATCTTTAGTATGATGCCCGCTTGATTGTAGAGCTCTTTCTGGGTCATAAGCGTAAATCAATGTTTCATGACAAGTAATTATGCATTTCAGAATGTCATCATTCATTTTTAATGCATTAACATAAGAAATCTAGTTTTTAGGAAAAAAAATAAGCAAATTCTTTTATCGATAAATTTACTAATCTTAATAATCGAATAAAAAGACAGAGAAAGAAGAAGAAGAAATGAAGAAACCAAAAAAGATGACTAAAATAAGGCCAATATTTACATAGGAGATTGAAATGCAAAATTTAAGGCAGAAAAAGTGAAAGATGCATTGGCATTCTACTGACTGGGAACGAGAAATGAATGTGGTATACGTAGCATACAGTTCTGCAAATAAACTAACCTAATTATATTCAATACACTGTAATATTTGAAAAATCTGTTATATTATCTCCTCTTTGTTTTTGTTAATCCCAGTCTCATTTCTATTTTATTTTTGTTATCCACTTTCACTTACTTAGTGGTACCCCCTGGTATCGAGTCTATGTACAACACCACTAGTATGAGCAGTTTCCTTTCAGTATTTTCACTATTTTTTATTCTCGTCCATAGAGTACAGCAGAGAGGGTAGGTGTGTGTTTTCGTTGGCGCGAGCCTCGATGAATTATTGAGCCTGTGACTGTGGATCTTGATGTGACAGTTAGGTTATTTTAGAGTATCTGCCCATACTACCGTAAACATCTCACTAATCCGTGTCTTCTTGATGTCCCAGTAGAGCATAAAAGAATCCAACTAGTGTCGGGTTATAACTGTGCCGATTTTCGTATAAAGCCACTTTGGAACCCCCGCTACCTAATAACCAACACTTCCGCAGCAGTAAAACTTTGTCCAAGTAAGGTTCCCATTCTTTTGTAGCAGACAACTTTGCCGTCGTTTATAGAACTTCTATTTGGGAATCTTTATCAAATCATATCAAAAAAGCCAGACCAAAGTTTCTCCTATTCAGTCTTCTATCGTAAACCCACCCATACAAACCGTTATCTAAATGCGAACTCACATTATCATCCATCCCAGTTAAATTCGGTAGTCAAAAATTTAGTCATGAGATCCCTAAGATTGTCGGATAAGGAACATAGGCAAACATTCCATAGAAAAAAAATTCCCTAGAAACGGCACTAATTCAAAACGATTTTGACATGCGTTCAATAAAGAGACATATTAATAAAGTTCAGGTAACTGGTTATACCAATCCACTAAAGAATTGTTCCAAAACCCCAAAGTTCTTCTGCCACACATCAAGGCAGTTACTGATAAAATTTGCCACGTATTCAGATCCCGTAAGATCGAAACGATATTTACAACAGAAAGAAATATATCCAGTTTCCTTAGATCAGTGAAGGATAATATTCCACAAGAGTCACATGGTGTCTAGGAGATTCCTTGTTCTGGCTGGTCCCAATCATATATCGGCCAAACCAACAGACGTATCCAAAATCGCATATACAAGCATTCTCGCGCCATGCGAAAATTGGATTTATACTCGACTCTAGTAGAACATCATATCCAAACGAGTCACAAAGCCCCCTAAAGCGAGTGCTCCACGGCGCAATGGCGAGGGAATGTTTGTATATGCAATTTTGGATACGTCTGTTGGTTTCGCCGATATATGATTGGAAACACCCCTCAACCGAGTGCTCCACCCACAACCTCACCTATTAATGCAGAGGTCGCGCCGACCACGTTCTTTTCCACTAGATTGAGGCCTCGGAGTAAAGGATCATCATCATCATCATCAGCCCATGTCGATCCACTGCAGGATGAAGGCGTCTTCAGCATGCTTCCAACTTTCACAGTTCTGGGCTTTCCTCTACCACCCTGGTCCAATATACTTAACGATATCATTAATCCATCATGCTTTCGGTCTTCTTTGCGGACGTTTGCGATCAAGCGGTATCCACTTCAGGATTGCTTTGGTCTATCTGTCCTCCCATCGCCTCGCTATATGGACTGTCCATCTCCATTTCAATTGCTTTACTCTTGCAATGATGTCACAGACTTTCGTTTGTTCCCTGATCCATGCGCAGGACTTTCTGTCTCTTATATATATATATATATATATATATATATATATATATATATATATATATATATATATATATATATATGTTTGTGTTTGTGACCGCATCTCTAGCCGAAATAGGTTAAGTTTTACACATATGGGTTACAAAATTGGCTGGCGCCCTTATCGTTTGTTTGATTTTTACTGAACCCGTAACCGTTACCAAATGACGCCTACTAATGCAGAGTATCGGAGCGGCTATTAAGGTATAACAAAACGTTAGAACCTGGTTTGAGTTTTTGATAAGAAAAACTATACACGTGGAAGTTTCCTCAAGATAACAATCGGACAATAGTGTGCAATGAGATTGATTTGACTATGATGGTCAAACGATTCAGAAGTTGAAGCCTTTGTATTAAAACTAATAGCAATATAAGAATAAAACTCAAGAATAATAGAAAGAAAGGAACTTAAGAAAGATAAGAAGAAAACTTAAGTAAGAATAAAACTCCTTTACAAATTGTCAATACTTCAGATGATCTTAGAAGGAAAGATCGAAGGTAAAAGGGATATCCGCAGATAGAACAAATTGTGACCGAAATATAAAAGAGTTGACACAGAAAGACGGAAACGCACTAATATATAAGGCTCACAATAGATGCGAATATGCTATAATAGTCGCCAATCTCGAAAGAGACGCGACCTGGGAGGAGGAGGAAAGATCCACCCTCTAGAAAATTGACTACTAATTTGTGTATCGTACGGTTGGAAGGAGCATTTTTTGTGCAATTCTTTTTTTTCATGGCAGTGTAAAGTTATATTAAATGGCATTGATGAAAGTATATACCTTTCAGCTGGGCAGTAATCGACATGTAGTTCTTATGTAACATATACATGGTGTAAGAGAAATAACTCTCGTAATAGTAACCAACTATCGCATTCGCATCATTTGAAAGAAAAAAGTTTCTTATAACAAGGGTCAAAAACTCAAGGGTTTCCGCGAAAAAAAATGCAAAGTTATTAAATCGCCAATCGAAAAGCTATGATAAGAATTATTATTTTAAGCAAATATGTATATAAGCATATTTACCAAATACTAATTGGTTATTATTTAAGGAATAAACAACAAATAAAGCAATAAACATTGTTAAAACATTTTTTTTATTAAGAATCACGCCAGGAATCAGCAAAAGTGAAAATGGCAACGTCGCATTAACTAATTGAGATGATCCCCACGACAAAGCGTTTTGGCGATTAATTTCAATGTATCATTATTTCAGTATGTGTACTTAAATTCCCTTTAAAACCACAATTGTATTCTGTAAGCGAATGTCACGATATGCTTATTGCTACAAACCACATTAGAAATATACCAGGATTTTTTCAACGTGTTCGGAAAAATAGGTTAGAACGGTGCCAGGCTTGCCAGGTTCAAATAGTGGACATTTTGAGCATTACGTTTAATAAAACAATTAAACATGTGTTTTTTAATGTGATATGGATCGTTTAAAACGTGTTATGGTGGGACAAAAATAAGTATTATTAATTTCAACTTTGACATTAAACCACATTAATGTGTAAGTTTTCCTTTTTTTTGTAAAAAACAAATCAAATTTATACTGAAACATATTGAATAAATTTGCAACGTATATTGAACAGTGCCCTTTTTGCTCTCCACCATATTTTCGCTTTTTGACTGTACTAATTGTAGCGGGTGATTTTGATATTGTTATTGTTCTTTATTTATTATTGTTGACCCTCAAGACTGATTATGATTTTTTTTTAAATTTTATTCATAGATTCTTTAAAAACACAAAGCTGGTAATTAAGAATTGACGCAATTTCGGCGTTTCGTTCAATTTCTCGAAAAACAACCTGCCAACATTTCTACATATTTCTAAATTAATTGTTGATGTTTTTGGACTATACGAAAAAAATATGGGTGTAACTCAGACGTGTTCAAGACATTAGATGTGCGCGTGTTTGAAAAATTTTTCGTGAAAACGGACGAGACAGGAGAGCATTAATCTTCAGTTTGGTTCGGTTTCGTCTTCGTATATTATTTTTATTATTCGCGAGATGGTGTACGCTGTATACATATATAATACCTACGTTTTTTTATATTTTCCATATTTTGGCAAGGAAGAAATCCGAATTTATGAGAATATATGCGTCAGAATGAATAAATTTTGTTTTTGAAGCAAAGTATCATCTTTTTTCTACAAGGGTTGTTCCAATAGTTGTCTTTTTTTGCCTTTAATATGTTGTTTTTAATAAATGTCTGAGTTTTAAAATTGGAATACATATCATATCAAAATTAGTTCTGGCTGACTGAATAACTATTTGTAAATAGGATAGTAACTAGAATCGAATCAAAGAAAAGTTGAACAAGTATTATGGTAAGTACTATGTAAAGTAGTAAGGGAATGTGCACTTTTACATTTCATGGTTTATAGGTGACTTTCTGAGTTTCGAAGTAGTCGAATCAGTGCGGGTGACGCTCCGCGGTTGGCACGTCCGATTGCGGTAACTACTGTGGAAATGGTCAAGATGGTAAATGTTAGAGATACTGATAAGCTGATAAACAACCTATACGAACATTTGGGCATGCGAAAGCTCTCGTGCTGCGTTTGCTTACTGTAGACCAAAAACGGAATTGCGTGACCACTTCACAGCGGTGTTTAGACATATATAAGAGCAATCCGAAGGCGCTTCTATGGCGCTTCTATGGCGCTTCTATGGCGATTCATCACTATTATTGAAATTTTGATTTATAATTACACAGCAAACGAAGGAACACTCAAAATAGTGGATGTTACACGCCGAGCGTGCTCCGAAGAAGGCCAAGACGCTTCCAATGACTGAATCACAATATTTTCATTGACTATATTGGAAAGGAAGATGATCATAGGAGAGTATTATTCTGGATCATTAGACAAATTTCACGAAAACCTGATAAAAACGCCATCATTTTGTAAAAAAAACGGTAGTGCTTCACCACGAGAGTGTGAACGACTACTTTATTCTCCGGACTTAGTCCCATCCGACTTCTTTCTCTTTCTAAATATTAAGAAATGACTGACCGGAAAGAAACCCACATCAAATGAAGAGATCATCGTCGAAACAATGCTTTTTGGAAAACAAAAGCTTTTGGTTGAAAAATCATCGGGCGAAATGTGTCGAACTAATAATAAACCGATTTTCGACCAAAAAAAGTTCTCTTCCTTCTACCCTTGTACTTACTTTAAATAATAAGGGAAAGTATTCATTGTGATGAATCCTCTAATTTTCATAATAATCACTTTTTCACATTATATTTAATTAATCACATTCATATTAATCACAATTTCATAAAAAACTATGATTTAACAAAAGATAAATGTTGAGTATTAGCGTAGAAATATTCGGACTATGTTTAATGGTCAAGTTAGGAACGAGAACAGAACTAGGTCAAGATAAATCACAAGGGATTTACGATGTAAAGCAGCTTTAATCGCAAAGAAAACAAGCGAGGAGTCGACAAAGCGAGGGGGGTTGAAGCGGTCGGTCGAGAAGACGGCGAAAGGGTAAGATCTTAAGGGCTCGCCCGTGGAGATAATGGAATCAGATTTAGAGTAAATGGGGGCTTAGCACTTGTAGCGGTTTCCGGATCGGAGCACCCCGCCGAGTTCCTCTCTTTTCGAATCGACAGCCTTTCCGGTGCCGCCGCCGTCCACAGCTAATGCCCCATTAAATTATTTGTATTTCGTCTTCTTGTTTGGAAATTTCATTAACTGTCAGGAATTCGAGGAGTATTTGCAGGACCGGAACACGGTGGGAAAACGAACATCTTGAGGGGATTCGTCGTGTAAACTTTCGAAAATTCACTGCCTAATGAAATATTAGGGTTCGAGAATCAATAGGAGTTGTTTGGTTTGGCATTATTTTGATTAAATTTCGTGGAATCCGTTTCCGAGGTCGTCTTGGCATGTTCGAGTGGCATTCTTGGAGCTTTCAAGTTTTATGGGAAACATTTTATTTCATTGCGAAATGTCGTTCTATCGACTAAAAGTATTTTCTTTCCCAGAAAGTCTCTTTTCAAAACTAAAATTTAATCTTTCTATAATCCGAATTGACTCATCAAAAAATATATCTTCTTCGTTTTCTTTCAGTAATAATACCTAGAGATCATATGATTTTGGTGGATAGTTATGGCGTCACTGTTATGGCTTCCTGTCAGTAATAATACATAGAGATCGTATGATTTTAGTTGACAGTTTTGGTGTTATCGTAAAATTCAGGTGCACATTATCATTTTGCTAAATAACGCGCCTAGGAAACCTTTCTTGCAATAAATCGATTGTCTGGCGAAATGTGTAACAAATCATATCGTCTTGTTGGAAGAAAATCATTTATCAGTTCAGGAAAAATATATTCTGTTGGTATATTCCGACAGCGTTCACCATTAACAAAAACACGATTTCCATCATCAACTTGAAAAAAAAAGTTTTTATTACTCTTTCAGCCCAAAAACCGTACGAAACAGTTCTAATAATGAAGAGGTAGCTCTTGAATCATTTGAAAATTGTCATAGGTCCAAATCGATGTCCGACGATGACCTGAAAAAATCACTAGGGGCTATTAAAAGGACATGTCTCAAGCCAAAGCAAGTAAAAATTGGAAAATACCTCGTGGCGCTATTCAAAATAGATTAAGTGACACACACAATAAAAAAAGTTGGCGGTCCTCTTGCATTAAATCCCGAAGAAAAAACTTTGATTGCGGACACTTTACGTCAAGTTGCAATTTGGGCCTCCCTATTGAACTTCGAGATTTGGGTATAATATTTCAAAAATTATCTGGACAAACAAGGTAGGACTATTAAAAAATTTAAAAAAATACCAGGACCCGATTATATTTTCAATTTCATGCGTCAAAATAATTTTTATCAGAATAGCATTTAACATCAAAAGAATTAGAGCTTCTGTCGACCGTCCGCAAATAACAGAGTTTTCTGAAAACATTAAACCCCACCTCTTGAATGCCACTAGCTCCTCTGTGTATAATTATGATGAAACTAACATAACTGATGATCCTGGAAATAGAAAAGTCTTGATACCTCGAGGTACTAAGAGGATTGAAAGAGTGCAAGAACATTCTCGCACAGCTATTAGCATCATGGTTTATGGAAATGCTAAGGGCGACTTCCTTCCATCAATGGTTGTCTATAAAGCCATGAACTTATATGATAATTGGACGTCTGAGGGACCTACACGAACAATCTATGCAAATAGTCTAAGTGGGTGGTTAGACATGAATTTATTTGAGAAGTCGTTTTTTCATTGTTTAGTTCCACACATTAAAAAAATAATGTGAAAGGCAGTACCACAATTGTAATTAATTGGCGACAATTTAGCATTTCATTTTTCTGCAGCTGTAATAAAAGCCTATTGGGTATTGTGACCCAATTTCTAGATACGTGGCGCAAAGAATTACGTCTAAAATAATCCATCCCAAAAGAACATTTTCCTTGGCTTCTTCATCGTTTATGGTCTGGCCTAGAGAACAAGTCTAAGGAGAATTTGATTTCGCAGCCACAGCCTTTTTCGCAGCCACAAGCCTTCACCTGTTCTGGCCAGATGAAGTTTTTCAAAAAAACCTTCCTGATTCTTGCGAAGTCATTAAAGAAAATGGACTAATTAATACAGTAAGTACTTCCTCGTCTCACGCACGTGTTTTGGATTCATCTCTCATTGATCTGTTACGAGAAAATCGGTGTGTGACGAATGAACGAAGTCATTGGAATGAAGCGTGGTAAAAAAATTAGGCTAGGTCAAGTGATGCAACTGTCTGACGAAGAACTGACACAGTCAGTTCTTCTTCTTCTTTTCGGTTTATGGCTCTGCTGTTAAGCTTGCCAGCTCATTTGAGGGAACCACCAGATGATCGAGCTGTGCTCCTGGCGATTCGGAATATTTATAATGGTAAGGTTAAGTATAACCTTGAATGAAACCTTGTGCAGCTTTCCGGGTGTGGGTTAGTATACAATACGAACAGAGGTATAAACATGTACTGGATCGAAGGGTTTGAAACGCCACTTAATCTACACAAGAAGGACAGCTTGTTATGTTTAGTTAAAAGTTAACAGTCAGTTCAGTCTCAGCCTAAAACTTCTCAATCAAAGAAGAAAAAAGAAGAAGGTGACGATGTATGCTCTATTTGTAAAACAAAATAGAGCATATATAAGGAACTAGACTGGTTACAGTGTATCATATGCTAGAAATGAGTTTGTGGTATGTGTCATAAAGAGAGTAAAAATCCATTTTTTGTATGTGCATTTTGTGAAGATGTGGATTAATTATTTATTTCTTTTTCACTAAACCTGTTACTTTTAAGAGTTGTTGTAATAAAGATATGTTTACTACTTAATATTGTTTACTTTTATACCCATTATTTTAAGTTACCCTGTCACAGTTAATTATAAATGTGCATTTATGTTCACCTGCCAATGACACCACAAACCCGGGGTAACTTTGGCATGGTTGTTTTAGTGATTTTATAATTTTAATATCAATAGCACATATTTTTTGTTAGAATGACTAAATAAAAAGTCTTAAAAAAGAGTCGCAAGTGATATGTGAACATTAAATAAAAAGTATATTTATTAATAATTGTTTCAAAAAGTTTATAAAACGTTATCATCATCTCATTCAGTCATTGTCGATCCATTGCAGGATGAAGACCTCCCCAGCATGCTTCCAACTCGCGCGGTCTTGAGCTTTCCTCTGCCATTCGGGTCCAATATATTTGATGGTGTCATCGATCCATTGTGTTTTAGGTCTTCTTCGGTGTCCATCCCAGGATTGCTTTGGTCCATCTGTCGTCACATCACCTCGCTGTTCATCACTTTCGTTTGTTCTCTGATCCATGTGCAGGTTTTTCTATCCCGCTTTGTAATGCCAAGCTTACACCTTTCCATTCCCGCCGAAGCCGGGAATGGAAAGGTCTAAATCCTGTCTGTTCGCTTGGTTGTGCGTCGTTCAGTGTTCTCAGTATTGGTTTATATATATTTATATATATATATATATATATATATATATATATATATATATATATATATATATATATATATATATATATATATATATATATATATATATATATATATATATATATATATATATATATATATATATATATATATATATATATTTATATAGAGGGTAATGCAGGAGAAAAAGTCAATATTTCAGCTACATATTCAAGGACCGAAAATGAGCATAAAAGTTTCTATAATCATGGGTTCTATTCTGAACTGTTACAGAGATACAGGGGTAAACATATTTATGGATGGTAAATGTAATAAAGAGTGAGAAAATGTACCTTTTGTTTTTTTACTGCTAAACAACCATTGTTTATACCAATTAATTATTAGTTTGTTATTAGCGAATTGTTTTGAAGTTATTTGATTGATTTCATTATGCCTTCGTTATTCTCTCATCGTGAATATGCTGATATATTATTTGTTTATGGCTTTTGAAATGGAAGCTCAAATCGTGCAGTCTCCGAATATCAGCGTCGTTTCCCGAATCGGAGACTCTCAGATAGAAGGGTTTTTAAACAAGTTTTTTCGCTGCTAGAGAATTTGGTATGTTTTCAAGTGTGATAATTGTATCTGTACGGCAATTGAAACTTGATCCTGAACAAGAAGAGGCAATCCTTGACATCGTTGAAAATGATCCAAGCGTAAGTACAAGGCGGATTGCAGATATTTGTCAAATGACACAATTATCTGCTTGGAGGACTCTTTACATGAATTGTTTATATCTATTTCATTTACAAACGCTGGAACATTTGAAAGATGGTGATTTTGCGTTAAGGACACAGCTTTGTAACTGGATAAAATCAAATCGGAGATTATACAAGTATGTTCTGTTCACCGATGCGCAGTTCACTCGTGATGGCATAAATAATCTTCATAATTAAAATCGATGGTTCGATGAAAACTCTCACGCTACGGCTGAACATAATTTTTAATATCGATTTAGTATTCATGTGTGGTATTTTATGCTAAAAAATGAATTCATTGCTTCATTCATATTCGACTATCATCTCACAGGAGAAGTTTACCTAAATTTTGTACAGAATTATTTGCAAAACCTGTTAGTAAATCTTAATTTGATATTTCTGGAAATGAATTTCGATCGTATTAAGTGGTTGAAGACTTTAATCAATCTTAGGCCTATCTCCTTCTCTTCTTCACATTTTATTATTTGTTATCCTTACGCCTAAGTAGACAAATTTTTCCACGCTTTCAAGTCATTCTTCCTAGTTCTGTATCCAAGTCCACTTTCGAGACCTTTTCTTGTCTCCGTTCTACTATCATTAGTTTCCTTTTTTTTTTCATTGATTTTTAAACCAAACTTGTATGCTGTCTCCACTAGCCTTTTTGTCACTTTTTGGCACCCACGGTTTGATAGCTTCTATAAAGAATGTGTCCTTCAATGTTCAGCTGACCCTTCCTAATCATTATTTCCAAAACCATGTGGAATAATAGTGTCTATAGTGGATCCCCTTGCTTTAGGCCTGCCTTGATCACAAAATCTTCTATCGTTCATCTTTTTACACCTACATTGGCTATACCTACCTACATCTCTATTGCCATCTTCACTAATCTCATTCTTTTAGAGGGTACTTTAAATTCTTCCATGCTTTTTTGCATTTTGGATCTCTTTGCTGAATCATAGGCCTTATTAAAATCTATGAACAGTATCATTGCTGGAATTTTATATTCGTAACACGTTGTTAATGCTTCTTTCATGACAAAAACCAGATCGGTTGTTCCTCTGCCCTTTCTAAAAACTGCCTGGTATTCCTCTATTTGTGGATCAATTATCCCTTCTAACCTCTTTCTGATTTATATCGCTACTATTTTATAGGATAGGTATAATTATGTTTTTTAGGATAGATATAATTATGGCATTGTTCCAACTTGCTGGCATTCTTTCCTCTCTCCATTATACAAACAAATATTTAACACTGAAAATGTTTTTATTGTTTTTCAAAATATTTTCCGCGATGATCGATATACTTTTGCACACGTTTGAACCGATTTTCATACCACTTTTTTCATTCCGATTGAGGTATCTCCAAGACATTCCATTTGAGCGCATCAACCGCTTCTTCTAGCATCGAAAATCGTTGATCACGCAAAGAATACACTATTCAATGCGGACGGCTACAAAAAGAATTCATTGGCTGCCAAATCAGGACTGTATGGCGGATGACCTATCAATTCAATATTTTGACCAGTAAAATATTGAGTTGTTCGATCCGATTTGTAAGAGCTTGCGTTGTCATGGTGAAGAATGATCCAATTCGCTGATTGTTTTTTATTATTTCTTCAAAACTTTTGGTAAACAAATGTTTGTACACCGTTGACAAAACGTTGAGAGTATGTATACAGTCAACAATGTTCAACTTTACGATGTATATATCAGATAGCTCCTAGCAACACCATTGTTGCCAATTCTGGATATATAAATGACATGCCTCGTATTGGAAATCTCTTTATATATATCACAGTGACGGTTTCACCAGATTGAAGCAACTTAGAATACATGACAACCACCTGATCCCATCTTTTGGCGTTGATATTTGGTTTTGCGGTACTGATTGATGATTTACCAGAAATACTCCCGGTTTTTGCCTTTTTAGATTTTTGAATTGTCACAGGTCACAATGTCATGGACAGAGTTCTTTTTTTTTAATCTGGAGAGTAATGACACAACAACATCAAAGGCTCTACTTTTATTCTCAGCTGTGAGTTCATACAGGTCCCAGTGATCCTCCTTTTAAATTTTCTTTAGCTTTTGTAAACGTTTAGAAATGGCTTGCGATGCTACTTTGAGTTCCTGTCCGAGATTTAGCAGTATACGACAAAGATATTCTTCTAGCAATGTTATAGCAAAGAAGACCATTGTAAATACTCATGAGTATTTTCACTGATTTTCGCGAATACCAAATTTAAAATTGACCGCCGTATGATAATCTGCAAAAGGCTTGAAAAGTAATGTTAAGTTAATGTTGTCTAACAATCAAAAGCGTCAAGCTGCTCGAGTATTCGTAACGTGTATTAAATTAATCGAAACTTATTTCTTTTCAGCTGTATGCAAATGGCATAATTACGAAAGAAATTGGCATAATTAGTTAGAGACCAATTACTTCGCGTCGCAGCTCAGTCGGTACCGATAAATTTTGCTATTATTATTCGCCGTTATTGAAAACCGCACAGCAACATAATAAGGTACGCATAATATAAATTACGGCTAGTGCTTTTTAAAGGTTATTAAATATTAACACATGCTTTAGATAAAAATTGAGATGCATACGAAGCTCCTCATTTGCCACATCGCTAATAAAATTTAAAATAGAGAATATTTAGTTGTAATGAATGATCATTAAAAAACAGATTTAAGTAACACTATGTAGAGAACAGTATTCAGAAGTATTACGTTTTATTATACTGACTGCTTACTTTAATTTTATTATGTTGAATTCCTTACAACAAGGGTCAAAACCTGAAGGGTTTCCATTAAAAAACTCACTAATCAAAAAGCTAAGGTACGAATTATCATTTTAAACAAATATGAACGAATATACTACAAATAAACTTCACAATGCACAATGTTAAAACATTTTTTTTTATTTAGCCATACATCATACCCATACATCAGGCAAAATGGAAATGGCAACGTCACATTGACTAATTGAGATGATCCCTACGACAAAAGGTAATAGGGACAAAAATTATTTCCATATATCTATATAATATATATATATATATATATATATATATATATTATATATATATATATATATATATATATATATATATATATATATATATATATATATATATATATATATTTATACATATACTATATCTAAATCATTCCGGGTGTCGATCCGTTCATTCTGTGAAAAATCACGACATTTCGCCAAAATCTCATTTGGCATTTTCAAGAGTTGTCCACTTCGACTCGAACAACACAACAAGAGATTTTGCCGAAACGTCGTGACTGAGAGACGTTTGACGTCGTCACCAGGAATGATTTAGAAACAAATATGACGTAGTAGTCGTGTAGCTATATATATATATATATATATATATATATATATATATATATATATATATATATATATATATATATATATATATATATATATATATATATTATGTTGCTAAGATGAATCATTTATTTAATCAAAAAGAGAAAGTTAAAAGAGAAACTTAATTTTTCTTCATGTTGGTAGCTTAAGTCTACGCGCTTAATTATTAATCAATATTAACGTATTAATTATATTATTAGTTATTGTTGATGTATTAATTATTATTATTATTATTAATTATTCAACTTTCTCTTTTTGATTAAATAACTCATTCATCTTAGCAACTGAATTGAAACGTTATTTTTATACACATTGAAATACAACAGCTACAGTACAATGGAGAGACATACAACATACAACAGCACAGTGGAGAGATCGATACAGCACAAATTCTCATCTGGTACAGGACCCAACAACCAAACCACCAGGGTTCATACTCTCTACAAGAGTGTGGTGCAACCTAAATAGGATCCGAACAGGTCACGGGATCTGCAACCAGAACCTGACCCAATGTCCACTACCTCAACGATGACTATACAACTGCGAACTGCGCCTGTGATATAAACTTTTAATATTACACTTTTAATATTTATATTTGTTTTGATTTTGTTGTAATATTAATTATTAGTGCTAGTAATACCCAACATTTATTGTAAAACTGCAATATATATATATATATATATATATATATATATATATATATATATATATATATATATATATATATATATATATATATATATATATACATTCACACATACAATTCGATTCTACAGAGGGCATTAGAAACTTGAGAGTATTAGTTGCTGGTCTAAATGCAGTGAATTACCAGGTGACCTGTAGCAAGACCTGTAAAGGAAGCTTTGTTAGAACTTTGAAGGGGATTCGTTCATATACAGTTTATTCTCCGGACTGCAACCAGATTGCTATCTTTTTCGATCTCCGTAACAAGCTTTTGTGGAAAAGGGAAAAATTATCGAAGAAAAATAACATATTTACAAACGTTAATATATTGAATTGATGTAAAAGTTTGTCACATGTTTGGTGTTAGATGGCATTGCATCGCAAAATTGACAATAATACGTCAATTTTGCGATGCAATACGTCAATATTTCATATTGCAGAATGGTTAAAATTAGATGTGTTTTATTGTTTGGTTTGGTTTGGTTATTTTTGGCATTAAAAATGGCAGAAAATCATAAGCATTCTTAATATGTGCTTTTATATTGCCGGCAAATATGCTTTGCAGAGGCAAAAGAAAATGCGTGCTTTGTACGACGAGGTTACTATTGATGGTTCCACGTGACATACGTAATTCAGAAAGTTTCGTAAAAACAATATTAATCTTAGCGATGCACCACGTTCAGGACGATCGGCCGATGTTGATGGCAATTGAAAGGATCGTCATAGAACAACACGACAGATCGACGAAGTTCTTGGGTTCAACTAGTTAACAGTGTCAAAGCGATTACGTCAAGTTGGAATGGTTAGCACAGCCGATGTATGTGTGTTACATAATTTAGCAGAAAAAAAATGACAGACCGAATTTCTGCTTGCGATTCTCTATGGAAGCGCAATGAAATCGATTCATTTTTGAAGATGTTTGTTACAGGTGGTGAAAAATGGAGTGTATATAATAATGTTAAGCTTAACACGTTCAGTGCCACAGGACGCGGATCCCCGTCCTGAACTTTCCAGCCAGGCCACTGGACGTGGATCCGCGTTTTTGCCCTATCTAATTTTGATGTATCACATCACTTCCCCCGCACTCGTGGTATATTTTTTATTATTTACGTTGGCGTTTCTGAATATCCCATAGTGTGAGGTTCCACTCTTGGTTTCTTAGTTTTCATAAGGTAGTGTTTGTACGACGCAGTTTTGTGAGCTGTTTATAATTAGTTTGGAACGGTTTTGGGTTATAAAATTGATTTTTTTTAATTAAATTTAATAAATTATCAAATCATACATAATAAGGTTCTACATCATAAACTAGTAAAAAATAGTGGTAAGGTAAGTATTGTTAAAAAATTTGTTTTAAGTTTTCGAAAGCAAAATATCAATGTATTTTCATGAATGGTCTTTAATTTTTGATGATTATAATTAATTATTATTAATTATATTTGAATTATAATTCCTCGATTCTTTAGATTCCGATGGCTTGGTTGTTTCTTCTTTAGTTTGTGGCACCTACAACAAAAAAACAGCTTCAAGCAACGTCTCCGCTCCTCCCAATCGGTTTCTTCTCAAGGTTTCTTTCCTCTGTCTCACCTAAAAACGGCGCTTTCGAATGTTGAAGTTTGATAATATTGTTCGCAGTTCTTCTTGTAACATAACTGTTACAATATGCACCACTTCGCGCATCGCTACCTTCAATGTCATTATAAAACTGAAACTGTTTGATCAGTTTCAGTTGAAACGTGTGAATCAAAACTGATTCAAATTGCATTTAACTTTTGTTGATCAACTAAAATCAGTCAATTAAACTTGACTCGTGAGAATTCGCCTTTAGATGGTAGAAACTATAGTTGAAAGATGTGCTAAATCACCTGGATCAGTTCTTTAGACAGAAACGTCAGAATCTACCAAAGAGATGGAGAAAGGTTATCGAACAGACCGGCATATACTACATTGATTAACAATTTTCACCAGAATCACGCGATTCAGTCATCCAGTTATATTATCTAATGAGTTTTATAATTATTATAATCCATTATTTTTTGTTACGCGTTTATGAGATATGTTTTACACAAGATAGAGGCACATAGAAAAGAATAGGAATGGGGGGACGGAATAATAGCGCAAGGCCAGAAAAGAACAGCGCCCAACATTATCTATTCCCATATCTTTCCCGGTCAATTTCTCGTCGAAGGGATGTCCCGCGGGACCGATGCATCCATCCCGGGAAGCGAGCGGCTATTTTTGCGATTGAAAAGATCGTGGCCGTTGTGCGGTTGGGTCGCATACATCATTCACCGCTTTTCCCACAGAATAAGTTCGTTACCATTTTCGGGGGCTGTTTTCTTTTGCAGACGAAAAATATATGGGGTAATTTTCTTTGTTACGTAGTCGATTTGTAAAAGAAAATTGAAAAATTATATTTTCTACCAAGATATCAACAGTATAGACTGCTTGCTGTTAACTTTTTATTTGTACGATTACATGGCCCGCTCTGGAAAAACCTCAGGTTACACCGATTGTTAATGGGGTATTCTATAGACATTTGATTTCGCCACTTCCGGTGGCGTCAGAAGGAAGTTATTATTTATTTAAGTTTATTACAATTGAACTTTTGTGTAATTTCAATAAACGGTTAAAAGTTTTAAGCTTTTTCCTTTGTGTCTACATTAAGAGAAAGTCAAATTATTGATTGATTTGTCCGTTATTTTGTGATAGTTCATTTTTTAAAAAAGGAATAAAACAATTTTTTACTTTATTATCTATCACTTTTATTTTTAAACAAAATTTGAGTGACTATAGTTTCGTAAAACGATTTTACATTCTCAAACACTACTTTAAAACCAAGGTTTTATAGCTGTTTACCTATTCTATGTACCTAATTTTATACTGCACTTAAGTTGCAACGAGAGCAATAGCTGCTATGTTGGACAAACCGGCAAACATTTCCAGACCAGATACAAAGAACATAAATCTGCATACATATTAAAGAAACAACACCCTAATTTTGCGAACCATTTCATGGATACCGGACATATATTTTCCGAGATTACAAATTTGAAAATTTTATATAAATCGCCCAAAAGCAAAAAATTAAACATTTTGGAAGCTATTGAAATTTATAAATATAATAAAGATCCGTATAGACAGTTATTAAACGATCAGACGGATCTCTGAAATTCCCGACTATTTAAAATATTGTAGAAAATTAACCCCAATAAAAGTATAAAATTAGGTACATAGAATAGATAAACAGCTGTAAAACCTTAGTTTTAAAGTAGTGTTTGAGAAACGTTTTACGAAACTATAGTCACGCACATTTTGTTTAAAAATAAAAGTGATAGATAAAGTAAAAAATTGTTTAAGTCCTTTTTAAGAGAAAGTCTATGCCAACAATCCAACGGTGCCTTATGAGTGCAAATCTAACATTCAAGCGAGCATGTCCAAAATCTAGCAGCAACACGGTGGAAAAGTAAGCGAATATTTCCAGAAAAGTCATGGAAATGGCAAGTAAAGTTTATGTTTAATGAAACGCATTTCTTGTGTAATTTTCAGTTTATTAATATTTCCATTTAACAAGAGCAGAACAGCGTAATTAGCAATCAAATGTGATTAGAAAAAAATTCATAGTAGAAGGAAGAAAAACACAGTACACAAAGAGAGACATTCTTAATATTTATCTTAGGGTAATCCACACCTAGTTATTATTTAGATTACACAATATAAAGTTTTCAATATTATATTTACACAAAGGCTTAGAGTGGAGTATAATTTATAAAAAAATATATAAACCAAAAAAATAAACTGAAGATTAGACAAGAAAATTATTTCATTAAACATTTATTATGTATTTACATCAAATAGAAGCTTGTGACCTATTATTTTCTCTTTTGAAACAAAATAAAAAATATATAGATCACAGCGACGGCAGCTGTTCGCCGGGAGCACCGGGAAGAAGGTCCAGGACATAATGAAGCCACGACAAAAGTTGAGCGCCATCCGGTTACTTCATATATCGGAAAAGACCCTGGAACCGGGAAGGGGTCTATCTTAAATAAAACGGTTTACTATAATTTTATACATATATATTATAAAAGCACACTCAAAAAAGAACGACACAAAGCACATAAAAAAAATGGAATAACTAAAACTATCAAACAAAAGGCACGGGAAGGTTTAGGGAAGGTGGTTCTCCAAACCTTACCGTGAAAGAAATAAAAAATCAATTAAACAGCTCTGAATTACGCCGCTGGTCTCTATGTCCCTACACTTACAAACTAGAGGCTATTTCCTCCATTCTGACAATAGTAAAAAGATAAATATATAACGCTAGGGTAACCAAGAATGGTCAGACGGCAAATAGATACAAAATATAAGGTGATAACGTGACCATTATCAGTATAAGAAATTATGGTAAAAATGTATTTGTGAAAAATAAATGGTAACTGCAATCCTTAACGGTACATGAAAATATAATAAAAAGTGTAAGTGTTTATCTGGCCTTATTTCCTGATGTTGTCTATCCTGGCCTATCCGGTACTGGGTGGCCAAAAACACTGAGTACGACTGCGGGCAGTCCGGTAACCCTATGCGGGGGTCCCGAAATAATCTCGATCTGACCAACCGGTTACTGTGCTATGTGGCCCCAAAAAGGTGTAAGGTTTCCACGATGGTCGGGCTCTGTAATAGGTGGTCGTTCAATGGCCTGATGTCTGTTGATCGGATTCTCTGCTGCCGGGTCGTAAAACCCTCTATAAGAATATCAGAAAAATCAACCCAAGCGTGACTTGGCCAGCAAACCTACGTACGTCGGTCGGAAGGGTAAGGCGCGAAAACGTCCGCTCACCTGGAGATTTGGAGTTAGACTGTCTTGCCTTATCCAAACGATGCCGGAGCTCTTTCAGTTAAGAATTTGTCCGAAATAAACCTAGCAGTGGTGATCAACAATTTACGAATGCTAGCTGTAGTGATCAAGAATTTGTGAAGCTAACACAACCCAAAAAAAAGTTTACCTGAGAAAAGTGTTATTTCATATATAATTTCTAGCTCTCTAAGTAATAAGAGGGCTATATGATTAGTGCCTGGCCTAGGACAGAGATGGCGCTGCTAATTACACTTACACTTCAGTAATAATTGAAAAAATCTACGATATCGTGCTGAGACTGTGGCATCTTAACTGAATGGTGCAGCATATTTTAACAACTTATTTGGATACGAAAAAGCTTTCCGCAAGATGGGTGCCGCGATTGCTCACAATTGACAATAAACACACACGTGTATCAACTTCAAAAGAATCTTTAGCGATGTTAAAATGCAATCGGAATTATTTTTAGCATCGGTTCATAACTGTTGACGAAACATGAATTTATCACCCTCAGACCAGAGACCAAAGAAGAGTCACGAACAGTCAACGAACACTTATTCTGAACGGTTGGAACAATCATATTTTTTAGAGGGGATACAAAAGATAGAAAAACGTTCGACTAAGTGTATCGAACTGAAAGGTGATTACATTGTAAAATAAGATAAATATTACACACACAAATGTTTTTATTATTAAGGTTAAGGCTAAGGCTAGATACTTATCATACAACCCTCGTAAATTAAAAAATATTCTGGGTTTATCTTACTTCGTGATCTATTTTTATTCTTCTATTTTAATATCCCAATTTATTACTATCTTTTCAAGTGAAGACATTCAGTAATTAGTATGACTGACTTTGATGACATACGGAAGGCAGCCCCTAACTACTGGATCTTTGAACTAAATTCAAAGAGATTTACCACCAAACACCAAATCACTTGTTTTTAATTTCTCGACGCGCGTTTCGCTAACCTTGTTAGTATCATCATGCGATCTCCGCACCCATAATCTGGTATTTTACTGATAAATTTATTTGCATTACTGTTTCACACCAAGGGTTTCAATAGGAGAATTGATACACTGTGTCTTTACTTAATACTAATTTAAAATCTAGTTGGTAGATCTTTACAATCACTAGTCTGAAGTCACGGATGATGACTTTAATAGGCACGAACCATAAAACATCTATGATTATTCTCAGCGCTTTGGACTGCAGTTGTTCTAGAATATTGATATTGGGGTTGGAGGCTGACCACCACATCAACATCTCATATGACCAGATTGATTTCAAAATACTTTTGTAGATTAGCATCTTGTTTTATAGTACTAAAGTTAATGAAGTTTTAGTCCTAGTTGTTCTCTCTTCATAAATATGCTATTTCGTCAGGTAAGTCTGCGATCCAGATACATTCCTAAATAATTGGCTTGCTTATTTTGGGCTAATGCCTGGTTATTCAGTTGAATAATTGGGCAGATTTCTTTATTAAGTGTGAAGGTCACATGCTTTCATTAGCTTTTATTCGCCACTTTTTTGAGCTCATTTGAATATTGTCTAGGTGGCGTTGTAAAATATTTTATGCTATTCTCGTTGTTTTGTGTAGGGCTAGTATTATGGTGTCATCTTCAAATGTAATAGTATAAAATTATTAGTATTTAAAAAATAAATTCAGTAGTTCTGAAACTTAGAGGAATGTATCACTAAACACCAAACTAGTAGTCTTCTGAATCTCATTCAATACTCTCGTTATGATGCTAACATGGTTACTGAAACGTGCCTCGAAAAACTAAATTTAGTGATTTGGTGTTGTAAATCTCTCTGACTTTAGTGTTTCACACCAAAGGTTCAAACAGAAGAACTGATCAGCAGTTGTTACTGAAACACATATTGTAACTGAAAAAATGTAGAAGCAGACGGCGAATATAAAAACTTTGCTAAAGAAATATTAATGTTTTCCAAATAATTAGAAATATATATTAGAACAGTCAACGAACACTTTTTCTAAACGGTTGGAGCAATCGTATTTTTTGGAGGGGATACAAGAGATAGAAAAACGATGGACTAAGTGTATTGAACTTAAAGGTGATTTGAAAAATAAAATACATTTTACACATACAAATGTTTTTCTTGTCAATGCTAAGTACTTATCATATAACCCTCGTAAATTAAAAATTATTCTGGTCTTATTCGTGGTCTTTTTTATTCTTGTATTTTAATATCCCAAATTATGACTATCTTTCCAAGTGAAGAGATTTATAATAAGTAATAATAGATAGTAATAAGTAATAATATACTTTGATGATATAACCAGGGAAGGGATAATGGGAAGGCAGCCCATTGGCTTTCTTCTTTTTAAAGTTTAATAATATGGTTAATGTCTAACTACTAGATCTTTGAACTAAATTCTAAGAGATTTATTGCCAAATACCAAATCACTTGTTTTTAATTTCTCGACGCACGTTTCGCTAACCTTGTTAGCATCATCAGGCGATCTCATACCGTGACTTGATATTTTACTGGTAAATGTCTTTGATTTTAGTGTTTTACAAAACCTTAACAAACTGTTGATATTGGTAATTAACCGTTGTGAATAGCTCGCCCTATACATTTTTATTTCCTGCTTCGCAATCACTACACTGAAATCATGGCTGATGAGTTTGATGTACATGAACCATAAAGCATCTGTCATTATTCGCAGCGCTTTGGACTGCAATTGTTCTAGAACCTTGATATTGGAGTCGGGGGCTGATCACCACATCAAAATTTTGCAAAATTGCAAAAATGCAAAATTTTTACAGGCCTATGAAGGCCTGTAAAGCTGAATATTATTATTATGGAAACGAAAGGCTGAGACTCGATTGAAAAGGAATCTCGTAGCGGAAAATCTTCAATTGCAAGAAGTGATGAAAATAGAATCCGGGATCTTGTGCATTCTGATCTACGGTTGACTGTCAGAATAATTGGGGAGGGGTTGAATTTGATTTATCAATTTGATTCACAATCGTTCATCAGTTTTTGGTTAATGAATTGGGGATGAAGAATATCTACTGAAAAACTGGACCCTGAACCGAACACTGTTTCCATAGGTCTGTCGAAGTTTTGCAAAACATTTCGTTGCACTGTGTCCAAGTCTGAAACAAAACTTGATAGCACATTGTTTCTTGAAATTGTTATCATTCATTTTCAGAAAGAACTAGAAAAAGCCTATTCAAAAGACTAAAAGAATGGCTACGGATCACCACATGACTATATTTAGCCTGCTTCCCCTTCAAAAGGGAAGCCAACAGTGTTGCCATATAGAATGTTACGCCACCAGTTTCATTACTTTAATTACACATCTAGTAATTAGAAACATACCTCGGTGCAGATGAAAAAAGGATTTAATTTATTGAGATAACGTTTGAATTTCGAGTATATTTTGTTGAATTCTGAGTTTTTATAATCTTTTGTAACTTTGTTATTATCAAGAGATTAAGATGTCCGCTTATCTCCTTGAATATATGTTTTTTTTTTAACTGTTGAACTCAACATTTATGTTGATTACTTTCTATTCGTTTTGTCAGGCTGTTTATCATTCCCATCTTAATGTTATGCTTGATACGAACACATCCGCAAAACTTATTATTCAAATGCGTATTTAAATCGGTTTCGTTTACCCCCAGCCCCTTTTACGTTACCCCTGCGGTAAATTTCCGTCTAATATTTCCTTTCGGATAAACAAAGGCAAGTGAAAAGCCGCACAGCAAAACTATTAAAATGCAAATATTTGTTCTGGGAGTGTATCTGTACGTATTCCGATGAGTATTCGTCCTGCCAAAAATACCCGATCTTTCCTTTGCTTCCCCGCTACCTCTTTGTCAGTTCTAGGTCGGATTTCGAGACAAATGGCTAATAAAAAATGAAACATATTCATGATTTTTCCAGGCGGAAATAAAGGAACCCCCCATCCTACGACCATTGCTCTTTATCGACTACCGCTCCTTCTTCTCCCTCGACCCCTCCAATTGCCCCACCACTGGCCCATTTCGGTCGATTTCTTACGCGTCGATGACGGAACCCCATCGCAGCCGCAGGGTTGCATTTTTATTGGGTATTAATATTCATAATGCCTTTCCGTATTAAGAAGCCATTCGAGAGTTTTATTGAAATTGCCTTTCCGACTTCGACAGTCCTTTGTGGTTGCCGTTTAAAATATTTATCGACGATGGTGGGGAAATGAGGGGAGTAGATGGTGGGGGGTAGTAAGTAGTGGGAGTTAGCATCGGATGGTTATTTGGCTTAATTATTGCCGAATTTAATGCACTTTATACTAATGGATGGATCGTTTGAAAACTTTTTACCACAATTTTTATCTACTAAAACCCATCAATAGAGGAGACATCCATAGAATTTTGTGAATTATATAATGTGACTTTTTACACCAGAAATCGGATTGGATTAATCTGCTATTGGATTAATATTTATATAGAATATATATTTTATAGGATGTCAATAAAGAACTTCATGCCTGCTTTATAGGTTATAAAAAGGTCTTCTATAAGGTACGGATTGAGAAACTAATAGATCTACTAAAGGAAAAGCAAATACAGGTCGACATGATTTTTGTAACATTGATGACAATGCTTTCTTGCGTTTCATTTCGGTAGTTATTAAAACACCTCTCCACAGAAATGGCCTAGCCCGTCCCACTTTCAAGTATTTGTTTCTCCTTTATATCATAGGCTAGTTGAAATTATTTGTACCTGACTTTGAACTGGATAATCTAGGAATTACCACAAGACCGTAGAGAGGGTATTTCCACAGTATTCTACGAACCTTTAAGGGCAGTTTTATTGTTTTCTATAGTTAGGTTTGGTTCTGTCTCGTTTACATTACAGTCAAGTGTTTAAGTTGATTTTATATAAAATTGTAAGTTCTAGTCGTCAATTTTGCAAAAATTCAACGGATAAGTTTTATTATATTTACGGACGATTTATTTTAAAGCCACAAGCTAGATCTATATACAAGGAAATTAAAAAAGCCTATATTTTGGTGCCAAATTGGCCAAACATATAGGCCATACGGGCCTATTATTAAAAAAAATATATATATTTTTGGATAAATTTTATAATTTTTGTGTACGCAATAATATTATATAATGATAAAAAAAATATGGAATTTCACTTATATTTCATACAAAAAAATACCAATGATAGCAAGATAGTGCAGGTGTGCTGTACTCAAAGTTTATTTGAGTAGATAGAATTCCAACACTCACTCGTTTCAGATCAATGTATTTTGCAGAAAATGCAAAAAAACTTGTTCACACCGCCATCTTTTTTCACACATACTATCATTACACATATATCACATTACACTACGACTATCATCATAAATTCATACATATATCACATCGCACTAGTTTACCGCGCTTACTGTTACAGCGGCGAAATTTGCAATAAATATACTAACTAAAGTACTACATAATTTATCAATACAAATCATATAAATAATATATCAATAATATCGGAGTTCAGTTACGTCGCCACCGCGACCCCCAAAATAGAAAGAAAAAAGAAATAAAGGCTCCATATTTGGAGCGAAAAATTAAATAAAACTAAAATAAAAAAGCTCACACAAATGGTATTTAACAGCAGAAAGATAGGTCTTTTCATTCTCTAAGACAAAGGTAATATAAGGTAATATAAGGTAATATAAGGTAATATAAGGTAATATAAGGTAATATAAGGTAATATAAGATAATATAAGGTAATATAACGTAATATAACGTAATATAAGGTAATATAAGGTACTATAAGGTAATATAAGATAATATAAGATAATATAAAGTAATATAAGGTAATATAAGGTAATATAAGGTAATATAAGGTACTATAAGGTAATATAAGGTAATATATAAAAATAAGGGAGAGAAAAAGAAAAAAGAATAACGTGATCGAAGTCAAGCTGTCCATAAGATTGGTGGGAAAGTGGGGTGGTATGGCCCACTCAAATTCGGTCCCGTCCTAGGACTCTAAATTCGGCTTCATCCAAGGACCCTAAATTTGACTGCATCCAGGAACTTAAAATTTGGCCCCATTTAAGAACCCCATAAAAGGGTTTCAACGCAGCCCCGATGTATTGGACAGTGATGGGGTTACAGTGACCTTCCCTCGAGTTGAGTGTTTCAAATTCTCCCAAAAGGAGTACTTATAAGTCCGCTAATCAAATCAACACAAAAATAAAGACACTTTGTTTTATGGCTGTGACCTGAAGGTGTAAATCCGTAAAAATATATAAACTAAATTATTACACCATGGAGGCCATTCACCACAAAACTCAACAGGAAAAGTGACCTTTCACTTCCTCCATAAGTACAACTGAAAGATGGTTGAGCAGTAGACCCAAGAGAGATCGGAGGAATAATGGTATTAATCACATGTGAATAAATGTGAATATATTGAATAATTAGTTAGGACAAAATCCTGTCTCGTTCTAATGCACTCCGAGAGACAACGATACTCTGTTCAGTAATAATTTAATGAAGAAAAAGGAGCGGTGTATGGAAAAGGAAAAGCGCCCTGATCCGGCGCTACGAGGGTGATGCTAGACGTTTAAAATAATAAAATGTTATTTGGTCGTCGATGAAAGGTAGCTCTTTTCCCTATTGATTAAACTTAGTGTTACTTTGTATACATATGCCATAGCGGCATGACGGATACTAAACAGCATCGTAGGGAGAGTGGATAGACAACCGCAGGCCCCCCTCTCACTACTAACCGAGTACTACCCATTCAAATAACGTCCGATTTCGGAAATACACCTTGTATTATGAGACCTGTAATAAGTTATGGTAGCGGAACGTGGACTATTATACAAAAACTCGCACGTATTATACAAAATTTGAAAGTGAGATATTAAGAAGAATACTAGAGTAAGGGTAGGAAAATAACTACTAGCAACTACTATAAACTACTTGTTTTATTCAATAATATTCTTAGTGTTCACCTCTTCTATGCTACTGGGTTTACGAGTTTTCAATAATATTCATAAAACAATAATATTTATTACTAGAAATAATTAAAAGACGTAAAAGAACCACCCTTGTGTCCCCTAAAGACAAAACCAGCTCGCGGGACCGGCACAGGGACGATTAACGTCCGCTTTTGTCAGGCCAGTGATGAATGTCCCGCGATCGCAAAACACAGCAAACTTTCAAAACGGAACTGCCTCCGAAACGACTGCAATTAGAATTTAATTAATTATGCGTGGTGAATGAGTGGCTGCGATGGCGGCGTCGGCAGCGGTGGTCGCAACGATGGTGGCGGCGGCACGGCTTTCTTGCCGCCTCTTTTCAGG
This sequence comes from Cosmopolites sordidus, assembly GCA_031761425.1. NCBI lineage: Eukaryota > Metazoa > Arthropoda > Insecta > Coleoptera > Curculionidae > Cosmopolites > Cosmopolites sordidus. The sequence continues at coordinate 98,318 of JARFXV010002022.1, forward strand.
AGACATGATTTAGGACAGCTCGTCCGGACTTTGGTCCTTTTCATACGCCTAAATTGCCAGCCGCAAAACGACAAAATTAACGAATTAAATGATCAATGTGGAAACAGTAAAAAGTGCTGAATAACACGTTTAAAACATCGTTCCATTTACAGGGTGATTCGAAGTCTTTTATTTGCATTGTAGGAATGAAACCAAAATTACGAGAGTCAGTTGAAAAGTTCTCAATTTAACAAAGAAATAACATGATTGACTTTTTTATTTTTCTACGTAGTAATCTGCAATTCAATACCTTTACGCCAACGACGTTCCAACTTACAATACCCTCAGTTGAATGCGATAGAGAAATGAATCTTCTGCCTTTGAGATATTTCTTCAGGTTTGGGAAGAGGTAGTCATTACTGAGAGCCTAATCCGGTGAATACGGTGTTACTGAACAAATTTCACCCTGTAGATGTATACACGATTAATAAAAGTCCAGAACTACACTGTAAATTTAAAAACGGCACCACGTGAGAAAAATAAACACCCGCATTTTGGAGAATCATAAAAAAGGGACTCGTTACAAATATAAAAATATAAAATTTAGAAGTATCCTAAAGCGGATATTAATAGTAACCAGAGAAACAAACATTATTTCAGAGAATCGTGATATTAATTGGCCCTGGAGAGGATAAAGGGGCAAAGTGAGGCACTTGTGTAAAACCCAAAATAGAGAAAAATAACAGGAAGAGATAGTTTTTTATAGTTTATCGTTTATCACGTGGACAGGGATAGGTAGAAATTAGAGGTAAAAGTTCAACTAGATGGTTCGAAGAAAGAGTTTGAGTTGAAAGGTTGGCGAATACCATTCAGGTTGAGCCGTTGCATGTGGAGAGTTCGAGATAGATCACGAGAAGAGAGCTCGAGATTAAGATTGCCCAAGTTTATTATGCAGAATTAATATGAAGAGTAGTAAGCTAAATCTCGCAAAACTTAAAACAATTGCACGTCAAAAGTATAGTGAAATATTTGTGAATTTAAGTGATTAATGTATATATGTAAATCTTCGGCTTATACCAAGATACATTTCGCGAACCAGCAAACCCTGTAGAAATATTATTATCTCTCTCAATTTGCGGGCGAGGTTTCTAACAGATGACTTCTCGCACACGGTGTATATGGAATAACTTTGAAACGTAGGTCAAGGAGTTGTGCTGCAATAATCGGACACTTGGATGCAGGCTCACAGTCGTGGTGAAAAAGCACTATTCTTTTGACTAGACATAGACGTTTAACTTGCATAGAAGGCTTAAGTTGATTCAGCAGTCAGTAATATTCCCTAATGATGACTTTACCTTTCGGCAAGTAGTCTATGTACACCACTATGAAAATCAAAAATAAAACTGTAGTTATAACTTTTCCTGCTGATGGAACCGTTTTCGGTTTATTCAGTGTACCTTCACCTGGTCATACAAAGAGTTTGGATTATTCCTTCAGCTCTGGTATGTAATGTAAAAATTCTAAACAGTCTTCAGAAGTGTTCATTCAAATGCCTCTCTGGTCGACCAATGAGTGGGTCCACCACATTAACACTGTTACTTTGTGAGTATATATATATATATATATATATATATATATATATATATATATATATATATATATATATACATATATATATATATATATATATATATATATAATCAGTATACATATATATATATATATATATATATATATATATATATATATATATATATATGTATGTATTATATACATATATAATATATCAGAAAAAGTACTACTCACTGCAGTTTGTTCTAAGTTTTAAACTTATATAAAGGAACACGATTGTAAAGCGAGACGCGGGCTCTCACAAAGAAAACAGAAAAAGATTTGAAAAAAGAGTACCCAGAAGAAGTTTTCGTGTTGTGAATGATAATGGAAATTATAGGATTAGGTATAAGTTCGAATTCAAGAATTATACAAGAATTTGGATATTGTAGACCATGTTACGCTTCACGACACAAAATGAGCAGAGCACATGGCAAGAATGCCAGAAAACCGAATACCAATGATTAGGGAGTAACAGAAAGAGAGGTAGACCAAAGACATCGAAAACTGGCACGGGGAAGCTGGAGATTGATCCGGATAGAGGCGAAGGTTGAATTGAGGTTTTTGAGTGATAGCAGCATAGGTAGAAGAATAAATGTATGTGTTCAAGAATGTTTTATTATATTTTCAATTTATTATGTATACTAGCTTTTGCACTTTTTATTACTCATCAAACATAAATGGAGAAGTGTGACGGTTGTGAAAGTGACAAGATGAGCGGAGATCGGAAGCGATTATTATTTGGTGAAGATAGACATACAAAAGAAAAAAGAAGAAAGACCAGAGAAACCTACTATAGAGAGAACCAAAAGTTATTCTATAGAACTCTAAAGCAGTTAAAATAAAAAAAGAGTACAATATGATGAATATCAAAAAACAAAAACGGAAATGTAAGTACGGAAGAAGATAAAATAATGGAAAGATGGAGATAATACTTTAGAGTAGTGACCGAGATAGGAGTTAGTATGCCAAAAGAACAAAAAAATAATTTGGAAGATATTCAAGAAATAGATTTGATACAAGAAGAAGATGTATATGAAGCCATAAAGAAATTATAGGTGGGAAAGGCACCCGGTAGAGACAGTATAACATCAGAAATGATAAAATATATGGGAGAGGAAGAAGTGAGAAGGCTGACAGGAGAGTTGAACGACATTATGAAGAAGGTAAAAGTCCCAAAGGAATGGAACTCTGGAATCATATTGCTAATACATAAAGGGGCTGATAAGAGAGATTGCAATAACTATATGGGAATAACATTGACAAACATACCAGAAAAGGTTATGATAGAATATTGAAGAAAAGGATAAGAAGCAAAATCGAGATGACAATGTAGGAAACATAACGTGGGATTAGGAGGGGAATGAGCACGCAAGATTTACTGTTAATGATAAGGCAAACAAGCGAAAAACTAATAAAAAAAATAACAGATATATATATATATATATATATATATATATATATATATATATATATATATATATATATATATATATATATCTGTTATTTTTTTATAAGTATTTCGCTATATATATATATATATATATATATATATATATATATATATATATATATATATATATATATATATATATATATATATATATATAGCTTCCTAAAGCTTCCACGTCGCAGGGAGCAGACAACGGCTGAACCCGAACGTTTATTTCGGGAACAGGCGGCTAACAGGGCTCTGGCAAAAAAACCCAGGTCGCGTCTGCAGTGGCAATCACCGGCAACCTGGAACCTGGTCGGCGTCTGTTCACCCAGAGGGTGCGACTGTACACCACGCTCCAGGAACTAACAATCCCTGGTTCTAAACTCAGAAACAGTGGAAACATTGGATCCATAAGCTTATAAGCAATCATGACTCGTGCAAGTAATAACAATAATACCCCAGGTGGTAACCAATTCACCCGTCGACAGACGGCAACCGGGTGCTCGGATTCTGGGGAACCTGGACTTTCACGATTTCAAAAAAAGTCGGAGCTTTCCGGCAAATTTCCACATAAAACTTCTACATACATCGGCACCTTCAACATCAACACGCTAATCCAACCAGGAAAACTTCACAACCTAACCTCAGAACTTAACAGACAAAAGATACTTGTGCTTGCCCTACAAGAAACACGCATCACAGATAAGGACACGGTAGACTACGGGAACTATCGCATATTCAAAAGCAGGACAGACAAACGAGTCACCAGGGGTGCTCCGATTCTGGGCATGGCCTTTGTGGTACACAAAGGAATAGTTAACTCTATTAAGGAAATTACCCCCATAAACAATAGACTGATGACAATGCGCATACAGTGCGAAAATAAAAAATACACCATGATCAACGTACATGCCGCCACAAACGGGGACAACAAGAAAGATCCCAAGTCTACAGAGAAATTCTGGGCAACACTAGAAAAGATAATGGCAAAGATCCCAAAGGATGACGTCAACATTTTACTGGGCGACTTTAACGCACAAATCGGTAGGGAAAATCCATCAGAAAACCGTAGGCAAATTCTCCGGTCACAAATTTACCAACAAGAACGGCATAAAACTTATCGAACTATGCCAACAGAATAACCTGAACATCATGTCAACATCCCTCAGAAAATCTCCTCGAAAAGAGAAGACCTGGAGATCGCCTATACAACAGATTGGTGAATTCCAGATAGACCACGTTGCGATCTCATACCCACAACAAAGAGAGATCCATGATGTTCAAGTCCGCAGGGGCGCAAACATTGACTCATACCACTACCTAACACGAGTCAAAGTAAAATTCACCCCAAGGAGAATTCATCAGAAGAAGGTACATCTACAGAAATTCGTCACGAAAAGGATCAAGGAATCCAACATAACAGAGGAATGGGAAAAGGAACATGCAGATACATGGGAAACATTCCACAAAAAAATTACACAAAAAGTACAGGAACTGATCCCATTAAAAAAGAACACAAAACACCCGTGGTGGGACTTGGAATACGAAAGTGCATTGCAGCGACGCAAACAAGCATTTCAGGAGTACGACAGTAAAAAATCCCCAGAAAGCCAACAGCTTTTTAACGAGAATAAAAAACAGACCGCCAAAGTTATTAGAAGAACAAGGACTCGACCCCAAAACACTACGTTTGATCAAGCAGGCACTGACCGACACAATCTCTAAAGTGAAATTTAAGGGAGAAATTTCCGAACCCTTCCTGATTAAAACCGAAGTACGCCAAGGAGATGGTTTATCCCCACTCCTCTTCAACCTGGTCCTGGACAAAGTCATAAGGGAATGGGAAAAGGAACTAAAAAATCAAGGACACTGGAAACCAATACGACTCGGACGAACCAAAAACAACATAGAAATATCATGCCTAGTCTTCGCGGACGACCTAGCCATACTCGCAGACAATGAAAAAAGGGCAACCAAACAGATCGAAGTCCTCAAGGAATGTGCAGAGAAAGTTAGCCTACAAACATCCTTTCATAAAATCGAATTCTTCTGCTCAAAATTAAATGCCCAAAATTTGAACACCAAATACGGCAAAATAAATAGGGTCATTCACTTCAAATACCTTGGCGAGATCCTCGAACCCACAGGAGGAGAGAAGATAGCACAGAAGACTCGATTGCAGAAGATGAAGAGGGCATACGGCAAGACACACAATATCTACAATAAGAAATGCCTATCCACACACGCAAAAATAAGACACTACAACACAGTAATCAAACCAGAGGTACTATACGCAAGCGAGATACTTACACTCCATACAAAAAGCGGCATAGAAAACATACTAAAAGAAGAACGCAAAATTATGAGGAAAATACTCGGTCTAAAACTGACAGAGGAAGGATACAGACTATATTCTAGAAAGACCACAGAGAGAATGTCCAACGTAGCGGCGGACATAAGAAAAAGAAGGTTGAAATTCTATGGACATATCAGTAGACTTCCACCGACAAGACTCACCAACAGAATTCTTACGTACATACAAGGAGTCAAGTCAACAGTACCATGGATCGCACAACTCAGAACAGATCTGGGAAAGGCACAAATGGGTCCGACAGAGATTGAGGATAGAAGAACGTACAGACACAAAATACATATGTGAAGCGTTGCATCAGAGAGCGAAGTTTCGAGGAGATCAGGAACAAAGTGGGCGGAGGAGAGAAAGAGAATCCACGGAGAAAGGATGAGAGAGGTGTGGAGGATTAGAAAGAACACTCGAATATGAGTCAGGATGCTTTGCGTGATCCAAATATATATATATATATATATATATATATATATATATATATATATATATATATATATATATATATATATATATATAATTATATTAATATATGGAAATATATAATATATATATTATAATATATATATTATATATATTAATATATGGAATAGAGGAAAAATGTCTCAAACAAACAAAAATCTCCAGTGAGACCATTGATTGATTGATGATTGATTGATTGATTGATTTAATGAAGAAACGGCGAGCAATGAGAAATGCAGGTAGTCCTTTTGGCAGGGTCGAGTACACTGAGCTCTGCAAAACTATAAGAAAACGTATCAGAGAGGACACGCGCCGATTCAATATGCAGCTAGTGCAAAAAACCCTGGAAGAAAACAAAGGAATTAACAAAGCTAAACAGAAGCTGAGAAACAAAAGAACGCAAATATATGCTTTAAAGCGTGAGGATGGCACAGTGTGCAGGACGCGTACCCAAATGTTAGAGATTGTCAGAAGGTTTTATTCCCAGTTATATGAAGATCAGAGCCAGTCAGGGACAGCAATACCCACGGAAGAACAATATATAATACCAGATATCCTAGTGGAGGAAGTAACAAATGCTATAGAATTGATGAAGAACGGCAAGGCTCCAGGAAAGGATAGTGTAACTGTCGAAATGCTAAAAGCTGGTGGTCGGACGTTACATAAAACACTGGCAAAATTATACTCAAAATGCCTCAAAGAACAAAAAGTACCTGACTTATGGAAAAATGCAGAAGTGATCCTTTTACATAAAAAAGGAGCACAGGAAGATTTAAAGAACTACCGTCCAATAAGCCTCCTATCAGTGATGTACAAAGTTTTCACTAAGATAATTTCTAAAAGAATATTAAAAAAACTGAATGACGCACAACCAAGAGAACAAGCAGGATTCAGAAGTGGATTCAGTACAATGGATCACATCCAGGTTGTACAGCAGGTCATAGAAAGGCACAACGAATACACTATGCCACTGTGCTTGGCTTTTATCGACTACGAAAAAGCATTTGATTCCATCTCAAAGCATGCGATAATGGATGCACTGCTTAGCCAAGGTGTAGAGAGAGCCTATGTAAACCTATTAGAATCGATATATGATGGAGCTACAGCCACAATTCACCTTGATGATCTTGAAGTGGGAATTAATATAGAACGAGGTGTACGGCAGGGTGACGCAATATCGCCTATTCTTTTCTCGGCTGGCCTTGAAGAAGTATTCCGTAAACTGGATTGGGAACAGGATGGGGTAAAGATCAATGGTGCAAACTTAAACCATCTTAGATTTGCAGATGATATTATTCTCATTTCACAAGACCCAGAGGAGCTGTAAAGACGCATACAAGAACTGCAAAGGGCTGGCGAACCATTTGGCTTGAAAATAAACCTGAAAAAGAGTCAGGTTATGTTCAATAACTTCGCTCAGGACAGAAGAATTTCAGTTTTAGGAAGGGATTTAGAGATTGTGGACAGCTTTGTATATCTTGGGCAGAGGATTTCCATGGAGGGGAATACCGCCCGGGAGGTGGAACGGCGTGTTAAATGTGGCTGGCAGGCATTTGGTAGGCTCAACATAGTGTTTAAGAACTCCCACTTTGCCTGAAAAGAAAAGTATTCGATCAGTGCGTTCTACCCGTTATGACATACGGAAGTGAAACCTGGACACTCACATCGCAATCAATTCAAAAACTTCGGGTGGCACAGAGGGGAATGGAAATATGTATGCTTGGCATTACAAGACGAGACAGAAAGTCCTGCGCATGGATGAGGGAACAAACAAAAGTCTGTGACATCATTGGAAGAGTAAAACAGTTGAAATGGAGATGGGCAGGCCATATAGCGAGGCGATGGGACGACAGATGGACCAAGGCAATCCTGGAGTGGATACCGCTTGATCGCAAACGTCCGCGAAGAAGACCGAAAGCACGATGGACTGATGACATCGTTAAGTATATTGGACCCGAGTGGCAGAGGAAAGCCCAGGACCGTGAAGGTTGGAAGCATGCTGAAGAGGCCTTCATCCTGCAGTGGATCGATACGGGCTGATGATGATGATGATGATGATATTAATATATATATATATATATTATATATATATATATATATATATATATATATATATATATATATATATATATATATATATATATATATATATATATATATATATATATATATATATATATATATATATATATATATATATATATATATATATATATATATATATATATATATATATATATATATATATTTAAAATAAATAAAAATATATATATATATATATTTTTTTTGTTTTGTTCCCTATTTTCCTTAGAAACCTCATTTTCATTGTATTTATACGTGTCTTGTTTTTTTGTTAGAGTCCAAGTCCAAGTTTATTTTCTGTTAAAGTCCAAGATCTTATTCGGTATTTCTTTTCTTCCAAGGAAAGTTGTTGTCGTGATTGATAATGTTAAACATTTTTCCCAGCATAACGTTTATTTCTCTTTCCATTATTTCTTTGCTCTAGATTGTCGACCCAGTTATTTGTAATTTTTCACTTGTTCTGTAAGCTTTCCATTTAATTATATATTATGTTTTCTTTGGATATGCTCATACTGTTTGTCTCGTATATATTAATTTTCATGTTTATTTCTGTCAACTCTTCATTCAAAATTTCTAAATTGTGTTGAAGGTTTTTTTCTGTATCCGCTACTATGGCCATATCACCTACAAACATCAATTCGGTCATTTTAATCTGTTCCAATTTCCGGTGTCCCAATTTTAATGTTTTCATCCTTTTCTTTGCTTCTTTGAACGCTTCATCTACTATAATCGAACACAACAATGGACTCGGCACACATCTTTGTTTTACTCCGATAGTTGTCATGAATTCATTCGATTCCTCATTGTTTGTCCTCACGATGTTCTTGTTGTACCTGTACAGAGCCTTTATTACTTCTACTGTCCTTCTATCTATTTCTCCGCCGAAATGAACATTTTTGTTAGGTGTTCATTTGGGCGGAGACGCAGGTTGCCGTGTGTTCCATATGAGATTATGGAACCCAGCGGTTGGGTGCACTTGACACTCAACTATTGTTGTCTCATTGGACGCTGTCCAAAGAAATCTAACATTACAAATATACGCCCTCCGACGGGAAATTGGCGAGAGTATAGGTTGCTAACTGTGGATGGGATCTCCCTATTCTTGCTGGGAGAGCATGTGTCGGTACCCTGACGAGCCTGAACATTGAGAGGCGAAACATGTGCCCTCCAATTGCAGGGATGGGTGGGGCTTATTCCCGGTCAAGCACCTGACAAAAATGTTTTGTTTAAAAAAAAAGACTCAAAATCAGAAATCAAATAATTCGAGAAAACCTACAGTTTGAACCCATAAAAGATAAAATAGCAGATGGACAACTAAGGTGGTTTGAATGTCTGTCGCATGCCGGAAAACAGACTCACAAAGGGTACGAAGCGCGAGTGCAGGGAAAGAACTGTAAAGGAAGACTAAGAAGAGCCTGAAACAACGGTATAAAGACACAGGATTAAGTAAGTAAGTATGTATTGCCCGGTACTGTTTTCACCAATACTATACATTTTAAAAACGATATCATTATATTTTGTTTTAGAGATGGTCTGATAGCTGCTCTCATAATTTCGCTTACAATTTCATTAATTGCTGGATTCCTACATCAAATATTATTTCCGAACCTCGATTTGGTGTAACAGAAATACAACTAAAATGATTGATATATTCAGCAACAATTCAAAAACAATTAACTTAATTTAGAAAAATTAACGATAATTAACAATAAACACCAAGTCTTAAGATATACATCAGTGTTGATCCAAATTGCCCCATAATTTACCAAGCCGGAGAGTTGGTTCCTAGAACGACTGGCAATTTTCCTAAATTCTTTTAATTACCCAACGGATTGTTGGAAATCGTTATCGAAGTAGTTTGAATATAATGCGAAAACGCCTTTAATAACGTTGGAAAAACACGAGCCAGACATGAACCAAGTTGCAAATTGATTTTTATTCAATTTATCCCGAGTTAATGATAAATATTAAGACGGTGGTCGATTGAATGCTAATGCGGTAGAAACGGTCTTGCGAAAGGAGCGGAAGAAAATGCGCTTATTAAACGGACGAAATTGCAGGTAATTTTTTAAGGTGTTGCTATTCGGGATATCTGTTTTTGATGCAACACGCATACGAGAATAATTTAAATGCCTGAAATTAGTTTCGTATTATTTCAGTTACACAAATTTCATGTTGATGACACTAAAATCTTTAGTGAAATAATTGTATTTGGAATGCAATTGGCATTTAAACAAAAAACAATACCTGAATTTTCTCATCAAATTAGGAAACTTTTCTGAAATTTTCAAAAACCTTTTATTTTATTAACAATGCGCAGCTTACTTACCACCGTCGTAAGCAAACTAGCTTAATGGCAGAACATTAAAAATATAAAATAGCTATCTGGAATTCCAATGGCCTTCAGCAACATGCCCATGAACAAAAACATTCTTATATCACCAAAGCATAAACATCATGGTGATCTCGGAGACACATTTTACAGACAAACATTACTTGTGAATTCCTAAATATAATTTGTACCACATAAAACGTCCCAGAAACTGCCATTATTATACGAGATAGTATAAAATATTATGAAAGAGAAAAGTTCACTAAAGACTATCTAGAAACCACTAACATAACTATTAAAGAAGAGCATGAACCAATAACTATGTCGACCAACTACTGCACACCCAAACACTTCAACAAAAAAAGTACTTTGAAGCATTCTTCAAAACATTAGGCAACAATTTCTTCGCAAGCGGAGATTACTACGTAAAATATCCTACTTGGGGATCAAGATTGACAAATACAAAATGTAGAGAACTGTTTAAAGCAATGAAAGCAAATAATTTACAACAACTAGCTACTGGCCAACCAACATACTGGTCATGAGACAGAAACAAAACTTCGGATGCAATAGGCTTCTGCATTATAAAAGGAATTGGCATTAAGAAATGTAAGACCGAAACCTGCTTTGATTTGTCATCAGATCACTCAATAGTAATGCTAACATGTTCATTCATGGATATTGAATTAAGAAAAATAGCCTTCCTTGTACAACAATAAAAGAGATTGGGATGCATTCAGGGAAAAATTAGACAAAAGAAAATTAAATAGAGCTACTAACGAACTGAAAGACTTAATAAAAAAGAACAGAATCAAGGTATTCAAGAATACTTAGAAAACCTTACGCCAACAGAAGCCACGAAGTACTTGGTCTGGAAAGCCACAAGAAGGCTAAAAAGAATTTAACAACATAATCGTGCAATTAAAAATGAGGACAATATTTGGGATAAAAATGACAAAGAAAAAGCCAGAGCTTTCTCGAAATACCTAGAAAACGCATTCAAATTCTTCCCCTGAGAACTTACCAACGAAGAGGAAAAATAGATTACTGACTTCTTCAACGTTCCATTCCAAATGGATCTACCCCACTATAAATTTACAAGTAAAGAAATCAAACAAGTAATCCTAAAATAAATCAACATTAAAAAGGCACCAATACGTGATCTCATTCTCAAGAATTGCCAGAAAAATGCTTTAAAATAATAACGTTCATATATAATGCGATTTTGCATCTAAATCACTTCCCCAGTACTTAAAATGTGACCCAAATCATCATGATTCTTAAACCAGAAAAAAAGCTAAAAGATATCTCTTCCTACAGGCCCAATAGCTTGCAGCCGATGATTTCTAAAGTTTTCGAGAAGTTATATGTCCAGAGGCTCGATATAATAGCTGACAGGCTTTCCCAATAATCATGGAACAATCAACCAAACCAAACTAGTCAAGCAAATTAATAAAGCTCTAAATGCTAGAAGATACTGTTCTGTAATTTTTTTATATGTCGCAGACTTTTGATAAGGTGACTGGATCATAAGTCAAGCTAAAAAAGTTGCTTCTTCATCCCCACTATCAATTGCTTAAATTATACGTAAAGAACAGACACTTCCTAGTGAAACAAGGTAGTGAATACACCGACTTCCCATCGACACAGACGTTCCTCAAGGAAGGACCGATATTATACCTCTTATACATATACAGCGGACCTATCGAAACCAAGAACCACTACAATGGCAACATATGCTGATGACACTGCTATCCTGGCATCTCACACTGATCCAACACCAGCCTCAAGAAACCTTCAAATGAACCTAAACAAAATACTGCAATGGCTAAAAACATGGCGCATCAAAGGGGATGAAATCACGTCCATGCACGTGACATTTGCATTATCTAGAGAAACATGTAACACTGTGAGAATTAACAATTGCTTCAGCAGCTTCTACAAGTCGAAGATGCTAAATATCTCGGCATGCATTTAGACCGACGCCTAACATGGAAAAACATATATTTACCAAATGCAACTATCTAGGACCCAAACTAAGTCATAAGTATTAGCTCATTGGGCGTAAATCCAATATTGGCCTTAGACAACAAGGTATTGCTATACAAGTCCATTCTTAAGCCCGTTTGGACTTATGGAATTCAACTATGGGGCACTGCCTGTGACTCCAACATTAACATCTTGCAAAGGTTCCAGAACAAGGTATTGCGAGTCATCCTAGACGCACCTTATTACGTCCCCAACGCGGTCGTTTCAGCGCGAATTATAGCAAAAGAGTGCTAGTGCATCCTAATGTGCTGGTCAATCAATTGAATGTGCGTGATAACAGCGAAATGCGTAAGCTAAAATGTCTGCTACCATTAGACCTGACTACAAGACTCAGATAAGTTAAACTTAAGACCGAATAGACAAATATACTCCAGATTTGAGATTTAAATAATAACTTTTAAAGGTGATTACGCTGGAGAGGTACTCTACATATCACTTATCTCGAGACAAAACAAACGCTTATTGCCCTGCGGGCAGACTGCAGATCTCTCTAGGAGTTAAAAAAGAAAATAACACTGAAGTACGATACAATAAGTATTAATATAGGATAGCACAAACTGACTACAGTATTTCAACGTTTTACAACAACTTGAGCTCTGTTGCATTTATTTATATATAAATAACTGCTGAATTAGCAAGAAAGCATTTTGCTCTAGAACTTTCGACTGTGCGAATAGCACTAGGTGATGAAACTGATATGACGATTAATGCTGTCTTTGTGAATGTTCCATGCAGGTGGTTGTAACTGCTATGGTGACTAATGTTGCTTTATACGCTTTAAATGTGGCATATAGCCCCTGGAGGTATTTTTAAGTACGGTGCTTATTCAAAAAGTGATGACACAGAGATGACGCATTTCATAGGCATGCCTAAGTGACTACGATATATATCAAGTATGATTCGACAAATGACATGCTGTAAGGTATGCGAGCTTGATGACATTGTAAAGATTTCGATAGACAGGGTCCAATACATGTTACAAGATTTTGGGTAAGAAAAAACTCTCCAGTTAATTGATGCCGCCTTTGTTAACAGGCAACCAAAAATACATACGAATGAATGATTTATAAGGTCAGTCTCTTCGATATTTTATAACAGTAGATGAAGCATGTTGGACGTAGATGTAGCAGTTCCACCTCGGAAAACAATTGTTTCAACGAAACCTGACGCTTTCTCCTTCAAAGTAGTTGCCGTGGAGACTATTTGTCTATTCTTCATAACAGTGCAGGAACTCAGATACTGGAATCGCCTTCAGCTGGTCGGTTATGGCCAGGAAACCTCGGTCGTATTCAAAAACCCAAAACTCGTTACACTTTCCAGAAAATGAGGATCATTTTCAATACCCAATCATTCATACCCAATTTATTCATTCGTCAAAATCAGACGAACGGTTGTGTGAGTTAATTTCAACTAATCTCCGATCATTCTGACCGTCAACCGACGAACAGAATGAACAATATTTTGGATTTTCTAAAGATTTTCATCACTTCTTTCAGTGGAAGGACTGTTAGTATAAAGTTCACCTTCATCGAGTTTTGGCCTTCTGAGAATGCTTTTAACCATTTGAAAACATGAGCGCTTGACAAAACAATGTTTTCATGGGCCTGTTTGAAGTTTTGACAAACTAGTTCAAACTAGTATTGAAAACGCATCAGATGTTGATTTATCATCCCCTCCAAAGAGCCAATAGTCTTTCCCGATCGAACACAACCCCACCACTTTCATTACTTTATTTGTTAGCACGCCTCGTACATAGCCTCAGATTGGATTGATTCAGTATATCGACCCGGTTGGTTAGGTTATAATATTTTATCAAATCTACTTGATTTCCTTATCAGAAGAAAGTTATTATCAAATTTCGTGGAGGTAGAAGAAAACTTCGACTTGGATAACTTAGCAGTTATACGAACACTGAACGAAATAATTATATAAAAGGAAATTCGCACCTATTGTTAAAGGAAGGACTACTCACTGAGAGAACTTTAAAATTACAAGGGAGCATTAATCTAAACATTGGGGTAAAAACAATTAAACAAATGGAAGACGAAGTCAAGGAATTAACCGTAAAATCTAAATAGAAAAATCCAAAAAATTCCATTAGAAGTCAGTTAGTGTATACATTCAATATTTAATGACTAACGAGAAAACATTTGTAAGACAACAAAGAAGATTTAAATATTTACATTTACTTACATATAGGGTGTCTTGAATTGTATGGTCCAAACTTTACACGCATGTTCTACGGCTAAAAATAATTTCAAAACTGTTTACAATAAAATAATGAAATTTGATGAGTGTTGTATACTTCCAAAACGAACGTTGTATACGCCAAAACGAACTGTGTATTTCAAAAATTCTATCAGGGGCGTCACATAATGAGAGTACAAGGTAATAATTGCCCAATTTTTTTGTATGTATTTTTTAAATATTTTTATTCAAGATTATGAAATCTTGCACTTTTTTACGTAAAAGAGGTACTCTTACCTCATCTCAATAAAATTCATCGTTTTCGAGTAAATCGCAAATCCTACGATTGAGGAGGATCAATCAGGTGATCACTCAGAAGAATATCTTTTACATGTTAAATATTTGTATGGTTATATTTGAAGTTATGAATGAATTTTTTAAGAGTAGAAAATAAAAAAGCTGTCCTTTAAACCCTCACTCGGTTCATCTGAGAAGTAGTGCTTAATGACAAGATGAATTTCAACATTGTCCATCGTTTCAAAAACTCTCTCACTGCATGTATTTATTAAACAGTTGTTAAAACGAAACTAAAGAAAGGCATTTATCTGAAATTTGACAGCTTACCATTTGAAGAAGTGCACTGAAAAAGGGCCATCTACCCGTAAGTCGGTGAACTTTTCAGCCTAAGAAAATGAGAAATGAGAAACCGCTTAACGAAAATGTTTGCGCGTCGAACATGGGTAGTGGTTAAAAAACACATTCTCTTGACGAACTACATCCCTCTCAAGCTTCCACTCTTACAAATTCTGGAAAAAAGTCATAAATTCGGGGTCCTGTACCAATTTAAACAAGTGTCTGTTCGGAACAGGCTTCAAATCAAAAACGCAAGCCCGCCCCCGCTTCCTCCACCCTCATCCACGATCGGAAATATGATCGTTGCTCGTTGGAGGCCGTCGGCGATATAATTTAAATATAATGATCGTTTGTTCGCCACTTAAATTTAAATAAAACAAACATTTTTCTCCGGCATCGGCGGCGGGCATTAAGCTCCCGGAATCTTGTTACTGTCGAACGGCACCGGAATAAATCGCTTGCCAATAGCGGCGTAGCGGCACATTTGAATAGCAATTTGGCATAAGGGGCGCATTCTAATCAGTTTTTATGAGGAGCGACGGCAAAAGACGCGACCTCTCTTCTTTCACGATGATGATTCGTTATTTCGTTAGAAATTCCTTTTTTTTCTTCGGTATTTTTTCTCGATCCTAAGCTTTCTGCACTTGTGAATAATACGAATAATTCTCCATACGAAAAGTTGAATGATGCTATGATCTGATACTACTATGAATGATACTACTATGTATGTCGAAAAGTACAGTAACTTTTAAAATAAAACACAAAGTATTTATTTATGTGTCCAAATTTATTATAACGGGTGTCTGAGAATGTTTTTCGTTTTTGTTTTGACTGTTACGCACAAACACAGATAGCGATGAAGCCCGATGATCCAGCCAAACGAGTCGAATTCTGCAGGACAATGAAAAATCGTTTTAGGAGCTTCAATAACATATTTTCACATCGAAGGCCACGTGAATAAACAATAGCGCAGATAGTGGGTTCCTGACAATCCGCTGGAATTGGACTAGAAACCATTACAATCGCCTAAGGTTGTTGTTTTGACTGCCATATTAAGCGAAGGGAATCGCTTGATATGGTTTGATATTGGAATATCGGCACCTGCTTTTTTGAAGATAAATAATCCTGATCTCAGACTGCGCGTAGACTATTAATTCGGATCGTTATTGCCATATGATCCGGACTTTTTTGACTCCAGAAATGTAAAACTCCATTGGCTACAACCGCAACACATTTTTCCAACAACTTCCCATGTCACGAATGATTATTTAGCAGCTCTTCACCATTTATTCTCTCAAAGAGTGATTAGTCGCCGAGGGAATATCAACTGGCCACCGAGGAGTCCAGATTTAACACCTGCTGGTTTTTCCTATGGGACTACTTAAAAAGTAAGGTTTTTAACCCATTACCGTCCAACTGAAATGTTTTAAAGGAAAGAATAAAAGCCGAAATCCACGCGATTCCAAGAGCGATGCTTCAGCGAGTGATTGAAAATTTCCAGTTCCAGGCTAAATGAGTGTGAAGAAGCGGATGGTGCGCATTTACGTATGATTGTTTGTCATAAATAAAAATTCAAAAACTACTCTGTATTTAACAGCAATTAAACGAGTTTAAATTAATTGGGTTTTGAATAAAAAATAATTCTCGATTTTTTTACTTTATCATAAATATTATTGATAATCGATACGAAAAACGTTTTAAAAACTTGTTACAATTAATTATAAATGAATTAGAATGTATAAAATTTAAAAAATCACGTGATTACAAACGCACCGCGATTAGCTGCTATGTTTATGACTAATGTCTGAATGATTGTGGCGTGTTCATATATTTTTTTCTTTATTTGGGGTTTTCGCCACGATCTAAAACTCAAAAAATATCAATTGTATTGTAAATACAACTGTAAATTAATTACATACACAAAACTGTGTATGTAAACAAAATTGTGTATTATATACACAAAAAATATATTTACTTTCTATCTTTTCATAATTTATAGAAATTAATATACTTTATTTTTAGATTCGTTTTGAAACCGGGAGGAGAATACTTCCCTAAACGTTAACGTTAAAAGTTTGTATATTTTTTAGAACATTTTTATATTTTTAAAATTTTGTTCGTTAGGCAAATTTAGAACACGTTAAGCAAAATTAGAACCACTTAGTCTTCAATGCCTATAATAAATTTCTAACCTATGTTTAAATATACCTTATCAAATAAATATGTTCAATTAATACATGAAATGTACCGAAATCCTGAAAAACACTAAATATTTTAACTATTTTCTTTTATTTAGAATAGAAATATACCATTTTCTTTTCTTTTTGTTTGGATAGTAGCTTTGCTTTTTTATTTTTCTTTTTTTGCATGCTCCTTCAGATGTTTGTTTTGATTCCATGGAAAACTGCTTTACCAGTCCTTAATTTAACTAGTTGATGTTCATCCAATTAATCACACATATTTCTGTACTTTTCAATCATCTACAAATTAGATTATCCTGTAAAACTTTCATAAGCATAATACTTTTCATATATGATTACCTTCCAAATTGGTAGTCGAATTTTATTCTTGTCTATTCTTCTCTAATTCTTGAACATTATTATTCGTATCCTACAAAATAGACGATTCTGTAGGGCTTTCTCATTACTACCATCGGTTGTGTTGCTACATGTTGATTCTTTGCTCACACGTAGGGATATTCCTTCTTATATATTTGTTTCCCCTACATGAATTAAATAACATAAATAAGATATAAAAACGAATGCAAAAAACAAAAGGAACCCTAATCTGTTTTCATTCTGAAAATCTTACCTTTGAGCCTCCATATTTTATGTAAAGATATATGAGTATAACGTCGAAAACAGCACCGAAAGACTAAATAACAATTAAAAGCAAGTATATTTTCAAATCGATAGCAAACCAACAAATGCAGTCAAATATATGGGTTAAACCGATATAGTAATGACTAAGATCGATAAATTGTTTTATTTACCTGAGACTCCGATTCTTTCCGAAGGACTTTTCAGAGAGAGCGCGAACCGATATTGACGATATTGGCCTTCGATACAATTGTGTGGTCACAATGGTTCCGGTTTTATTCGGGTATTGTCGGCTTGTCATCGGTACTAGGTTTAAAAATTTATTTATTTTTAATTTGATATAACTTTTTAATTATAATGAAAAAAATTTAAATAAAAATAGTTTTGTTATAAAACTTATATATGATCTTTTCATTTAAGACAAGAAAAAGTTGTTCAAAAGCCCAATTCTGATGCTTTATATTTTAAGTATCAACAACGAAAAACATTCTGAGACACCCTTTACTTATGGTTTTTTCCAGCTTTCGAAAGTTTTTATACTCGACTTCTGGCATTTCCGGAAAAGTGGTTAACGAACTCCTTTGAATGGCTTCTATGAACTCAAAACGGCATCCATGAAATTGTTTCTTCAATCGAGGGGATAATGAAAAATGACACAGTGCCATATCTGGTGAATGTGGCATTAATTTTTCTCAAGTTTATTGCGGTAAATTTTCGTCCAGCCCTCAGGTTTCTTCACTTCTCCAGGTTTAGAAAGAGAAATTGATCGCTAGCAGCTAAAACTGGTAAATATTGTATAATGGTGATTCTATGTTTCATCTATTGTTATGAAATGTTGCAATGTTGCACAATGTTGTAAAGTGTTAACAATTTGCGTCTTTGGTCGACTGTTAACAATTTCATATCCAAAATATAATTTTAATAAGAGTAATTTAAAAATTTAGTAGGTTCACATCCCTTAAGTTTATGGTTCATCTCTGGAAGTAGTTCAATCTCTGGAAGTAGTTCACACAATGAAAAATAATTCTTCTTACATTCATAATGCTGAGGTCGCAGCTAAACACTTCGTTGGGCATCTGCATTTAATCGTCAAACCTCGGATCAAAATTATTCCTGTATTTCTTTATTGAAATTGGATACGGTTTTCCAAAGCTAAATCCGATACGTTCATATGGGTTTGAGCATGACTTTATAAACAAGTTTGTTGCTCAGAGATAGTTGCTATTTTCTTCCAGTTATTCAATAAAACAGTGATTTCCGAACTTAATGATAGTGCATAGGCCTCCCTCTAAAAAATATAATCTTGGCACCTCACCTCTGGTATTTTTTTTTGGTGCGTACAGACCCGGTTGGATCACGCAAAGCATTCTGACTCACTTTTGAGTGTTCTTTTTGATCCTCCACACTTCTCTCATCCTTTCTCCGTGGATTCTTTTTCTCTCCTCCGTGCACCTTGTCCCCGATCTTCTCAAAACTTCGCTCTCTGATGCAACGTTCCACATATGTATTTTATTTCTGTACGTTCTTCTATTCTCAATCTCTGTCGGGCCCATTTGTGCCTTTCCCAGATCAGCTCTGACTTGTGCGATCCATGGCACTGTTGACTTGACTCCTTGTATGTATGTAAGAATTCTGTTGGTGAGTCTTGTCGGTGGGAGTCTACTGATATGTCCATAGAATTTCAACCTTCTTTTGCTTATGTCCGTCGCTATGTTGTACATTCTCTCTGTGGTCTTTCTAGAATGTAGTCTGTATCCTTCCTCTGTCAGTTTTGGGCCAAGAATTCTCCTCATAATTTTGCTTTCTTCTTTTAGTATGTTTTCTACGCCGATTTTTGTGTGGAGTGTAAGTGTCTCGCTTGCGTATAGTACCTCTGGTTTGATTACTGTGTTGTAGTGTCTTATTTTTGCGTTTGTGAATAAGCATTTCTTATTGTAGATATTGTGTGTTTTGCCGTATGCCCTCTTCATCTTCTGTAATCGAGCCTTCTGTGCTATCTTCTCTCTAGTGAGTGACCCTATCAAATTTTGGACACCTAATTTTGAGCAGAAGAATACCGGTTTTTTGAAAGGAGATTTGTCGGCCGACTTTCTCTGCACATTCCTTGAGGACTTCTGTCTGTTTCGTTGCCATTTTTTCATTGTCTGCAAGTATGGCTGGGTCGTCTGCGAAGGCTAGGCATGATATATCTATCTATGTTGTTTTTGGGTCGTCCGAGTCGTATTGGCTTCCAGTGTCCTTTTCCTCTCCATCTTTTTCCCATTCCCTTATGACTTTGTCCAGGACCAGGTTGAAGAGGAGTGGGGATAACCCACAGGTAACCCACAGGTAACCTGATAACCCCTAGGAAAGGTTAAGACGTTTCTTCCATAAATTTCACTTTTGAGGTTGTGTTTTGTGGTCGAGTCTTTGTTCTTCTAGGATGTGAACAGAGATTTTCGAATTTCTGTAGATATGTTTTCTTGTGATGAATTCTCCTTGGGGTGAACTTGACGTTGATTCGTCTTAGGTAGTGGTCTGAGTCAATGTCCCTGCGAACTTGGACTTGGACATCTTGGATCTCTCTTTGTTGTGGGTTTGAGATCACAACGTGGTCTATCTGGAATTCTCCAATCTGTTTTATAGACGACCTCCATATCTTCTGTTTTCGTGGAGATTTTCTTAGGGATGTTGATGATCTTTAGATTATTCTGTTGGCATAGTTCAATGAGTCTTGTGCTGTTCTTGTTGGTAAATTTGTGGCCGGAGAATTTGTTTACGGTTTCTTGATGGATTATTTCTCTACCAATTTGTGCGTGAAAGTCGCCCAGTAAAATTTTGATGTCATCCTTTGAGACCTTTACCATTACCTTCTATAGTGTTACCCGCTAGAATTTCTCCGTAGACTTTGTAGAAAAAATGTTCCAGTTTTTCTATTATATATATATTATATATATATATATATATATATATATATATATATATATATATATATATATATATATATATATATATATATATATATATATATATATATATATATATATATATATATATATATATATATATATATATATATATATATATACATATATATATATATATATATATATATATATATATATATATATATATATATATATATATATATATATATATATATACATATATATATATATAATACTATATATATATATATATATATATATATATATATATATATATATATATATATATATATATATATATATATATATATATATATATATATACATATAATATATATATATATACATATATATATATACATATATATATATATATATATATATATATATATATATATATATATATATATATATATATATATATATACATATATATATATATATATATATATATATATATATATATATATATATATATATATATATATATATATACATGGCAAGGTGGATTCTGAAAAACTGCTGGAGAGAGGAAGCGATTTTGAGATTGCTTTGTCAAACCGGTTTGCTGTGTTGGAAGACCTGGAGGAGGTGGAAATATCAGTTCAATATGAAGAAATCGCCAACAATGTACTTCAAACGGCTGCTTCAATAGCACCAGAGGAAAAATGTCTCAAACAAACAAAAATCTCCAGTGAGACCATTGATTTAATGAAGAAACGGCGAGCAATGAGAAATGCAGGTAGTCCTTTTGGCAGGGTCGAGTACACTGAGCTCTGCAAAACTATAAGAAAACGTATCAGAGAGGACACGCGCCGATTCAATATGCAGCTAGTGCAAAAAACCCTGGAAGAATACAAAGAAATTAACAAAGCTAAACAGAAGCTGAGAAACAAAAGAACGC
Organism: Cosmopolites sordidus; assembly: GCA_031761425.1. Lineage (NCBI taxonomy): Eukaryota > Metazoa > Arthropoda > Insecta > Coleoptera > Curculionidae > Cosmopolites > Cosmopolites sordidus. Next base: position 120,103 of record JARFXV010002022.1, read on the forward strand.
AAATATATGCTTTAAAGCGTGAGGATGGCACAGTGTGCAGGACGCGTACCCAAATGTTAGAGATTGTCAGAAGGTTTTATTCCCAGTTATATGAAGATCAGAGCCAGTCAGGGACAGCAATACCCACGGAAGAACAATATATAATACCAGATATCCTAGTGGAGGAAGTAACAAATGCTATAGAATTGATGAAGAACGGCAAGGCTCCAGGTAAGGATAGTGTAACTGTCGAAATGCTAAAAGCTGGTGGTCGGACGTTACATGAAACACTGGCAAAATTATACTCAAAATGCCTCAAAGAACAAAAAGTACCTGACTTATGGAAAAATGCAGAAGTGATCCTTTTACATAAAAAAGGAGCACAGGAAGATTTAAAGAACTACCGTCCAATAAGCCTCCTATCAGTGATGTACAAAGTTTTCACTAAGATAATTTCTAAAAGAATATTAAAAAAACTGAATGACGCACAACCAAGAGAACAAGCAGGATTCAGAAGTGGATTTAGTACAATGGATCACATCCAGGTTGTACAGCAGGTCATAGAAAGGCACAACGAATACACCATGCCACTGTGCTTGGCTTTTATCGACTACGAAAAAGCATTTGATTCCATCTCAAAGCATGCGATAATGGATGCACTGCTTAGCCAAGGTGTAGAGAGAGCCTATGTAAACCTATTAGAAACGATATATGATGGAGCTACAGCCACAATTCATCTTGATGATCTTGAAGTGGGAATTAATATAGAACGAGGTGTACGGCAGGGTGACGCAATATCGCCTATTCTTTTCTCGGCTGGCCTTGAAGAAGTATTCCGTAAACTGGATTGGGAACAGGATGGGGTAAAGATCAATGGTGCAAACTTAAACCATCTTAGATTTGCAGATGATATTATTCTCATTTCACAAGACCCAGAGGAGCTGCAAAGACGCATACAAGAACTGCAAAGGGCTGGCGAACCATTTGGCTTGAAAATAAACCTGAAAAAGAGTCAGGTTATGTTCAATAACTTCGCTCAGGACAGAAGAATTTCAGTTTTAGGAAGGGATTTAGAGATTGTGGACAGCTTTGTATATCTTGGGCAGAGGATTTCCATGGAGGGGAATACCGCCCGGGAGGTGGAACGGCGTGTTAAATGTGGCTGGCAGGCATTTGGTAGGCTCAACATAGTGTTTAAGAGCAGACTCCCACTTTGCCTGAAAAGAAAAGTATTCGATCAGTGCGTTCTACCCGTTATGACATACGGAAGTGAAACCTGGACACTCACATCGCAATCAATTCAAAAACTTCGGGTGGCACAGAGGGGAATGGAAAGATGTATGCTTGGCATTACAAGACGAGACAGAAAGTCCTGCGCATGGATCAGGGAACAAACAAAAGTCTGTGACATCATTGGAAGAGTAAAACAGTTGAAATGGAGATGGGCAGGCCATATAGCGAGGCGATGGGACGACAGGTGGACCAAGGCAATCCTGGAGTGGATACCGCTTGATCGCAAACGTCCGCGAAGAAGACCGAAAGCACGATGGACTGATGACATCGTTAAGTATATTGGACCCGAGTGGTAGAGGAAAGCCCAGGACCGTGAAGGTTGGAAGCATGCTGAAGAGGCCTTCATCCTGCAGTGGATCGATACGGGCTGATGATGATGATGATGATGATATATATATATATATATATATATATATATATATATATATATATATATATATATATATATTATATATATATATGTATATATATATATATATATATATATATATATATATATATATATATATATATATATATATATATATATATATATATATATATATATACATATATATATATATATATATATATATATATATATATATATATATATATATATATATATATATATATATATATATATATTTATTCGAAAAATGGTGAAGTGGCCTCGTGGAGAAAAGTATTAAAAAATAAAGAAAGTTCACCCGCGCTCCACGTTAGTGCTTTGCCATTCTTTTATCCGCCAGCCAGTGTCTCCCAAGACCGATTTCTGGCTTTAAGCCGTCAACAGTTGGGTTCAAGCTGAACGCCTGGAGAGCGGATGAAGGAACGAATAAAGCCATGACCATATAAATCGGCTATGTGGACTGGTGACTGCAATCACATGCAGCTATGATATCCTGTGATAAATGGGCGCAACAGTCATAATAAACGGGGTCGATATTTGTAGTCTAGTGCAAAAAGCCCTTGTCACATAAATATAATGTTACGAATGTAGCAGTAGCATTGTTTTGCTTTACAAAGTATTATATTCTATAATTCGATTCAATCAAAATTGAACTAGGGGTCCAATGCGAAATTATTGTTTCAATGAAGTATCGCATGATAATTACATGATTTTTGGATTGTTTGGATTGTGCCTTGATTTCAGGTAGTGGTGTATTCAAATTTTATCAACAGTTATTAATCGACTCCAAAACTTCTACTTATTTTACTTAAACTGCGTCAACAGGGCATTGGAAATATTGCCTTTTTGTCATGAGCTATGAAATGTTGGTATTTGAATGCGTTTTTGGTCCTGAGTGAGTAATCACGGTATCCAACGAGCGGTTATTTTTTTCATGCCCAAATCTTCAGTAAATATATGACAAACACGTTCTTTCGAGATGCCCACAGCCTCTGCTATCGCTCGAACCTTAATTCAATGTTCGTTTAGCACCATTTGGCGAACTTTGTCAATGTTATCAGTAGTGGTTAGAGTTTTTGGCAATCCCGAACATTCATCGTCAACCAAGCTGGTATAACTACGTTTAAATTCAGCTGCCCAGAGTCTCCGTAAACAGTATCTATCTCGGCTTTAATTTGCGTAGGCTTATTACCTTTCAGATGCAAACATTTTATGACGGCTCGATATTCGATTTTTTCTATCTTTACAGAAACACTAACATCGACTGATATAAAACACTGTTAAACAACAAATGGGCACCCAATATGGCGGACATTTTTAAGGTTATTTTTTAACGCATGCGCAATTATATTACTAGCATTATTTGACGAGTAACCCCATCATCATGTTGAGGCGGGAAACTTTTCAGATTGCCCTCGTATATGTTATATTATGAAAATTACATTTGTGTTAAATTGTTCGCGCCTCCTTTTGTAACAATCCAGCCGCCTCGCAGTTTGGAGAGTGCTGCAACAAAAGTTGAAGTATTTTCTTCTCAGTTATTTTTGCGTCATAAATCTGTGTCCGTTCGGTTAGTCATCGATCTAAGTATATTTTCAAGTATCTCTTCCGCGTGATTCCATTCCGGGTTATAAGTAAGTAAATGGGAGGACAATCAAAATTAAACGAAACATTTTTTTTCGAATTTTCGGAAAAAAAAACGAAATTATCAAATAAGAAATATACATGCGTTATATAATGATTAAATTTAATTTATAATTTTAAACAAGCTTTGATACTGAAAGTCTGACTCTTGGCCAAAACGCGGATGTTTGTGTTTACTCAATTAGAAAAATCAGAGTTAATGCGACAGAACGGCAAGCAGGTCGGCTAATGCAAGGTGTGTTCTCTCGAATGCAGCAAAATGGTACTGAAAACATGGTTGGAAGTTGCAGGAGATGATGAACGAAATAATAAAAAAATATCAATATTGTTACAATTTTCGATATAATTTATAACAATTTTTTTAGTTTGTCACAAATACTTTTATAAAAAATCGTTTACAGTCAGTTTCTAAGATGACGTCTCCTTCATCTATTAATCCTACCGTTTCCTTTAGCCTTTGCAACTTCATCACTCGTCATTTACCTTCGTCTCTTCCTCCGTTCTGATCGTTTCCACCCTCACATTCGCGATTAGTGTCCACACCGGGGAGAATGTGAAAGTCACCGCTTTCGAAATTTAATTTAAAACACGATCCGAAACGTCAACAAAAGGGGGCCACCGTTGGCCCCCCACACAACCCCTCATCAGCCGGTCCCGGGACCGAGCGTTTCGTACCGTTCATTGGAGAGGAAGAGGGTGGAGAAAAAGGGGATGACGACGAGATGGTGACTGTCAGATTCTATTGTGTTTCCTCAATGTGACTTTCCCTGCTGTATATATAAATATATATTTTTTTAAGTTATTAATTGTGTCTCGGATAATGTACGAGGACATTTTGAAGAGTTTTTAGCAGCACTCATATAGTTTTAACTAAAGACGTACATTGTATTCTATTTATATGAGAACTGTGTCTAACGATGCGTGAAAAAAACATGAACCCTGAAGTTAATCAGATTTTAATTAATTTCACCACTTAAAAAGGTGACTGTATGGAATATGTCGCTTATCCCGGTTCATGGTATTCTTACATTTTGCTACTTGAATATTCTTATATGCATCTAAAGCCCTAATATTGTTTATATTTTTAACATGCTCACTACTTAATAGTAATACTGTTAAGGTACTACTTAACAGAATTACTTAACAAGTCTTGAGCAGTAGACATAACGAGTATAAAGAACAAAGCAAAAATGTAAAAGAGGTGATAAAAGAAGCCAAGAAAAGGGTTTGGGAGAAGTTTGGCTGAAAGATGGAAGAAAACTACCATACAAATACAAATTTATTCTACAGAGTTCTTAAAAATACAGGAACAGGAACTCAGCAAAGCATTGTTACATAAGTTAAAGACAAATAAGGCAACTTAATCACAAGCGAAAAGGGAACAATGCAAAAATGGAGGCAGTACGTTTAGGAGCTGTTATTTGGGCTAATAGTTGAAGAAAGTAATAATAAAATTCTGCGTGAGGAAAAACAAGAAGAAAACGGCAGCATTGGTATAGCAGAAGGTTCGAAAGTAGTGAAATTGCTCAAGAAAGTGAAAGCTATAAGCCACGACCAAATAACAGGCGAAATGCTAAATAATATGGGAAGGTCTAGAAATGCTAACCCAAATATATAAAAGAGCATAGAAAGAAGGTAAAATACCGCAGCACTAGCAAATAGATATTGTAGCGCCAATTTACAAAAAGACAGAATGCTCAAACTACAAAAGGATTACACCTCTAAGTATTTCATCAAAAGTCCATTTAAGAATTTTGGGGAAAAACTGACGAACCATACTAACCCACACCTGGAACAATCTCAAAATGGTTTCAGAAAGGGATGCAGAAATTGCTGAAAAATCAATTGATAGAAATATTGAAACGTACCAGGCTTTTATTGATCTCAAAAATGTTTTTAATAAAGTACCAAGGGAAATGTTTAAAATCAGCTTGAAAACCAGAAATATTGAGAATCGTATGACCCAAGCAATAATGAGTCTATTCGAATATATATATATATATATATATATATATATATATATATATATATATATATATATATATATATATATATATATATATATATATATATATATATATATATATATATTAGAACGGATAACATGCAGTCTGAATAATTTACGGTAAATGGAAGTGTGAGGCAGGGAGGAGTACTAATTCCAGTGTTTTTTAATCTAATTATGGATGGTGTTATGAAAGGTATGCGAGGCAGAACAACTGAACTACAGGTATATGTAGACCTTAGATATATGAAATTAATCACACGAATACATCAGTGTGCATTCGCTGATGATTTCGAAATCTTTGGGAGAAATGAAAGGGTCCTAGAGGAAATAATCAGACAAATGTTCAACTCCGAGGAAAATATATCGAACAAGTGGACATCTTTAAATATCTCGGTGAACATTAATAACAATGGATATTTATATTCATTGCACGAAAATAAATGAAAGGATCGCGAATGCAACAAAAGTGTACCAAAGCCCGAGAAACACAATCAAAATTCTGAAGATTTTTTTTTGCTTTCCCCTTTCTCCTTTTTACTTTTCGTGTTATTAAAACCCTATACAGGAGGTGAACCAGGAAAATGAGTTAACGGAAAGAAACTGAACGGAAATAAAATATGGTGTTTTGCTCTGAAAAATTGTTTACTGTAATAACGAGCCACCATTGTAAGAAAGACGTCAATCTGGACGCAACTACAAGTCCAATCATTATTCAAAAGAATAGAAGATTGTCAGCTGAGGTAGTTCGGACATCTGAGAAGCAAGAAGACATGATAAAAGAACAAGAGGAAGACCTAGGAAGACTTGGGACGAGAGCATCAACGTGATATTGGCTGACAGAGCTCTTATAACAGCAGGTGCAGGCAGAGCAGGCAAAAAAGTTAGCTAAGAACAAGACATTGTAGCGAAAAACTTAATAATATTTATATTATGCTAATTTTCCCATATCTAATGCGGGCAATATATTCTTTATATCTAGTTAATATAAAAATTTTAGTTTGCCCAACATACCTACGACCGCAATGTTGACAATTTCATAAATCTCTCTAAATGTCTGTCTTTATTATGTTTCTCTGATGTCCACGGTAGTACTATTAATTTATGCAAAGTCAAAGATTCTTTACCATTTAAGCTTTTAACAAATTCATCAAAATTTTCATTTTCTATCAAAAATTGCAAAAATATTATCCACATATCTTAGCCACACCCTTTTAAAGTAACTAAATTCATCGTTGGCTTAAGTTGCAAATTTGCTCATGCCTTTGTTTTGAAAACACTAAATTCATTTGAAAAGCATCATTGTGTTGTAATTGCTGAAGAGGTGCTTCCGAGTCAAGTCAGAAATGTTCAAAGTCATGTTGGCTTCCAAGGCGTTAGCAGTAGCTGATTTATCGGCATTGACCAAAGATTTAATATAACCCCAAAGAAAATAATTTAAATGCGTTAAATCACGTGACTTTGGTGGCTTTGCAGGTCCGTTCCTCGAAATAATTTTTTCACCAAATTGTTCCATTAATAAATCGATTGTTGCATTGGCTGTATGACATGTGGAGGCATCCTGTTGGAATCAGATCTCCTCCAGATCAATGCCATTTAAATTCGGAATAAATAATAATTGATTATTGAGAACGGCGAAGAATTGACAAATTTGGATCTTCATCAATACTGTCAGCAATAGTGGCGATATTTTTTCGGCATTTACACGTATCGGCTACGTCAGTTCAATATATATATATATATATATATATATATATATATATATATATATATATATATATATATATATATATATATATATATAAACAAATATATATATAAAAACAAAAAGATAAATAAGCAAAAAGTGCAATCAAGATATGATATATAGAGAATATCTTTTCAAGTTTGAAAATTTTTCAGACAATACAATAGAGTTAAAAGCAAAAAGATCCACTACAAGACACCAAATCAATTGTTATAATTTCTTGACGCGCTTCAGTAACCCTGTTACCATCATCGGGAGATGATTCACTCTAAGAAACTTAGATTGTGAATATCTTAGAGTTTAGTTTTTTACACCAAAGGTTCCAATATAAGAACTGATTTATAATAAAGTAAATTAATACTAGGCTAACTGAAAAGTTCGCGGAGCGGAAATGATAAAACAAGTTTATAGTTGAAAAAAATTTTTTATTCTTCCGTATATTCTCCCCAGCTCAATGCATTTTTTTTCTAGCTCAATGCATTCTTTTCTCCAATTCATTTATTCCATCTCTGAAGTGATTTTTTGGAAGTCCTTCAAAATATTCATCTACGACTGCTATACCTTCTTCATTTGATGAAAAATGCTTGCCATGTAGGAATTTTTTGAGGTTTGGGAACAGATGGAACTAACGGTGGGGGGGGGGGGGATGTCAAGATCAGGTGAATACCTCTGTGAGCCGGTGTATTGCCTTGATAAAAAAATATATTCTTTCTTCGCTAAGCCAGGTCTTTTCTTACGAATTTTTGCATCCAATGCAAAAATGCTGCTTCGGAGCTGAACAACCGGGCTCGGTTCACTCTCTAGTTTGTTGTCGCACTTTAGGATCATAGTGGTAAACCCAAGTCTCATCCATAGTTACAAAACGATGTTTTAAAATCTATTTTCTTTCGAAAAAGATCCAAATGCTGGTTAGAAAGTTTTACTCGAAGTCATTTTTGATCAGAATTTTTCAAATGCGGCATCCGTCTTGCACCTAGCTTTCTCAAGCCCAATACGTTTTTCAAAATATGAAACACCCATTCAAAGTCAATTATCTGTCATCTATAACCATATCATAAATAGAATTAATTGTTTGTTTAGTAGTTGCACTTAATGGTCATCCAGAATCAAGTCCAATCCAGTCAAGGAAGAATATATATATATATATATATATATATATATATATATATATATATATATATATATATATATATATATATATATATATATATATATATATAGTCAAGTCCAATCCTGTCAAGGAAGAATATATATTCCTATATTCCTATATTCCTATATTTATATATAGGTTATATATATATATATATATATATATATATATATATATATATATATATATATATATATATATATATTTATATATATATATATATATATATATATATATATATATATATATATATATATATATATATATATATATATATATATATATATATATATAACCTAACCTAACCTTGTGTCTAAAACAGCCTCTATCCTGAATTTCACTTTGTGTAATATTTGTTGATCTTAGGTCCTCTTTAATTGCCGCAATCCATTTAATTATTTCTACTTTAGCTCTACTCCTATTTTCATAAAATTCGACTCTTTGTCTAGTTAGCCTACTCGGATTCATCCGTTTGATGTGTCCGTAAAACTTAAGTCTTCTTTTTCTCATATCGCTATGTATATCCGTGTATTGTTTGATTTCTTGGTTTTCTCGAAGTCGGTATGTTGTGCTATTTATTTGTTTGGGGCCTAGGATTTTTCTTATGATTTTTCTTTCCTTCTTTTCAATATCCTCGATGTCCCTCTTTCTATTCAAAATGAGCGTTTCTGCAGCATATAGACATTCTGGCTTAATAACCGTGTTGTAATGTCTCAGTTTTGTGTTTTTAGATAGGCATTTTTTGTTGTAAATATTTTGTGTAAGTCTCAATGCCGTTTCCATTTTTTGACATCTACCCTTATTGGCCGCTTTTTTCAACCCATTTTTCATGATTATTTCACCCAAATATTTGAATTGAGAGAAGAATATATATATATATATATATATATATATATATATATATATATATATATATATATATATATATATATATGTATATATATATATATATATATATATATATATATATGTATATATATATATATATATATATATATATATATATATATATATATATATATATATATATATATATATATATATATATATGTATATATATGTATATATATATATATATATATATATATATATATATATATATATATATATATATATATATATATATATATATATATATATATAACCTAACCTAACCTTGTGTCTGAAACAGCCTCTATCCTGAATTTCACTTTGTGTAATATTTGTTGATCTTAGGTCCTCTTTAATTGCCGCAATCCATTTAATTATTTCTACTTTAGCTCTACTCCTATTTTCATATAATTCGACTATTTGTCTAGTTAGCCTACTCGAATTCATTCGTTTGATGTGTCCGTAAAACTTAAGTCTTCTTTTTCTCATATCGCTATGTATATCTGTGTATTGTTTGATTTCTTGGTTTTCTCGAAGTCGGTATGTTGTGCTATTTATTTGTTTGGGGCCTAGGATTTTTCTTATGATTTTTCTTTCCTTCTTTTCAATATCCTCGATGTCCCTCTTTCTATTCAAAATGAGCGTTTCTGCAGCATATAGACATTCTGGCTTAATAACCGTGTTGTAATGTCTCAGTTTTGTGTTTTTAGATAGGCATTTTTTGTTGTAAATATTTTGTGTAAGTCTCAATGCCGTTTCCATTTTTTGACATCTACCCTTATTGGCCGCTTTTTTCAACCCATGTTTCATGATTATTTCACCCAAATATTTGAATTGAGAGACTCGTCTGATGTAACCATATTTTGTTTTTAGAAATGGTGTTCTTAGTCTGTTGCAGGTCATGTATTGTGTCTTTTCAAAGGAAATTTGTAGTCCTATCTTTTCTGCTGTTTCTTTTAGGATTTCAATCTGTTTTTGTACCGTTAATACATCTTGAGCTAAAATTGCTAGATTATCAGCAAATGCCAGACAATCAATTTTGATGTTGGTTCTCCCCAGTTTAATGTGCTGGTTAATATTCAGTGCCGACTTTTTTTCACTTATTACTTTTTCTAGAAAATAAGAGTGGCGAGAGTCCATCCCCTTGTCTCACACCAGTTTTAATTTCGAAGGGCTCTGAGATGTCACCCATGAATTTAACTTTTGACCTCGTGTTAGTTAACGTTGCTTTAATAATTGCCAGCGTTTTCAGATCTAGTCCTTGTTCTTTCAAGATTCGGAATAAAGATTCGCCGTCAATAGAATCATATGCTTTTTTGAAATCCACAAATGTACAGACGAGATTTTTATTGTACAATTTTTGATGTCTTAGAATCAACTGTAGATTCAGAATCTGTTCAGGGCATGATCTGCCCGGTCGAAAACCTGCTTGATATTCACCATGTTCGGTTCTAACTGTCCCTGTGCTCTGTCTAGTAGACATTGAGATAGAATTTTGTAACAAACTGGGAGAAGAGATATTCCTCTATAGTTTTTTACATCCGTTCTATATCCTTTCTTACGTAGTGGATGGATTAGAGCATCTTTCCAGTCTTCCGGAATCCGTTCGGTTCGCCAAACTTCTTGTAGAATTTTGGTTATTTCCTTGATTGTACCTGGACCAGCGGATTTCAAAAGTTCAGCAGTGATTCCATCTTCACCAGAAGCTTTGTTATTTTTAAGCCGCTTGATTTGCCTAAGTATTTCCTCTTCATTCGGTGGTAATGAATCTGGGTTTGTTTGTTTAGCATAGGCTCTGAAGTTGATAGCCTGTTAATTTGGTTTTAAATGTTTTGTAAAAGTTTCGGGTGTTATTTTTTTGGAAATCTTTTTCTATTTCATTAAGTTGATTGTTTTCATATTTTCTTTTAGTTTGTCTAATTAGCTTCGATGTTTCTTTTCTTACTTCCAAAAAGATGTTATAGTTTATTGCTGTTTTTTGACTGTTCCAATCTTTGAATGCTTTACTTCGGCTTAATACTGCTTGCTCGCAAACTTCATCCCACCACGGATGTTTTCTACGTTTTTGTAAAGGGACCAATTTTAAGGCTGTTTTAATAATTTTTTGTTTTAATTCTTGCCAGTTCTGTGTAGGTTGTTTATCAAGCTCTTCTGTTAGGGCTGGTTTTATTTTCGTTGGGTCAAACTTTGGTATTAGCAGCACCTTTTGAATAAGTTTTCGAGGTTTTAAGCTAAGTTTGATTCTAGTCAAGTAGTAATCCGTGTCTATATTTGCTCCTTTCCTGACTTGAACATTCAAAATCTCTTTATAATTGGGGTACGAAATGGCAACATGGTCAATTTGAAATTCACCCATGTACGTGTTTGGGCCCCTCCAAGTCTTTTGTTTTGTTATTTTCTTCTTAAAATGGGTTGACATTATTTTTAGATTAAACTGCGAACATAGTTCAACCAATCTTCTACCATTATGGTTAGTCCATTTATGAGCGGGAAAACTGCCGACTGTTTTCCTGTACTTTTTTTCTTTCCCTAGTTGGGAGTTGAAATCACCCAATAGGATTTTTACATGGTTAGAGGGAATTTTAGAGATAGTCTTTTCCAGAATTTCCCTGGACTTATTTACTTTTTCAGGATTAGATTTATTTTCTTCGTTAACTGGGAGGTGTGCATTGATTAATGTATATTTTTTGTTAGCACACTTGAGGGATAGTGTCATAAGTCGATTATTTACTGGCTGGACATTTGTTATAGAACCAAGAATGTTTCTTGAGACAGCGAAAGCAACACCGAGATGTGGTGTATTTTTGAGTATTCTTTTGTCCGTTTTACTTTTAAAAAGTCTGTAGTTTCCGAATTCCAAGGTGTTATCATCTGTCAATCTGGTTTCTTGCAAAGCTAAAATTTGGATTTTTTGCTGATTTAATGTTCGCCCCAATTGGTGTAGTTTTCCTGGACGCAGGAGAGAATTGATATTTACCGTTGCAAAGAAAGTTTTTATTTTCGGTTTCAGACGTTGGCCAGAGGTCTCCGACTCCCTCTGAAAGATTTTGCGTTTAAGCCGTTAATATATATATATATATATATATATATATATATATATATATATATATATATATATATATATATATATATATATATATATATATATATATATATCACAGGACAGGTCAAAGCGGAGGCCTCAGACTAACATGATCCAAAATCTGCCAACCCGCATTGGACCAGCGTGGCAGATTACGGTCCATACCTTCAACATGGTATTTCAATATGTTGAAATATGACAGTACAACCTCAAACACGGCCCTCATTCCCCGGAGGCCAAGGGGCAACTACCTACGGCAGCGGGAAGACCTGCCCCAAGGCAGAGGGTGCTAAGAATCACCGGGTTAGATCAGGCTGCCATTGGACTTTTGACATTGCAACGTTAAATATACGGACTATGAAAACAGAGGCCCGATTGCAAGAACTGTTAATCGAACTTGACAACATACATTGGGATATTATTGGGCTCTGTGAAACACGAAGGAAGGGTGAAGAGTTAATCAAACTGGAACCAACTGGACACGTACTCTACACTCGAGGTACGGAAAATGGCCGATGTGGCGGAATTGGATTCCTCATCAATCGAAAGCTGAAGGACAGTGTGGTAAAATTTGAAAGTACATCCGACCGATTAGCCCAATGCGTCATTCAGCTGAATAAAAAGTTTAGGCTTCAAGTCGTCCAAGCTTATGCACCAACTATAAGCCATAAAGATGAGGAAATTGAGGAATTTTATGATGATGTGGCCCAGCTTTTATACAAGGAGAAATGTAGGTACAAAATCCTGATGGGTGATTTTAATGCCAGAATTGGAACAACAAGAACAGACGAAAATGCAACTGGCCCATATGGAACTGGTGAGCGAGACAATAGAGGTGACAGATTAGTTGATTTTGCTGAAGGACAAGAACTATATGGACATGGACCATGGACACAGAAAATGGACATGGAAAAGTCCATCTGGGCTCACAAGCGAAATTGACTACATCATGACCAACGATAAAACAATATTTACCAATTGTACTGTCCTTAACAATTTTAATGTTGGAAGTGACCACCGAATGATACGAGCAAGGGTTCGGATTGACTGTCGAAAAGAGCGCGAAAGAATGGTAAGATCAAAGAAGGGCAAGGTGGATTCTGGAAAACTGCTGGAGAGAGGAAGCGATTTTGAGATTGCTTTGTCAAACCGGTTTGCTGCGTTACAAGATCCAGAGGACGTGGAAATATCAGTTCAATATGAAGAAATCGCCAACAATGTACTTCAAACGGCTGCTTCAATAGCACCAGAGGAAAAATGTCTCAAACAAACAAATATCTCCAGTGAGACCATTGATTTAATGAAGAAACGGCGAGCAATGAGAAATGCAGGTAGTCCTTTTGGCAGGGTCGAGTACACTGAGCTCTGCAAAACTATAAGAAAACGTATCAGAGAGGACACGCGCCGATTCAATATGCAGCTAGTGCAAAAAACCCTGGAAGAAAACAAAGGAATTAACAAAGCTAAACAGAAGCTGAGAAACAAAAGAACGCAAATATATGCTTTAAAGCGTGAGGATGGCACAGTGTGCAGGACGCGTACCCAAATGTTAGCGATTGTCAGAAGGTTTTATTCCCAGTTATATGAAGATCAGAGCCAGTCAGGGACAGCAATACCCACGGAAGAACAATATATAATGCCAGATATCCTAGTGGAGGAAGTAACAAATGCTATAGACTTGGTGAAGAACGGCAAGGCTCCAGGAAAGGATAGTGTAACTGTCGAAATGCTAAAAGCTGGTGGTCGGACGTTACATAAAACACTGGCAAAATTATACTCAAAATGCCTCAAAGAACAAAAAGTACCTGACTTATGGAAAAATGCAGAAGTGATCCTTTTACATAAAAAAGGAGCACAGGAAGATTTAAAGAACTACCGTCCAATAAGCCTCCTATCAGTGATGTACAAAGTTTTCACTAAGATAATTTCTAAAAGAATATTAAAAAAACTGAATGACGCACAACCAAGAGAACAAGCAGGATTCAGAAGTGGATTCAGTACAATGGATCAGGCACAACGAATACACCATGCCACTGTGCTTTGCTTTTATCGACTACGAAAAAGCATTTGATTCCATCTCAAAGCATGCGATAATGGATGCACTGCTTAGCCAAGGTGTAGAGAGAGCCTATGTAAACCTATTAGAATCGATATATGATGGAGCTACAGCCACAATTCACCTTGATGATCTTGAAGTGGGAATTAATATAGAACGAGGTGTACGGCAGGGTGACGCAATATCGCCTATTCTTTTCTCGACTGGCCTTGAAGAAGTATTCCCTAAACTGGATTGGGAACAGGATGGGGTAAAGATCAATGGTGCAAACTTAAACCATCTTAGATTTGCAGATGATATTATTCTCATTTCACAAGACCCAGAGGAGCTGCAAAGACGCATACAAGAACTGCAAAGGGCTGGCGAACCATTTGGCTTGAAAATAAACCTGAAAAAGAGTCAGGTTATGTTCAATAACTTCGCTCAGGACAGAAGAATTTCAGTTTTAGGAAGGGATTTAGAGATTGTGGACAGCTTTGTATATCTTGGGCAGAGGATTTCCATGGAGGGGAATACCGCCCGGGAGGTGGAACGGCGTGTTAAATGTGGCTGGCAGGCATTTGGTAGGCTCAACATAGTGTTTAAGAGCAGACTCCCACTTTGCCTGAAAAGAAAAGTATTCGATCAGTGCGTTCTACCCGTTATGACATACGGAAGTGAAACCTGGACACTCACATCGCAATCAATTCAAAAACTTCGGGTGGCACAGAGGGGAATGGAAAGATGTATGCTTGGCATTACAAGACGAGACAGAAAGTCCTGCGCATGGATCAGGGAACAAACAAAAGTCTGTGACATCATTGGAAGAGTAAAACAGTTGAAATGGAGATGGGCAGGCCATAGAGCGAGGCGATGGGACGACAGATGGACCAAGGCAATCCTGGAGTGGATACCGCTTGATCGCAAACGTCCGCGAAGAAGACCGAAAGCACGATGGACTGATGGCATCGTTAAGTATATTGGATCCGAGTGGCAGAGGAAAGCCCAGGACCGTGAAGGTTGGAAGCATGCTGAAGAGGCCTTCATCCTGCATTGGATCGATACGGGCTGATGATCATGATGATGATGATGATATATATATATATATATATATATATATATATATATATATATATATATATATATATATATATATATATATATATATATATATATATATAATTCAGTCTTGTACGACCACGTTGTTGAAACTCACCTGCCTATTTACAATCCATTGTTTTTGAAGGAGTTATTTTGACTCCTCTCATATATTTAACATTTTGTTATGAATTTCCATTGCCTTTAAACCTTTTTTTACAAATAATTTAAGCACTGCACGATTTTCAATATTTTTCACTTAAAAAAATAACACTGATGCGTTTACTAGCTGCTGTTTTTGTACGAATGAATTTCTGCTTTTTCTGCTCTATAGGTGTTGCTCCATAAACTTTTTAATTAGCATAGTAACTATTAGGACCAAGAACTTTTCTTAACACCCTTGTAAAATGTATATTTAAGTTATTAATTGTCCTAGAGTGGAATTATATCGGGGAATTAAATTGTTTTTCTGTTTGGTATTGCGAACCGTTGATAAAAACCGTGATGGAAATGCGCTGGGTCATCGTCGGGTAATATATACGTGTGTGCGGTTGGGGTTGTGGGGTTCTGGGTCTAGGCCCTTCGCCCTCCACCATCCCTTTAATGAATCTCGCATCGGGCCTGTCTAATACCTAAAAAATGAGATTTGGTTGGATTTCTTCGTGGGAAACGACTGCTTATTCGACCGAGTTGAAATGGATATAAATCGACCGGCTAGAGGCGGAAAATCGGCTTGCAAAATAGTCATGTTTTATTTATATCCGAGGTAATTTTGCTATTGCTGTTTTTATAACCTTTACTATTCAGAATTCATGATTGATTTCGTCCCAAATATGTATGAAAATTATTTCTTATAACATAATAGAAAGCTTTTTACCTAAGCCTAAGTTGGCAAAATCTCTATTAATTAAAGTATACTGGAAAACAAAAAAGCACACATATGCCTATTTGAATCAAACTGAAAATATACTCACTGTATAGCAAAAATTGAATACAAAAATTAACACAGTTTTTATTTATTTACGTTCATGTTATTGTATGGTGTTGAAATACCACGAGTTTATTCATCACGTCATATCAGACAATTATTGGAGGCAGGTTAAATTTTACTGAAATAGCGAAATTATTCAATATTTTTGCTTTTATCGTTCTGAGGACAACAATTAGATAGTTTGAGGATCGGAGATATGTACAAGTAGGATATTATGGTCGTCCTTCAAGCATCCAAGTACATGACTTATGACATCTTAAACTTCTTGCTGTTGCGAAATCGAAGTGCACATATCCAGCAAGTGCATAATGGTCTTGTGATAACCACAGTCAGGACTATCTCCAAGAGATGTATCAACATTTTTTGAGATGAAGAGACGTGCTTAAGGGCGTATGAGGTGTTTCCTCTAACAGCCTAGCAAAAGGCATAGTTTCGAATCATGTCGAGCTAGTATTGATTGGGAATGGTTATGAATATGAATATGAATATTGACGAATATTTATTACAGTGTGCTCTGATGCGTTATCGTGATGCAACAACCACTAAATGTTCTGCCACCAATCTGGGTGTTTTGTCTTTAATACTTATTCAACGCTTACTCGGTACAACATTCTCCATTTTGGTGATGCTCTCTTCACTGGTTAACTAGGAAGGTCTTTATCAACCAGCTTCTATACTATCACTAAAGTCCCTGTACCACTGGGAAACATTTTTTACATAGCTTTATGGTTCTACCACTATCTTAATATTTTTAATTATTTCGTTCTTCGTACAAGAAATTTCGTTATTTAGACAAAATTTAGTGCAAATTCTTTGCTCGATAAATTTATCCATTTTAAAAAATCGCCGGCAAAAATTTTAACTGTTAGAAAAGACGCCATAATTTCTAATTCAACAAGCAAAATATATGAAACTTTTCTTAGGTCAAAATTAGTCATACTAACCTAAAAACAAATGGTTGTGTAGATACGAAAAGCGCGTCAATTTTTAAAACAAAGGGCCTTAATTTTTTATCATGATAGTATAAACTTCAACGGCTTGATCAGGCGTTTAATCGATTATTTGTCAACAATGATAGTCATACGATTTTTAAAGCTGCAGTTGCTACATAATCAGAAAAATCAAACAATTTTTTTTTAAACAAACACCTTTTAATGGACATGACTTATTTTAGAGTGTTTAAATAGGGGATTGCTGTTATATTTTAGGCCCATATGTAGGTTTGATTACGTAGGACGGTATAGCACAACAAAATTGTAGCTTCATGGATAAATATTTCATTACATTTTTACACCAATTGAAATCAGCTTTTTTTTAATCATCTGTACAATTGTACGTAATCTATTTATAAGAAAACAAATATCATTAAAATATATTTTTTCCCATATTCTACATACCTTTATCTACTTTTCTACATAATTTCCATTTTTATTCAAACATTTGTCATACCGTTTAACAAGTTTTTCTGTCGTCGAACCGTTGACCACCAAGGAACTCCTTTAAGTATCAAAGCAAGTAAAAATCAATGGGTGCAAGGTCTGGACTGTAAGGTGGATGATGCAGTTCTTCCCATCCAAAAGACTTGATTAGATCTTGTGTTTGTGCAGAAACATGTGGCCTTACATTTTCTTGTAACAACAGCACACTGGAATACAGTAGGCCACGCTTTCTCAAGGTGACACAATACGCATCAGAATCGATAGTTGTGCCTCTCGGCATACAATCCACTAACAAAATCTGTTCATTTTCTGTCTCAAAAGACAGTTGCCATTATTTATTGCGCTGAAATTGTCAGTTTGGCTGTCACTCTGGTAGGCGACGATGTGCGTCGCCATTCCATTAACTGTTGCTTTACTCACGAGTTATGTGAGATATCCAAATCTCATCTCCTGTCACGATCTGGTCCAACAATTCGTCTCATTCCTTACTGTATCGAGTCAAAAATTATAAAGCACAGCCCAATCTCTTTCTTTTATTATCGTCAGAAAGCAGTATTGGAATCCACCGAGAACACAATTTTCGATAATTCAGTTTCTCCGAAACAATGTTGTGTAAAACTGACCCTAAAATCTGTGGAAATTCACTTGATAATTTTGAAATTGTGAATCGTCGGTTCTCTCGAATTTTGTTGCCCACATCACGAACCAAACCTTCAAAAATTAGGGAAGGTCGGCCAGGGCTTGGCTCGTCATGTACAATAACCCGCCCGTCCTTGAACATTCTTATCCACTTTTGAACTTTACTGGCACTTATAGCATTATCACCCTAAACCTCACAAATCTGACGATGAATTGTCGCTTCTGCCAAGTTTCTTGCACTCAAGAATCGAATTACAGGTCGTAGCTTACAGCCGGCGGGCTCAATTTTCTTAAACAGTATAAACTTCTGCAGCTTACTTAAGCAGACAGAAGATAGAGCTGCAAATGGTGTCTAAACGCCCGCAAAATATGCTGGAATTAGTCGCGCAAACGCATTGTGGCGATTGCGTGTCACTCTCATTCATAAGCGGACCTTATCTAAAAAATACCCCTCGTACATAAGGATGAGCGAAAGTAATTTCGTAAATTTAATCAACAATTCTTTAAATTTTTTGAACAAAAAGTTTGTATGTATCATGTATCCAAACTGCAACCATTTCCGCGAAAACAGATCAGAACTTTCAAACTTCAAGGATCATTTCCTTAACAATGACAACCTCTTACCGTCTTATTTATTTGATTCCGATTGATCGGATTTTTTGATGCATTGGCCTCTTAAGGTATTATTTGAAAATAAAATGTAAGTCGTTTACTCCATACGTTTCACCAAAAATTTGGTTTATTTTGTTACAAAAAAAAGAAAAACTTATACATTATTGTCGTTTAATGTTAAAGTTGAAATTATTAGTACCAATTTTTCATACCATAAGACGTTTTAAACGTTTCATGTCAATAACAAACACATTATTAATTGTTTTATTAAATTTGCTGGACCACCATCCCATTCCTTGTGAAACAAGCTTCATCGGTTGATAATATATTAATCACAAAATTTGAATTTCTTTGATTTTGGCCAATACACCATTCACAATATTTTTGTCTGTGTGAAAAATCAGCGGGTAAAAGTGCTTGTACCCTTTGTACATCATAAGGGTAAAATAATTGTTCTTTTAGTATTATGTGTATAATCCAATGGAAAACTCCATCTTGTGGTGCAACACTTCAACTACTTTTGATAGAAACCTCTCAAACAATATGTAAATTTGTTCCCCGACTTCAGGACCGATTTCCCGCTGCCGTCCACTTTCTTGAAATTCTGGAACCCCACTACCCGTTTTCAAAAGTCTTTAAGAAGCTTCGACAAATGTCTGCCGAGCTGGAATATTTGATATATGCCGATAAAGCAGCAACTATTGACGCCTTGGAACCCAACATAACTTGGACAATTGCTGACATAAGACCCCAATTGCTTGAAAAAGTGGTCGGAAATTGAATTGACATAATGCGCTTTGTCAGATGTACCCGCGGCGGTTATTTATCCGAAAATGTTTTCATCATCAGTCCGTGTCGATACACTGCAGGATAAAAGCCTCTATAACATGTTTCCAACTTTCACGGTCCTGGGCTTTCCTCTGCCATTCTGGTCTAATATACTTAACAATGTCATCAATCCATCGTGCTTTTGGTCTTCTTTGCGGTCGTTTGCGATCAAGCGGTATCCACTCCAGGATTGCCTTGGTCCATCTGTCATCCTATCGCCTCGCTAAATGGCCTGCCCATCTCCATTTCAATTGCTTTACTCTTCCAATGATGTCACAGACTTTCGTTTGTTCCCTGATCCATGCGCAGGATTTTTTGTCTCGCCTTGTAATGCCAAGCATATATCTTTCCATTCCCCTCTGTGCTACCTAAAGTTTTTGAATTGATTGCGATGTGAGTGTCCAAGTTTCACTTCCGTATGTCATCACGGGTAGAACGCACTGATCGAAGACTTTTCTTTTCAGGCAAAGTGGGAGTCTGCTCTTAAACACAATGTTGAGCCTGCCAAATGCCTGCCAGCCACATTTAACACGCCGTTCCATCTCCCGGGCGGTATTCTCCCCCATTGAAATCCTCTGCCTAAGATATATAAAGCTGTCCACAATCTCTAAATCCCTTCCTAAAACTGAAATTATTCTGTCCTGAGCGAAGTTATTGAACATAACCTGACTCTTTTTTAGGTTTATTTTTAAGCCAAATGGTTTGCCAGCCCTTTGCAGTTCTTATATGCGTCTTTGCAGCTCTTCTGGGTCTTGTGAAAGGAGAACGATATCATCTGCAAATCTAAGATGGTTTAAGTTTGCACCACTTTACGCCATCCTGTTCCCCATCCAGTTTACGGAATACTTCTTCAAGGTCAGCCGAGAAAAGAATAGGCGATATTGCGTCACCCTGCAGTACACCTCGTTCACCTCGTTCAGTTACATTTTTGTCAGTTCTTGTTGTTCCAATTCTGGCAGTAAAATCACCCATCAGGATTTTGTATCTACATTTCTCCTTGTAAAAAAGCTGGGACACATCATCATACAATTCCTCAAATTCGTCATTCCTATGGCTTATAGTTGGTGCATAAACTTGGACGATTTGAAGCCTAAACTTCTTATTCAGCTGAATGACGCATTGGGCTAGTCGGTCAGATGTACTTTTAAATTTTACTACACTGTCCTTCAGCTTTCGATTGATGAGGAATCCAATTCCGCTACATCGGCCATTTTCCGTACCTCCAGTGTAGCCTCCAGCCAATAATATCCCAATGTATGTTGTCACGTTCGATTAACAGTTCTTGCAATCGGGCCTCCGTTTTCATAGTCCGTATATTTAGCGTTGCAATGTCAAGAGTCCAATGGTAGCCTGATCTAACCCGGTGATTCTTAGCACTCTCTGCTTTAGGGTAGGTTTTTCCGCTGCCGGAGGTAGTTGCCCCTTGACCTCCGGGGAATGAGGGTCGTGCTTGAGGTTGTACTGTCATATTGAAATACTATGTTGAAGGTATGGACCGCAATCTGCCACGCTGGTTCAATGCGGGTTGGCAGATTTTGGATCATGCTAGTCTGAGGCCTGAGACCTGTCCGCCAGGGGTGACCCCCCGAGGTGCATAGACTTTAGACGGCATAGCTCAAAACTTCATAGCCATACTCAAACCCCTTTACCACGTCAAGGTCCACAAAGGGAATATATATATATATATATATATATATATATATATATATATATATATATATATATATATATATATATATATTTATATGGAGATTTTTTACTTCTTTGGACTCCAACGAGACAACAGTAGTCAGGAGTTATACATCCCCAACCGTTGGGTTCCACAATTTCATGTGGAACGCACAACAACCTGCGTCTCCGCCCTAATGAGCAATGGTTAGTTGCTTGACTGGGAGGAAGCCCCACCCATCCCTTACATTGGAGGGCACATGTTTTGTCTGTTGGTGGTTAGATTCATCAGGATACCGACATATGCTCTCTCTCGCCAAGAAGTCAAAAATCTCCATTTATAAGCCATTAGACGAGAAGTCCGCGAAAATATGGGTTGTTTGATTGTGGAGAGGGACTCCCTATTCTTGGCGAGAGAGCATATGTCGGTGTCCTGATGAGTCTAACCGCCAATAGACGAAACATGTGTCCTTCAATGTAAGGGATGGGTGGGGCTTCCTCCCGGTCAAACAACTAACCATTGCTCATATATATATATATATCATCACTCAGCCATTGTCGATCCACTGCAGGATGAAGGCCTCCCCAGCATGCTTCCAATTCGCACGGTCCTGAGCTTTCTTCTGCCATTCGGGTTCAATATACTTGATGATGTCATCCGTCCATGAGGTTTTCGGCCTTCTTCGCGGGCGTTTATGATCAAGCGGTATCCATTCCAGAATTGTTTTGGTTTATCTGTCGTCGCATCGTTTCGCTCTATGACCTGCCCATTTCCATTTCAATTCTTTCGCCTTTCCAATGATGTCACATACTTTCGTTTGTTCTCTGATCTATATGCAAGTCTTTCTGTCCCGTTTTGTAATGCCAAGCATGCACCTTTCCATTGCCCTCTGTGCAACCCGAAGCTTTTGAACTGATTGTGATGTGAGTGTCCATGTTTCACTTCCATTTGTCAAAACAGGCAGCACGCACTGACTAAAAACCTTTCTCTTCAGACAAAGTGGGACTTTGCTCTTAAATACTATACTGAGCCGGCCAAATGCCTGCCAGCCACACTTAATCCGTCGTTCCACCTCCCGGGCGGTATCACCCTCCATTGAAATCCTTTTCCCAAGATATATGTAGTGGTCCACAACCTCTAAATTACTTCCTAGAATAGAAATTCTTCTGTTGACAGCAAATTTGTTAAACATAACCTGACTCTTTTTTAGGTTTATTTTCAAACCAAATGGTTCTCCCGCCCTTTGCAGCTGTCGTATGAGTTCTTGTAGCTCATCTGGGTCTTGTGAAAGGAGAACGATATCATCCGCGAATCTAAGATGGTTTAGATATTGGTTTTTATTTCCTGCTGTTCCTAATCCAGATTACAAAATACCTCTTTAAGGCAGGCTGAGAAAAGAACAGGCGATATTGAATCACCCTACCGTACACCACGTTCTACGTTGATTTTAACTTCAAAGTCATCCATGTGAACTGTAGCTGTAGCCTCCTCATACATGGATCTCCGTAGGTTCACATATGCTCTGACTATCTCTTGGTTAAGCAATGCATCCATTATGGCCTGCATTGATACTGAATCAAATGTCTTTTCATAGTCAGTAAAAGCCAAGCACAGTGGCATGGTGTATTCATTGTGTCTTTCTATGGTCTGTTGGACAACCTGGATATGGTCCATTGTACTGAATCCACTTTTGAATCCTGCCTGCTCTCTTGGTTGTGCGTCATTGAGTGTTCTTAATATTCTTTTAGATATTATCTTGGTGAAAACTTTGTACATAACTGATAGCAGGCTTATTGGGCGGTAGTTTTTTAAATCTTCTTGTGCTTCTTTCTTATGAAGAAGAATCACTTTAGCATTTTTCCATAGACGGGGTATTTTTTGATCTTTGAGGTATTTTGAGTACAATTTTGCCAGTATTTTATGTAGAGTTCGACCACCAGCCTTCAACATTTCAACCGTTACATTGTCCTTTCCTGGAGTCTTTTCATTCTTCATAGCTTCTATGGCATTTGTCACTTCTTCCAACAGGATATCTGGTATTTGCTCTTCCGTGGGCACTGCTGTCTTTAACTGGTTCTGACTTTCATATAACTTTGAATAGAATCTTCTGATAACCTCTAACATTTCCGTACGCTCCCTACAAACTGTGCTATCCTCACGCATTAAGGCAAACATTTGCGTCTTTTTATTTATCAGCTTATGTTTGGCTTTGTTTATTCCTTTGTTTTCTTCTAGTGGTTTTTGCATTAGCTGCATGTTGAAGCGACTCGTTTCTTCTCGAATACGTTTTCTTATACTTCTGCAAAGCTCAACGTACTCGACCCTGTCAAAGGGACTGTCTGCATTCTTCATTGTCCCCGTTTCTTCATTAAATCGATGGTATCATTGGAGATTTTTTACTCTTTGAAACTTTTTTCTGCTGGTGCTATTACAGCAGCCAGTTCAACCACATTTTTGATGATTTTTTCATACTGATCTGTTATTTCCACCTCTTCTGGGTCTTGCAACACAGCAAAGCTTCTCGGAATTCACTTTGCCTTTCTCCGATCTTACTATTTGTGTACGTTCTCTTCGACAGTTTATCGTTTATCTTAACCTTTGCTCGTATTATTCTATGGTCACTTCCAACATTAAAACGGTTAAGGACATTACAATTACAAAATATTGTTTTATCATTTGACATGATGTAGTCAATTTGACTTGTGAGACCAGATGGATTTTTCCATGTCCATTTAATGCTGATTTTTTCTTATAGAACGAGTTTATAATGTACAATTCTTGTCCTTCAGCAAAATCAACCAATCTGTCACCTCTATTGTCCCGCTCGCCATTTCCATATGGGCCAATTGCAGTTTCACTAGTTCTTGCTTTTCCAATTCTAGCATTAAAATCACCCATCAGTATTTTGTACTTGCATTTCTCGCTGTCTAGAAGCTGGGCCACATCATCATAAAATACCTCAATTTTCTCATCGTCATGGCTTATAGTTGGTGCATAAGCTTGGACGATTTGAAGTGTAAACATTTTATTGAACTGAATGACGCATTGGGCTAGTCGGTTAGATATAGTTTCAAATTTTAGACACTATCCTTCAACTTTTGGTTAATGAGGAATCCAATTCCACCACATCGCCCATTTTCCGTACCCCGAGTGTATAGTACGTGACCCTGAGTGTAGATTACGTGACCAGTTGTTTTCAGTTTGATTAACTCTTCGCCCTTTATTCGTGTTTCACAAAGCCCTATAACATCCCAATGTATGTTGTCAAGCTCGATCAACAGTTCTTGCAGTCGTTCATCCGTTTTCATTGTCCGAATATTTAGAGTTGCAATGTCCAAAGTCCAATGGTAGCCTGATCTAACCCGGTGATTCTTAGCACCCTCAGCCTTGGGGCAGGTCTTCCCGCTGCCGTAGGTAGTTGCCTCTTGGGGGACCTTAATCTGCCCCGCTGGTCCAATGCGGGTTGGCAGATTTTGGATTAAGTGATTAAGTTAGTCTGAAGTCTCTGTTGTGACCTGTCCACCATGGGTTACCCTTTCAGGAGCATACGCCCCAGACGGCATAGCTCAAAGCTTCATTGACTTACGGAAGCCCTTTTACCACGCCAAGGTTTGATCCACAAAGAGGTATATATATTATTATTATTATTCACGTATGGGCCCTGGTGGATCACGCGAAGTACAGTTAGCGGCTTTTGTTGTTGTTAGCCTTCCTTTGCGCCCATACTGATTTCATTCTTTCGCTATGAGCTTTTTTCCTTTCGTCAGACCAAGTTGTTCCAGTCTTCCTACATTTTTCTCTCTGGCCAATCTCCCAAACGTTAACCTTGTGTCTGAAGCAGCCTCAATCCTGAATTTCACTTTGTGTAATATTTGCTGATCTTAGGTCCTCTTTAATTATTTCTACATTAGTTTAACTTCTATTTTCATAAAATTCGACTATTCGTCTAGTTAGCCTACTCGGATTCATCCGTTTTATGTGTCCGTTATATATATGTTTTGAGATTTCCTAGTGAAATTTTGTACACATCAGGAAATGTTTGCCACTTTTTGGGTACACTTGCATTTTATTTTCCTGTCGCATATTAGAAATCTAAGGCTAACTTGATTTTTTTATTGATAACAGTACTTGGATTTGGCATTGTTGGAAGGAGCATGTTTTTCTAAATTTAACCATGTAAATATTGTATGTCTTTTTTTCAAAATAGATTTTAAAAAATGGCTAAAAGTTGATTCGGTCTGTTTTAGGGCAAATATATTTTTCATTTAGTAGGCTATGACTGTTAACACCAACTTCAAATTTCTTTCAATTTTATATGGGATTAATATGTATTTAATCGGAAGAGAAAGAATTGAAATACTAATAATTGTTGGATACGATGACAGAAAAAGCACTTGGGCGACAACTTAAGTTTGTCGAGTATTGAATAAACTACATCCGAATAAAAACATCACTAAGTCTACAGTTTCAAAAACGGTAAAAAGGTTTAATGATACAGGCAACATTAAACGTCGTCCAAAATTAGGAAGACATAAAATAAAAACTAATGACAAAAATTTGTTAAACGTTTTAATTGTAAGGTTTCCGTGCAACAATTAGCTTTAAATCATAACGTGTGTAGACCCTCAGCCCAAAAAATAATAAAAAAATATCCTTACTAAATACAATTACTCTGAAGGGTTGAACTTTGCGAAGTTATGATGAAAAAATAAATACCAATTCAAATTTTGTTTGCAATATTATTTTCACTGGTGTAGATACTGGACTGATAGTAATAGGCACTGGATGGAACAGGTTCATACATAGTATACCCAAAAATTAAATCTTTGGATGGGATTTAGTGGCAAGAACACTATAGGATCTTTTTAATTGATGGCAACTGGACAGCAGATAAGTATTTAGATCTGTTGGAAGAAAATATCATCCATCAACTTTTACATCTGTTTCCAAACTTGGCCAAGCACCCGTTTTTTTTTTAATTTGGTGGGTTATTTAAAAAGTCCGGTTAACGTTAATATGCCAGAAAATCTCGAATATCTCAAATTACGAATTCGACAAGAAATTGCCAATATACCTCTTATCTACCGGGAAAACGCAATTCATGGCTTCGCCCGACGTATTCATTACTACGAGGAAGTTAACGGTGGACCACTTTAAACACCTTTTGTAAATAGTTTTTGAATACAAAATATCATTTTAATATTATTTTTTTTTTAATTTGATATTGACAAAATAGACTAAAATACTTTTTAGCCATTTTTTAAAATCTATTTTGAAAAAACAAATTTACAATATCTATCTGGAATTACCTGAATTCAGAAAAAATTCTCTTTTCAACAATGCCAAATACTGTTGTCATTTAAAAAAATCAAGTTAGCCTTGGATTTCAAATATGCGACAAAAAAAAAACAAATGGCAAACATTTCCTGATGTTTGTGTCAAAAATTCATTAAGAAATCTCAAAGCGTTCTCGAATTATTTGACCGTTCCATACATAACAGCGACCCTGTATATATATATATATATATATATATATATATATATATATATATATATATATATATATATATATATATATATATATATATATATATATATATATATATATATATATATATATATATATATATATATATATATATATATATATATATATATATATATATATATATATATATATATATATAATATATATATATATATATATATATATATATATATATATATATATATATATATATATATATATATCATCATCATCATCATCATCAGCCCGTATCGATCAGCTAGTGCAAAAGCAGCTAGTGCAAAAAACCCTGGAAGAAAACAAAGGAATTAACAAAGCTAAACAGAAGCTGAGAAACAAAAGAACGCAAATATATGCTTTAAAGCGTGAGGATGGCACAGTGTGCAGGATGCGTACCCAAATGTTAGAGATTGTCAGAAGGTTTTATTCCCAGTTATATGAAGATCAGAGCCAGTCAGGGACAGCAATACCCACGGAAGAACAATATATAATACCAGATATCCTAGTGGAGGAAGTAACAAATGCTATAGAATTGATGAAGAACGGCAAGGCTCCAGGAAAGGATAGTGTAACTGTCGAAATGCTAAAAGCTGGTGGTCGGACGTTACATAAAACACTGGCAAAATTATACTCAAAATGCCTCAAAGAACAGAAAGTACCTGACTTATGGAAAAATGCAGAAGTGATCCTTTTATATAAAAAAGGAGCACAGGAAGATTTAAAGAACTACCGTCCAATAAGCCTCCTATCAGTGATGTACAAAGTTTTCACTAAGATAATTTCTAAAAGAATATTAAAAAAACTGAATGACGCACAACCAAGAGAACAAGCAGGATTCAGAAGTGGATTCAGTACAATGGATCACATCCAGGTTGTACAGCAGGTCATAGAAAGGCACAACGAATACACCATGCCACTGTGCTTGGCTTTTATCGACTACGAAAAAGCATTTGATTCCATCTCAAAGCATGCGATAATGGATGCACTGCTTAGCCAAGGTGTAGAGAGAGCCTATGTAAACCTATTAGAATCGATATATGATGGAGCTACAGCCGCAATTCACCTTGATGATCTTGAAGTGGGAATTAATATAGAACGAGGTGTACGGCAGGGTGACGCAATATCGCCTATTCTTTTCTCGGCTGGCCTTGAAGAAGTATTCCGTAAACTGGATTGGGAACAGGATGGGGTAAAGATCAATGGTGCAAACTTAAACCATCTTAGATTTGCAGATGATATTATTCTCATTTCACAAGACCCAGAGGAGTTGCAAAGACGCATACAAGAACTGCAAAGGGCTGGCGAACCATTTGGCTTGAAAATAAACCTGAAAAAGAGTCAGGTTATGTTCAATAACTTCGCTCAGGGCAGAAGAATTTCAGTTTTAGGAAGGGATTTAGAGATTGTGGACAGCTTTGTATATCTTGGGCAGAGGATTTCCATGGAGGGGAATACCGCCCGGGAGGTGGAACGGCGTGTTAAATGTGGCTGGCAGGCATTTGGTAGGCTCAACATAGTGTTTAAGAG